>JAPJBO010000188.1:0-302273 GCA_030068145.1 Diplonema papillatum | reverse complement strand
AGAGAGAGAGAGAGAGAGAGAGAGGAGAGAGACAGAGAGAGAGAGAGAGAGAGAGAGAGAGAGAGAGAGAGTTTGAATAGAGCATCTATTTGGTATCGGAAAGTAGGTGCGAGATCAGGCAAACCTTGTGCGCTAGCTTCGTTTAACCGTGAATCTAATAATCAGGGCTTACCCCACATTCTCGCTTTCATTTTATTCCATTCTCCCCAAGTAATAATGCCGATCCGCAAGGATAGCCGCACGCGCCGGGCCGCGCTGAACCGTCGACGGGTGATGGATCCTGACTGGGCGGCTGCTGAGGAAGCGGCGGACGGGGCCACGCGGGAGTGGCGCATGTGGAACCCGTGCGAGCCCGGGGAGACGATGCACGCCCCTCCTCTTGCGGGAAAGGAAGGAAGGACCGGTCGCTGCTGAGGACCGGCTTGGAACGGTCGCCTGGGGGCTGGTCCCCCCCAGCCGACTCCGAACTTGAAGGACCTGGCGGGAGCATGACGACTGCTCTGCTCTCGTCGCCTGCTGACGATGGCGGAAAGCAGGAAGACCCGGGAAGCGCACCGACCAATGCTCCCGGGCACCACCCAGCTCGCCCCTCCTTCTGCGACAGTCGTTTCCCAACGCGACAGAAACCCTTGCCCGACGCCGGCTTTTTGCCTCGGCAGGTCAGGGGGTTGAAGTCGCGAAGGTCGAGACTGCTCAGGGGAAGGCAGCTTTTCCTGCGGCTCCACCCCCACTTCTACGACCCCCCGACCGCAGTTCCCCTCGGCTACCTGCCACCGGAGACGAGGGGCCTCACTCCGGGAATCGGTGCCCCGAGATCGACGAGGCCGCTCGACGTCACGGCTGTGCCGCCGATCGATCTCCGCGGCCTCCGGAGCCTAGCTGGCCCCGGGGCCCGCTTGCACGGCCTGCTCGACCTCCTGACGGACGGACACTCCTTCCGTCGGAAGTTGTTGGAAGCCTGTCCTGCCGGGTCGGAAGAGCGACGCATTTGCCCGGCATGCGGTGACGCTGGAAGGTGTCGGGTTTGTGGAGCGGGTTCCTCGGTCGCAGCCGCTGAAGTGCGTCCTGCCGGCATTCGCCGTCGAGAAGGGCGAGCAGCACTCGCGCGCCATCGTCGACGGCCGCCCGCTGAACGAGCTGATGGAGCCCCCGCCGAAGTTCAGCCTCTTGCGTGTCGACGAGGTCATCAAGAAGATGATGTCGAAGTCACACGCAGTCGTAGTTGACCTGAAGTCCTACTTTTTCCAATTCCCAGTAGGACGGTCGACGTCGGCATTCTTCGGGCTTCGAACGAAGAGGCCGGACGGGGGCGTGGCCCTGTATCGGTGGCGCCGTCTGACGATGGGCTGGTCGTACTCGCCGGTGATTGCGCAGGACTCCGCACTCGTCGTCACGGAGCCTGCGAAGGACGACAGGGTCGTCTGGTACGACGACTGGGCCCTCGTCGGTGACTGTCCGGACGCGCTTCGCGCAGTGCGCGACCGAGTCCTGCGACGCGCCCGCCAGGTGCGCATGACGGTCAACGACGAGAAGTCCGTCCTCGAGCCCAGCTCGACGCCGGTTGTCTTGGGGGTCGAGTTTGACCTCGCGGCGAAGAGGTACCGACTGAAGCAGGAGTGGGCGAGGAAGGCGCACCTCCTCTTTTGCTCGGTCGGTTCGATGCAGATGACTTTGCGTGGCGTTTGGAAGGTCGTCGGAACCGCCATTTGGGCATGGACGGTGTGGGGCACGCCACTCTGCAGAGTGAGCCCGGTGCTTGCGTGGATGGGGACCCTGGCGCACCAAGTCCTGACCGGTTCCCTGGGCTGGGAGTCGCTGGTCCGCGTGAGCGACGACGTTTTTCCGTTCCTTGCGGGAGTGAGACGGCGTCTGTCGGGCAACCGGTGGGTCGTTTTCGACTCGAAGCAACGGGACACCCTCGTGGAGGCGTGGTCCGACGCCAGCATGCAGGGATGGGCCTGGCTGGTGGGTTCCATGGCGATGTGGGGCCCATGGAGGGATGCACCGCAGCACATCTTCTTCGCCGAGCTTACGGCGGCCAAGTTTGCGGTTGCGTATGCGGCTTCGCGGTCTCCGATCTTGTCGACAACTTGCCCGCCGTCAACTGCCTGAAGAACTGGAAGTCGAAGACCGAGCTCGGGAACCTCATCCTGTGCCAGGTCCGCGACGTCTTGGAGGAACACCAGTGTATCCTCGAGACTGTATGGGTCCCGACTGCTGAACAACTGGCAGACGTCTGGACACGAGATCCATACAGGCGGGGTATCCGGCCGCCCCGGACCCCGTTCTGTGTTGCATGAGGTTCCTTACCTCGAAAGTTTTGTATTTGCGCTCCTGATAGCGCTGTTTTCTTTTGCGAGACCCGGAGGCAGCGGGATCTCAGCTCATTGAGTTTCACGTCCAGGGATTTTATTCCACATTCTCGCTTTCATTTCACCAACCCTGCGACCTTTATTATTCACCGTTTCTGCCAGCGCGACCCTTTCCGAGAGTTTGAATAGAGTATCTATTTGGTATCGGAAAGTAGGTGCGAGATCAGGCAAACCTTGTGCGCTAGCTTCGTTTAACCGTGAATCTAATAATCAGGGCTTACCCCATTCTCGGCCTTCATTTCATTTCCGCTTTTCATTTCACCAACCCTGCGACCTTTATTATTTCACGTTTCTGCCAGCGCGACCTTTTCCGAGAGAGAGAGAGAGAGAAGAGAGACGAGAAGAGAAGAGAGAGAGAGAGAGGGAGAGAGAGAGGAGGGGAGGGAGAGAGAGGAAGAGAAGAGATGAGAGGAGAGAGAGAGAGAGAGAAGGAGAGAGAGAGAGAGAGAGAAGAGAGAGACGATGAGGAGAGAGGAGAGAGAGAGAGAGAGAGAGAGAGAGAGAGAGAGAGAGAGAGAGAGAGAGGAGAGAGAGAGAGAGAGAGAGAGAGAGAGAGAGAGAGAGAGAGAGAGAGAGAGAGAGAGAGAGAGAGAGAGAGAGAGAGAGAGAGAGAGAGAGAGAGAGAGAGAGAGAGAGGGGGGTCTCGTTCGGACCTTTACTCTCTTCATCGGTAAGAAACGTGAAGCCATCGGGGCGATTAACGCAAAATCGATCGAGGGGAGCGAGTTCGGGACTGCGGGAGGAGGGAGGAATTTGCCTGCGTTATTTGCTAATTCCGAATCCTTAAGTTTCCGAATCGTCCCCTTCCAACCTTGCCCTGGAGCAAGTGGACTCAAATACTCAGGGCTTGTCGCCCAACAACATATATCCTTGTTCCATAGGTCCTCAGCTCGACCCCCCAAGACGCACCGAAGGTGCTCAAACAAGTTTGCTTAGAGGGGGGTCTCGTTCGGACCTTTACTCTCTTCATCGGTAAGAAACGTGAAGCCATCGGGGCGATTAACGCAAAATCGATCGAGGGGAGCGAGTTCGGGACTGCACAGGATCGCGCAAGCCCTGAACAACTTGCAATCCTCTTTCCATCTCGGATACACCCTCCATGCACGTCTCGATATTCTTAACGCCGCAATCCGGTAGGCGCGACCAGTAGTCGGCCGGCATCGAAGCAGTCGGGATCCACTTGACCACGAGGCCTGCGCGTTCTGTCTCAAGCATCTTGTACACGCGCCGCAGTACAGAATTCGCGAGTCTACTCCTCGAGTGGCCTTTCTGAAAAGAGATCATGGTCGCCTCGTTGTCAACGAACAGCATGATGCGCTTGTGCCCGCTTCGTATTGCGGCATTAATCCCCTTTTCTGCCGCTAACATCTCCAAGACATACATGTCCCCCGACTCCATCCTACGTCTCCATGTCCCGTAAACCGCCACAGCCCCGACTCTCTTCCATATCTGAGAAACATGCGCCCACCCTGTAGTTGAGGCGTCAGACCACACTGCAATGTCGAACTCTGAAGGCGGAGCCGGTCGCGTGTAGGCCCACCTTTCGGTCGCTGTGAACTTTTTGAAGAAGGACCCTGCTTCATCCCTAGGGGTTTTGGCCATGTTGCACGTCGTACTCCAGTCTGCCCGATTCTCTGTCACCGCTTTTGCCCAAGTCCGTGCAAATGACAGCACGTTCTCCAAGAAACATAGGTTTACCTCGTAAACGAACGCCACCCGAAAAACGAGGCCCAGCAACGACCACCACTCCCTCAATGCGGCCTTTTCTGAGCTACCCAGTCGCTCCGTCGCTGTTCCCATCGCCTTTAATCTCCACTCCTCTGGGAGCGTGAACCGATTTTCCCGGAGATCCCACCGAACTCCGATGTACTCGAATTGCTGTTCTGGCCTAGGCATAGATTTTTTCCAGTTTACTTCGATACCGGCCCGTCCCAATCGCCGTAGGATATACGCTACCCTCTGCTGCACTTCTTCCCTTGTTGATCCCCAAACTATGATGTCGTCTAGGTACACGACCGCCCCCTTCAGCAAAAGTTCTCCGAGAATTGCTTCCGATGTCTTCTGCGCAATGTACGGCGCGTAGCTGAATCCCATTGGCAGACGCTTCCATTTGTACCACGTGGACCCGCATCGCAAACAGAAGAAATTGGCGACGGCCTCTGACAATTCGAACTGATGGAAATAACCCTTCATGTCTATCTTTTGAGCCCACTTCGCGCCTTGTACCTTCAGCCGCTGCCCGAGCTCGTGAGGTCCCACCAGACTAAAGCTTGGTGGTTTTGGCAGTCTTGAATTGATGGGGCGCCCGTCAACGATTAACCGCCGAACGAGTGGATCCGCCTTCGGAATATCGAAAACGCTGACCGAACCCTTCTTTACGTCACACCGCTTGAGTCGCTGAATGACTCCGGCCTCTTCGCACTGTTTTAAAAAACTCGGCCGCAGGTCCGACGGCTTTCCCGGCAGTGGAAACGCCTCTTTCATGTTCTGCTCGAACAGGTTTGCCTCCGTACACCAGTCGAGGAAATCAGCGGGACGCGATTCCGCCGCAGCAAATTCTCGAATCACTCCGAACCTAACCCGGCCTGTCGGAAAATCGTCCAAACGGGTTGACCTTGACAACGGTGTCGCCGTCGGAATTCCCTTAGGAAGAAAGGGTGGATACTCCTTGCCCTCACCCCTCTCGCCGGCTTCCTGTCCGTGGTACCTCGAGGCCCAGAGCAATTCTTCTAATATCTCACTCATTGCAGCGTCCGCAACATCTCCGTTTCTGCCTTCCTCCTCGCCACATTTGTCGAGTTCAGGTACCGGATCGTCGTTTCGGCACTGGAATGCCGCAGCAGCTCCTGGAGAGCGGTTCGGGGAACCCCTTGCTTCTCGATCTCCTGAATGGAGCCCCTTCTGAAGGCGTGTAGCCATTTCGATCCTTGCATCCCTTTCTTCACCTCCCTTTTCAACTTCTCGTAAACTCCAGTGTCGCCCCCGAACGGCAAACCCAGCTTCTTCTGCTTTCTCCTCTGCCGCCAAAAACGCACGGCGACTGCTGTCAGGCTTCCGTGGGGTAGGAAAATGGGTGGTCGCCATTTCCTGCTGCTCTTCTCTTTCGCAAAAAACTCGACTTCGGTCTCTTCCTCTGGGGTGTCTCCCGGACCCAGTTCGTGCCAGTCTTCGTCCGTCATGAACCTCAGATCGGAGACTCGGCATCGCGAGATCCATGCAATCGCCGCAAGGGCCGCTGCTGTTTCCTGTCCCTCCCGCAAAAGACGTCGGACGAGCTCTTTCGCGTCTTCGGGCTTCAGACCGTCTGCCTGCTGAGGTCTCAGAAGCGAACCCATCCTCCTGAGGGCTTTCTTCGTCTTGATGAGACGTTCTGTTCTCAGACCACGTACGCCCCTGTTGTGCAACTCCCGGCAAAGGCGTTCGATGTACGTGGCCGCCGTCAAAGGCGACGTTGACCCTAGAGTGCTCCAGACGAATCTCACTATCGCTTCGTCCACCGGACCGTTGGGTTCCGTGGTAGAAAACCGGTCGAAATTTCGAAGCAGCCTGCACCTCTCCGCCGATAATTGTGGTCCCACCGCGTATTGGGGGGCGTCTTGCCACGGAATCAATTTTTTGATTTTTCCCCCCAGCTGTTTTCCCTCGCGGATTGAAAAAATCTCCGTCTCTACCTCCTTTTGCTTCGGTCCGAGGTAAGGCGGAGGCACGGGTTTTACGCTCGGTGGCGCCTCCCCTTTGGACACTTCCTTCCCGTCTTGAACCAGCTTCGCCTTCCGCGGTGTACTCCATTCTCTGGCCTTTTTCGTACCCTCCATGGAAAACATCCGCACACCGTCCTGGCCTTGTATCGGCGCTCCGGTCTTGTGCGTACTCGCCGTGGGGAACTTCCGCACACCGTCCTGGCCTTGTATCGGCTCTCCGGTCTTGTGCGTACTCGTCGTTGAGAACTTCCGCACACCGTCCTGGCCTTGTATCGGCGCTCCGGTCTTGTGCGTACTCGTCGTGGGGAACTTCCGCACACCGTCCTGGCCTTGTATCGGCTCTCCGGTCTTGTGCGTACTCGTCGTTGAGAACTTCCGCACACCGTCCTGGCCTTGTATCGGCTCTCCGGTCTTGTGCGTACTCGTCGTTGAGAACTTCCGCACACCGTCCTGGCCTTGTATCGGCTCTCCGGTCTTGTGCGTACTCGTCGTTGAGAACTTCCGCACACCGTCCTGGCCTTGTATCGGCTCTCCGGTCTTGTGCGTACTCGCCGTGGGGAACTTCCGCACACCGTCCTGGCCTTGTATCGGCGCTCCGGTCTTGTGCGTACTCGTTGTGGGGAACTTCCGCACACCGTCCTGGCCTTGTATCGGCTCTCCGGTCTTGTGCGTACTTGTCTTCACTTTCGAAAACCTCGCGTGGCGCGAGGGCGAAAACCCCGTACGGGGTTTGGTCGAAACTGCCACCGGGGCCTTTTGGCCCCCTCCGTGTCCGAGACGGAGCGCTTCCGCTTCGTCGTCGCATCCGCGGCTTCCATCGCCGCCTTGCGCGCCTTCGGTATCCCGCGTTCGCGGGCCATTTTCGACTGATACGCCAGCGCGGCGTCGAGCCCATGCCTCGTCCGGAACTGGAGGAACAGCAGTAGGTCGAGCAGGCGCGACGCTATCTCTTCCCAGGTTCCGTGATTCAGCATTAGCTGAACCACGCCGATGACCGAGGACGCCGCGTCCCTGGCGTCGCCCCGTTCGGCGGGAACGAGTTTTTTCAGCTCGTCCATGAGCTGCATTGCCTGTATCTCCGACAGGCTGTCCCACTTTGACGGGTCGTAGAGGACGTCTTCCACCCTCGTTCTGCTCTGCTCTGCCGGGGGGTTCACCTCTTCTTCATCCCCCTCGCTCTCATCGAAACCCAGATGCGGGGGCTTCAGGTCTTTGGGACCGTCCTGGCCTCCTCTTGGTGTCTGTTGACCACCTTCAGGGGCCAGGGAAGTCAGGTCTATCCTGACCCGCGGATGCTGCTTCGGTGTGTCGGCCACCAATGCTTCGGGCTCGTCGACGGCGGCCTCCTGCGGGGCGACTCCCGGGGTCCGGGGCATCCTCTCCGGCTCCTCTAGGAGCTGGCGAAACACGTCGAGCTCGACTCGGTCATGAATGACCGTCAGCAGCAGTATGAGTCTTTGTAAAGGCTTTTTCTCCCAGTCCTCCGTCTCCGTCCCCGTGACTCTCGCAGTCAGATCCCGGAACTCAGGCTCAGTTATCGGACGCCCTCCCACCGACAGGGAGTCGATCACTCGTGTGACACTGTGTCCGCGAACCTTTCCCGTCTTCACCGCTCGTTTCACCTCATCCGGTGCGTCCTTCAGCATCAGAACGAGCTCCTTGCTGTGGGTGAACTGAAACGACCCATAGGGTAGTTCGCGGAACTTAGACAGTGCGTCTTCCATTTTAATCGATCGAGGGGAGCGAGTTCGGGACTGCGGGAGGAGGGAGGAATTTGCCTGCGTTATTTGCTAATTCCGAATCCTTAAGTTTCCGAATCGTCCCCTTCCAACCTTGCCCTGGAGCAAGTGGACTCAAATACTCAGGGCTTGTCGCCCAACAACATATATCCTTGTTCCATAGGTCCTCAGCTCGACCCCCCAAGACGCACCGAAGGTGCTCAAACAAGTTTGCTTAGAGAGAGAGAGAGAGAGAGAGAGAGAGAGAGAGAGAGAGAGAGAGAGAGAGAGAGAGAGAGATTTTGAAACTTGGTGTTCAGCAACACCTCCCATTCTGGACTTCAGAATGACACCTAACAGGGGGGAAGGAAACAATGAAAGAGGAGTTTTAGTTTCGTAGTCTGAGCCTGCGTCTTTTGGATGGTGTATCCTGCTCTTCTAGGTCAAACACAGGGGGGGTTAGTTCTGGGGTCTCTTCTCGAGCTCTCTTCCCAAAAGTCAGGGTGAGTGGAGACTTTGGTGAGTCAGGGGCAACAACTTTGGTGTCCACTTTGGCATTTGCCTTGAGTTTCCGGTCTAGCTCTGGCTTCTTTGCATCAAAGGTGTGGCAAGCCACCTTTTCAGCAGCCTGAGATGCTGAGGCTGGTGCTGGAAGCCTTGTGAGGATCAAGCTCTCCAACAATTTCATGTGGTCAGAAAGCTCTGTCACAGCTGACTTCCAGGGTTCTACAGGTGGGGCTTCCTTTTCTTTGGCAGCAGCAACTTCTTCCTTCTCTTCAACTTCCTCAAAAGCTTCTTCCTCAACCTCAGGAACCTCAGGAAGAGGCTGGTATTCCCACAGGGGCTCAATTTCAACTTCTTCTTGTTTCACAACTGCCTCAGCTTCAACAAGGGTGTCACCAGCAGCATCTGCAGCTTCCTGTGCTTCAGCAACAGCCTTGATGCAGGCAGCTGCAGCCCTTGCACTCCTTTTTTTAGATGGTTGGGCAAGAGGGATTTCTTCTTCTTCATCTTCTTCTTGCTTAATATCAAACTCTAGAACCTGCAGTGGTGATGGCATGAAACGGTAGAAGGGACGCAGCCCATCTCCAACAGCCATCATGGCGCAATGAAAAAGGTCACCATCTCCTCCTGTTATGGAAAGCCTCCATGCCTGGACCAACACACCACCAACCTTGTCTCTGGTGTTGAAGCCTCCAGTCTTGATGGAAGCTTTGAGGCGTGCCCATGTTCCATCTGCAAGCTGTGTTCCTGCAAACCAGTTAACCAGATTGTACTTGTGGTGCAGCTCCAAGCCTGCATCTCCCTGCAAGTTTCCTTTTTTGATGGCTTCCAAGACACTTGTTTCTTGGGCGAATGTGGCACCAACACCAAACTTCTTTTCTAACTTGGTGGATTTTTGCACCCATGAAGTCACCAATTTGGTGAACTCATCCTTCCCATGGTTCACCCATGCGTACTTCACCTTTCCTCTTGACTCTTTTTCTTCACGCCAAAAGAACTGGTCAGACATGGGGTTGAGGAGTGAGCGGTAGGTGGCTGCTCCGTCGGATGTGATAAACAGAGGGGATGAAGCGGTCCCCAACTCAATAATGTCCTCGTCAAGGACAGCTGAAAGCTCTTCAGCAGAGATCGGTGGCGGTGGGGGTACTACAGACACATCTGTTGAGTTTGTCCACTCACCGTGCCCGGATGGCAGAGTCACTTTTGATTGGGGTTTGATTAGGCTCATCCACTTCTGTGGAAGCTGCCTGATCACCATCTTGCACCCCTCCCCTCTCTGCACAATACCAAGAAATCGCAAGTAGGAGTACTCCCGCTCACCCTTGCTGTTCTTCCGTTTCTCTGTTCCCACAGAGAATTCGTCTAACTCCAGGCACTTGCCTGGGCCTCCAAGAGGCAGATTCTGTGCTTCCAGCAGCCGGAGGCCACTATGAGTGAGGTGAGTCAGGATCTTGTTGTACTTTGCATGCGTTCCCTTGGACATGTGGATGAAAGAATTTTGTGCTCTGTGAGACAGGCCATGAGCAAACCCACAAATCTTTTCCAAGAATTGCAAGGGTGAGATGAGAATGGTCTTCACGATGTCTGCAAGCTCCTTCTTCCTCTCTTCCTTGTTTGCACATGTTGCCTTGATCGACAAGCTCACCGCCTTTCCGAGGGCATCCCCAAGAACAGAACAGCCCCCAACGCAGCTGCCACACCTGCAAGACCATGTTGGCCAACCAGCTGAACTTGTTGTTGTTGACAGCTTCCACTTAGTCAGCTTTCGCTTGCAACCAGTGCACTTCACTGACATTGGAAGCACTTGGTATGCCATGAGTGTCTCTATTACACTTTCAGCTCCCTCTGAGGCCACCTTCAGAAGCTCCAATTCAGGCTTTGCGAGCCGGGCTGAGCGAATCACTCCTGAATACAACAGTTTTCGGTCACCCCCACGCGTACCAGTCAGCCATCTTCTTTGTTTTCCTTTCTGGAGGTGTGCTTGTTCCGCCATGTTTGCTCTGTTTTTTTTTCTTCACCTGCAATTGCAATTGTGTTTTGTGTTTGCCTCATCTTGTTGCACAGTGGGACATAGATCAGAATGAAAGGGTGCTGAAAGGGACCAGAGAGGAAAACAATCTAATCTGGAAGCTAGGGAGAAGGAAGATTACCCAACATGGAGCAGGTGTCCACATCCTGTGTGATAGGCTGCCGCGTTTTTTTTGCAAATAGAAAATTTTGGCATGCCCCAGTGCAAAAAACTCGGAATTTCTCCGAAATTTTTTTTTTCTGTGAAAAAAAATGACCCAAATTTTTTGAAATTTTTGACCCAAAAATTTTGACCAAAAATTTTGACCAAAAATTTTGACCCAAAAATTTTGACCCAAAAATTTTGACCAAAATTTTTGACCCAGAATTTTTGACCAAAATTTTTGACCCAAAATTTTCGACCCAAATTTTTGACTCAAAAAATTTGACCCAAATTTTTGAACCCAAAATTGCTTGGGCCAAAGTCTAAAGTCTACTTTAGACTTTGGCCCAAGCAATCTTGGGTTCAAAATCTCAAAGTCTAAAGTAGCCAAGGTCTAAAGTAGGACTTTAGACTTTGGGACTTTAGACTTTGAGATTCTGAACCCAAAATTGCTTGGGCCAAAGTCTAAAGTAGACTTTAGACTTTGGCCCAAGCAATTTTGGGTTCAGAATCTCAAAGTCTAAAGTCCTACTTTAGACTTTGGGGACTTTAGACTCCCGCCAGAACCTTGTGTCTTTTTGGAAATGGCCAAAATTTTGTTTCCGGAAAAAAAAATGGGTTTTTTGAATTTTAAAATTTTGGAACAAACTCTGTGGTAATTTTGGCGGAAGTTGAGCAATTTTTTTTTTTGCCAAAATTTTTTTTAGGGCTCCATCGGCCCCGCGGGGCGTTTTAAAAAGACACAAGGTTCTGACCCTGCATGATATAGACAGAAATCCAGTGTGCCTGTGTTGGCTTGCCTCAAGACAGAAAGCTGGTGTGCCTGTATCTCCCAACAGGGATCAAGACAGAAATCCAGTGTGCCTGTGTTGGCTTACACATTGTATCTACAGCACTAATGTGTCCCACCCACCACCAACCCACTTCCCCAATCCACATCCACACCATCCAACCCCCAACCCACCACTGACACCCCCCAACCCAACCACTCACCCATCATCACAACCACCCACCACAAACCCACCCACCCACACCTCAGCCCACACCACCCATCACAACTGTCATCCACCCTCATCACACACACTGTCAACCACCACCACACCTTACCATCCACCACCAACCCACCCACACCCCAGCTACCACCACCAACCAATCACACACTATCATTCACCACCCCAACATCACACCCACCAAACCACCACACACCTTCCCCATCCACCAACCCACCCAACCACACAACACCCGCACTTACCCCAACTTTGAACTCAACCCAAATTTTGCAATCAGTTCAAAATTTTGAACAAATATTTGAACCAAAAATTCAACCCAAATTTTGCAACCCAAAATGTCAGTTCAAAATTTTGAACAAAAAATTGAACCAAAAATTTCAACCCAAAATTTACTTCCAAAAATCTCAGATTTTGCACTCGCACGAAAATCTCAGATTTTAGCATTTCAAAAATCTCAGATTTTGTGCTCACACAAAAATCTCAGATTTTAGCATTTTCAAAAATCTCAGATTTTGCACTCATGCCAAAATCTGCAGGAATTTTTGATGACATTGAGCAATTTTTTTTTTCGGAGAAAACCATAAGGGAAGCACTTAAGTCGGGAAAATATTTATCGGAAACTGTTTCCGATAAATATTTTTTTGTTTCCGATAAATATTTTTTTTGTTTCCGATAAATATTTTTTCGGAGAAAACCATAAGGGAAGCACTTAAGTCGGGAAAATATTTATCGGAAACTGTTTCCGATAAATATTTTTTTTGTTTCCGATAAATATTTTATTTGTTTCCGATAAATATTTTTTTTGTTTCCGATAAATATTTTTTTGTTTCCGATAAATATTTTTTGTTTCCGATAAATATTTTTCTGTTTCCGATAAATATTTTTTTTGTTTCCGATAAATATTTTTCTGTTTCCGATAAGTATTGATCACTTTGGCAGTAGGTTCACCTACTTCGTCCCGTGGACGACCGCGACGAAGCCAAATACGATCGTTTTTCTATCTAGTTTCGGGTCGAAAGCCTCCCCAGCAAAGGCTGTTCAATTTTCAACACCAGATACGCAAACCTTTTCGAATGCAGCACACGGGTATCCAACAAGTGACATCTAACTATCTGGTTGCATTGAGCAGTATCCGGATCTGAAAGCTGAAGACTTTGTACCACTTCACCGCGACAAAGGTCACGAATGCAGTTGCAGTAAAACTGCGTCTTGCGCACGAGCGCGGAAATCCGCCACCCACCATTCGGCTAGATATTGCAAGAACACAACTGCAAAGCTTACTACAAACGGATAGTGTTACAAAGGCGAACGAATCATGCGAGAACCTACGTAGGGGCCCCTCAACAGCTTTCAGAACGGCAAGTCAAGAAAAGGATCATTCTACTTCCGTCTGATCTGCCCCAGTTCTACCCTTCGTTGATCTGTTGTGTGTATTCGCAACGACTTCATCCGGTCCTACGCGGCCCCAATACGACAAAACTGCATGCGGTCCTGACCAGGTAACATCCTCCTACCTGAAAATGTCTAACCACGACTACGGATTTGGTGCCATCGAGGCAGCCATGGAGTGTAAGTATGCCAACGGGGCTTAGTAGTATCGGGGCTGCCGTGCATACTAGTTCCCGTAAAATATTTGTTTCCCTTGACTTGTGCCATGTCGGACGGTAGGATTTTCCGCGTCAGCCTCATTTCAATCCTGGAGACAAAAGCACTCACACAATAAAGACTAGCCCATTTCACGGGCCAAAACTGCCTTTGTTGCAGAAATCAGCAACACAGGCAAGCGATGACAGAACAGCGCACACGAAGACGACCGGCTCTGAAGAGACCCGCGCCGCAAACTGCGCGAGCAGAGGGTGCCAAGCAAACCAGGAAGGAAGGCGAGGAGATTCAGATGGCACAGCAGGACGCCCGCGAGGGATCACCGAGGTCGAAAGACAGAAAAGGGAAAGCAGGCGTGGCCGGCTTGAAAAGCTGCAAGCGCGGAGAAGGCACAGGTACAGAGCAGTCCACATGCAGACGAGCAGTGAAGCGGCCCACATCACAGAGGTCTATCACACTGGCTCCGGATTACTTAGGGTCCTCGCAAAATCCAATGAAATTGCTTGCCCAATGGGACTCCCCTTGGGCACATTTCGCACTGGGGACTAGTCCCCAGGAACCCGTATCAAAAATATTTATCGGAAACAAAAAATATTTATCGGAAACAAAAAAATATTTATCGGAAACAAAAAAATATTTATCGGAAACAGAAAAATATTTATCGGAAACAAAAAATATTTATCGGAAACAAAAAAATATTTATCGGAAACAAAAAAATATTTATCGGAAACAAAAAAATATTTATCGGAAACAGAAAAATATTTATCGGAAACAAAAAAATATTTATCGGAAACAAAAAAAATATTTATCGGAAACAAAAAAAAATATTTATCGGAAACAAAAAATATTTATCGGAAACAAAAAAATATTTATCGGAAACGTTCCGATAAATATTTTCCCCACTTAAGTGCTTCCGATATGGTTTTGTCTCATATTTTTTTTGTTTCCGATAAATATTTTTTGTTTCCGATAAATATTTTTCTGTTTCCGATAAATATTTTTGTGTTTCCGAAAAATATTTTTTGTTTCCGATAAATATTTTTTGTTTCCGATAAGTATTGATCACTTTGACAGTAGGTTCACCTACTTCGTCCCGTGGACGACCGCGACGAAGCCAAATACGATCGTTTTTCTATCTAGTTTCGGGTCGAAAGCCTCCCCAGCAAAGGCTGTTCAATTTTCAACACCAGATACGCAAACCTTTTCGAATGCAGCACACGGGTATCCATCAAGTGACATCTAACTATCTGGTTGCATTGAGCAGTATCCGGATCTGAAAGCTGAAGACTTTGTACCACTTCACCGCGACAAAGGTCACGAACCGGGTTCGGCTTACACTGCAGTTGCAGTAAAACTGCGTCTTGCGCACGAGCGCGGAAATCCGCCACCCACCATTCGGCTAGATATTGCAAGAACACAACTGCAAAGCTTACTACAAACGGATAGTGTTACAAAGGCGAACGAATCATGCGAGAACCTACGTAGGGGCCCCTCAACAGCTTTCAGAACGGCAAGTCAAGAAAAGGATAAGTTTGCACATTCTACTTCCGTCTGATCTGCATGTTCCCCAGTTCTACCCTTCGTTGATCTGTGGTGTGTATTCGCAACGACTTCATCCGGGTCCTATGCGGCCCCAATACGACAAAACTGCATGCGGTCCTGACCAGGTAACATCCTCCTACCTGAAAATGTCTAACCACGACTACGGATTTGGTGCCATCGAGGCAGCCATGGAGTGTAAGTATGCCAACGGGGCCTAGTAGTATCGGGGCTGCCGTGCATACTAGTTCCCGTAAAATATTTGTTTCCCTTGACTTGTGCCATGTCGGACGGTAGGATTTTCCGCGTCAGCCTCATTTCAATCCTGGAGACAAAAGCACTCACACAATAACATGCAGGGTCAGAACCTTGTGTCTTTTTGGAAATGGCCAAAATTTTGTTTCCAGAAAAAAAATCCAATTTTTTTCCGGATTTTTTTTTTTTTTGCCATTTTCAAAAGACACAAGGTTTTGACCCTGCATGATAGTTGGGTGCCGGACAAGGTGTAGCATGCAGGGTCAGAACCTTGTGTCTTTTTAAAACGCTCCCGCGGAGCCGATGGCCAAAAAAAAATTTTGGAAAAAAAAAAAATTGCTCAATGTCATCAAGAATTCCTGCAGATTTTGGCATGAGTGCAAAATCTGAGATTTTTGAAAATGCTAAAATCTGAGATTTTTGTGTGAGCACAAAATCTGAGATTTTTGAAATGCTAAAATCTGAGATTTTCGTGCGAGTGCAAAATCTGAGATTTTTGGAAGTAAATTTTGGGTTGAAATTTTTGGGAAACTTACAAATATATGCGCGATAAACTGCCGAAAAAACTGTGCGCATACGAAACGTATGCGCGAAAAACTGTTTTTTTTACAAATATATGCGCGAAAAAACTAAAATTGACAAATATATGCGCGGTGCATATGTTTGTCAGTTTTAGTTTTTTCGCGCATATATTTGTAAAAAAAACAGTTTTTCGCGCATATATTTGTAAAAAACAGTTTTTTCGCGCATATATTTGTAAGAAACAGTTTTCTCGCGCATATGCCACAATTCTTGTTGGGAGACCCTTTCAAAAAAATTCCCCCCAAAGTGCCTATTTCGAGTGTTTAGCCTCATTAAAGCCATCAAAAGTGAATTCAGACGGGTTTTTGACGCCAAACACAGCATCGCGAGAATATGGGGTCCACAATGAATGTACTTCAACGTACTATACAAAATGACATACACTCACACATTTGTAAAAATACCATGAAGTTCGTAGCCTATTATAGGGCCCACAAAGTGACTATTTCGGGTGTATGATGCCAAAAACAACGAGAGGTTCCACAACGGATGTACCATGCAGGGTCAAAACCTTGTGTCTTTTTGGAAATGGCCAAAAAAGAAATTCCGGAAAAAAATTGGGTTTTTTGAATTTTAAAATTTTGGAACAAAAACTGCGGTAATTTTTGATGAAGTTGAGCAATTTTTTTTTTTCCATTTTTGGGGGCCACCAGCCCCGTGGCAGTGTTTCAAAAAGACACAAGGTACGAGCGCGGAAATCCGCCACCCGCCATTCGGCTAGAGTGCAAGAACACAATTGCGAAGCGTACTACAAACGGATAGTGTTACAAAGGCGAACGAATCATGCGAGAACCTATGGAGGGGCCCCTCGACAGCTTTCAGAACACGGCATAGTAAGTCAAGAGTCGGATAAGCGTGTGCACATTCTACTCCCGTTTGATCTGCATTTTCCACCTTGCCCCCCTTTCTTTGATCTGCTGTGTGTATTTGCAAAACAGTTCCGGCACGGCGGGTTTGCGGGTTTGCGGGTTTGCGGGTTTGCGGGGTTTGCGGGTTAGGGTGCGCGGGTTGGCGGGTTTGCGGGTTAGAGTACGCGGGTTTGCGGGGTTTGCGGGTTAGGGTACGCGGGGTTGGCGGGTTTGCGGGTTAGGGTACGCGGGTTTGCGGGTCTCGGTATGCGGGTATTAGGGTTGGCGGGTTCGGGTATGCGGGTTTGCGGGGTTTGCGGGTTAGGGTATGCGGGTTTGCGGGTTTGCGGGGTTTGCGGGTTAGGGTGCGCGGGTTGGCGGGTTTGCGGGTTAGGGTACGCGGGTTTGCGGGTCTCGGTATGCGGGTATTAGGGTTGGCGGGTTCGGGTATGCGGGTTTGCGGGGTTTGCGGGTTAGGGTATGCGAAGGTTTGCGGGTTAGGGTATGCGGGTTTGCGGGTCTGGGTATGCCAGCCTCCAGTGATGAGAGGCGCTCTGCTTTTGTTGCAAAGAAAACGTATTTGTAGTGCGCGAAAAAACTTTTTTTTTTTTTTTTACAAATATATGCGCGAAAAAACTGTTTTTTACAAATATATGCGCGAAAAAACTGTTTTTTTTACAAATATATGCGCGAAAAAACTGTTTTTTTTTACAAATATATGCGCGAAAAAACTAAAATTTACAAATATATGCACCGCGCATATATTTGTAAATTTTAGTTTTTCGCGCATATCCTGGTATATTACCCGAAATTTTTGGTTCAATTTTTTGTTCAAAATTTTGAACTGACATTTTGGGTTGCAAAATTTGGGTTGAATTTTTGGTTCAAATATTTGTTCAAAATTTTGAACTGATTGCAAAATTTGGGTTGAGTTCAAAGTTGGGGTAAGTGCGGGTGTTGTGTGGTTGGGTGGGTTGGTGGATGGGGAAGGTGTGTGGTGGTTTGGTGGGTGTGATGTTGGGGTGGTGAATGATAGTGTGTGATTGGTTGGTGGTGGTAGCTGGGGTGTGGGTGGGTTGGTGGTGGATGGTAAGAGTGTGTGATGAGGGTGGATGACAGTTGTGATGGGTGGTGTGGGCTGAGGTGTGGGTGGGTGGGTTTGTGGTGGGTGGTTGTGATGATGGGTGAGTGGTTGGGTTGGGGGGTGTCAGTGGTGGGTGGGTTGGGGGTTGGATGGTGTGGATGTGGATTGGGGAAGTGGGTTGGTGGTGGGTGGGACACATTAGTGCTGTAGATACAATGTGTAAGCCAACACAGGCACACTGGATTTCCGTCTTGATCCCTGTTGGGAGATACAGGCACACCAGCTTTCTGTCTTGAGGCAAGCCAACACAGGCACACTGGATTTCTGTCTATATCCTGTTGGGAGATACAGGCACACCAGCTTTCTGTCTTGAGGCCAAGTGAAGGATCAAAAAACCCATTTTTTTTCCAGAAATTTTTTTTTGGCCATTTCCAAAAAGACACAAGGTTTTGACCCTGCATGGTAAAGAGAAGAGCCAAGCCTCAGATTCAACTTCTGGAGGTTGCAGCAGAGGGTCCTGAAGCCCTTATCATGCAGGGTCAAAACCTTGTGTCTTTTTGAAAATGGCAAAAAAAAAAATTCCGGAAAAAAATTGGGTTTTTTGAATTTTAAAAGTTTGGAACAAACTCTACAGTAATTTTTGAGGAAGTTGAGCAAAATTTTTTTTTCCCAAAAAATTTTTTAGGGCTCCATCGGCTCCGCAGGAGCGTTTTAAAAAGACACAAGGTTTTGACCCTGCATGGTAAGGGAAACTGGCCGTTGTGGAAGTGCAAACCCTGCAGGCAGTTGGTTGCTGGCTTTCGGGTGCTCTGAAAAGGCTTGGTCTCAAAGTTGATGTTGGTCCTGAGCCTGATCTTCCTGCTGCTGCTGCTGCTCCTGAGAAGCAAAAAAAAGGGGGTGTGCATGTTTCTACTTTGCAGTTGGTGAACAAGATCCAGGGGTTCTCTCTGGGATCCCAACACAAGGTCCAAGACTCTAACATGTGGATGGACCACGACACCCACAGCAGGTACAACAAGATGCTGAAGCACATCACAAGAGAAGGGATGCGGAGTCTCGAGGCTGCCATCCTCCCTCTTGGGGGGCCTGGCATGTGTTTAGAATTTGATGAGTTCTCTGTGGGTCTTCAGAGAAAGAAACAATCAGAAGACACCTTGTACAGTTACATCAGGTTCCTTGGTATTGTGGAAAGGGGAACAGGAAAGTGCATCTTGCGCCGACTCCCAGAGAGGTGGCAGAAAACAGTTGAGCGTGGTGAAGTTGTTGAGCTGCCCTCTGGACTTGGCCAATGGACCAATGACACAGGGAGAAGAGTTGTTCCCCCTCCTGCTCCTATTTCCAAGGCAGAGCTGATTGCAGTCCTTGATGAAAACATTATTGAACTGGGGGGGGAAGACCCCTTGTTTATTTCAACTGATGGTGCAGCAACGTACCGTGTTCTCTTCGACCCTTCATCTCCCGAGTTCAATTGGCAGAAGTATGCTCAGGTGCCTGATGCACTATCACGAGTCAGGTACGCATGGGTGAACCAACCCACGCCTCCACCGGACCCCCACGACTTTTTTCATCGAAGGTCGTTTTTTGCACTTTTATTTTTTATTTTTTGAGCCGCCCGGATTTCCAAATTCCGTCAGCTGACGGAATTTGGAATGGGAAGCTAATGCCCTGATTTTGCTCAACTTCCTCAAAAATTACTGCAGAGTTTGTTCCAAACTTTTAAAATTCAAAAACCCATTTTTTTTCCGGAAATTTTTTTTTGGCCATTTCCAAAAAGACACAAGGTTTTGACCCTGCATGATATAGGGGTCATATAGGGGTCACATGGGGGTCATATCATGCAGGGTCAAAACCTTGTGTCTTTTTGAAAATGGCAAAAAAAAAAATTCCGGAAAAAAATTGGGTTTTTTGAATTTTAAAATTTTGGAACAAACTCTGCAGTATTTTTTGATGAAGTTGAGCAATTTTTTTTTTTTCCAACTTTTTTTTTTGGGGTCCATCGGCCCGCGGGAGCACATATATGTCTGGTTTAATCTGGAATTTTCTGTAGCATGCAGGGTCAAAACCTTGTGTCTTTTTAAAACGCTCCCGCAGGGCCGATGGAGCCCTAAAAAAAATTTTGGAAAAAAAAAATTTTGCTCAACGTCCTCCAAAATTACTGCAGAGTTTGTTCCAAACTTTTAAAATTCAAAAAACCCATTTTTTTTCCAGAAATTTTTTTTTGGCCATTTCCAAAAAGACACAAGGTTTTGACCCTGCATGGTAGTTATGTGGCGCCAAAAAATTCCCAAATGGAATTCACCCATTTCGAGCATATCTTTTCATTGCCGCCAAAAAATCGTCAGCAATGACATTTGCAACAATGTGGCACGATTGGGGAAACCCCGGAAATTCGGCTTTTTTTTAGAGATTTTTTCTTTTTTATCAGCAGTCGAGATCCCAGGAACTTGGGTGATGAAATGCCTCGTAGGAAGCGGGCGGCCGAAATGAAGAGTGTGGGGTCTACAGAGGAAGAGGACGAAGAGGATGGCGATGAAGACAACAATAGGTCGGGAAGGACTGTGCGCGAGGAAGTGCTTCATCTCGATGCCGCCACGCTTGGCGGGTAACGGTGGTCGACTCTTGCGAGAGAGCTGGGACAGACACCGGTCGCGACGCGAGTTCGGCGGGGTGCGACGCTACAGCTTCGTGGCGAGCAGACGGGGTGGAGTGCGGTATATCGCACTCACATGCGAGCGATGGAGGGCAGTTTTGCGATGCCATCGGCAGTGGACGTTCTCAGCTTTCGCCCGCGAACATTTCAACATGCATTGCAGGAGTGTGGCACGCTTTCCGGAGCTGGACACTTCTCAGGTTGTACACAGCGCTGTACAACCGGCTCAGTCGAGCGAGACGAAGACCGACCCCACCCCAGCCAACGTCTTCTTCCTGGCCAACCAGCGGGTGATCTCGGCCACTTTACGAACATTTTTGGCGAGCGACCAAAGAATAGGCGCTGAAGTCCCCCGCAACGCCCACACCGGAGCGTCCCGGCTGACCACCAAAAGAACAGGCGCCGAAGTCCTCCGCAAAGGCTGCACCGAAGCACCCCGGCCGACCACCAAAAGGACCGGCACAGAAGCCCCCCGCAAACCCAGCACCGCGAGGCCGCCCATCGAATACTGAGAGCGCTGCGGTCAAGGAGGCAGGTGCAGATAGGTAACAAGCGCCGGAAGCATGACACTGTGCGCTCTAAGAGGTAGGCACGAAAGAGAGTTGAAGTATGGCTAAAGAAGTCACGAAAGAGAACAGATGCTGCAGGGAAAGGGAGTATCTCGATATTGCGAGTTTCTTCGCTGGTGTGCTGTCACATTCGCGATGGGGTTGTCCGTAAAACAGGATCTCTACTCGTACTGGTCCGTGAACCCTATCGAACAGGGCGCCTTCTTTTCTGAAACCATGTCCAGTAAAAGGTAGCTCGATATATTTACAGGACACTGCACTTCACAGACTCCCTCAGTGGAAAGAAGGAACACCCGGACCGACTCATCAAGATTGGGTGGTTGCGCCTTCGGCGCTTGAATTTTTTATTAAGAGAGATCGCTCAGGTTCTCAGTCGATTCAGTGTGTGGGGTCCCGATCTCAGCGTGTTTGCGATTCGTTCGCAACACTAACAGTTCGTCTGCCTTGGAGCACTTGATTTCAGTGTGTGGGAGTCCCAACTTTAGCGTGTTTGCGATTCGTTTGCAACACTATGCAGTCGTCTGATCTTGGAGCACTTCAAGGTCGTATTTTCCCGTCTTTTTCCCAAGTTTTTCGCCGACTGTCTTTCCGAATTTTCCCGGGGTTTACACGAAATAAATTTGTTTTTGCTGGCTCGAAGGGAATTAAATTTGTTTTGCTGGCTCGAAGGGAAAAAGATTTGTTTCTGCTGGCTCGAAGGGAATAGAATTTATTTTGCTGGCTCGAAGGGAATTAAATTTGTTTTTTTTCCGGGTGTGTACTTTTTTTCCCTCCTCCCCATGTAACGGTCCATGGTTCCCGGGATGGTAAAAAATGCTTTCCAGGAAAAAAAGTACATTTTTGTACTTTTTTTCCCGGCAAAAAACACGATTTCCCGGATATTCTTAAAGGCAAATTACAGCCAATAGGTGTCCAGAAACGATGGAAACCACGAAAAACTGCCGACAGAGCGCCATGCCAAGAGCTGCTGGTCCTGCTCTGCGTCATCAAGCATGATTTTTGGTGAAATACTCCTGTCCTGCAGCAGGGGTTGTACTTTTTTTCCCGGAAACAAAGCGCCATTTTTCGGACTTTCCTAAAGGCAACCTGCAGGCAACGGATGTCCAAAAGTGACAGCACCCACGAAAATCTGTTGACAGAGCGCCATAGCAAGAGTTTCTCATCCAATTCTGTGTCATCAAGCATGAGTCGTGGTGAAAAGGAACGCGCTCGCCCTGCAGTAGCAGAGACGAGTGCACAGCACTTGCAGCCATGGTGTGTGCGTGTATGTGGGCATGTGTATGTGTGCCCATAGACTTTCACATCCCCCACATTAGTCGTTATTTGCCTGCACACATGCTTAGATCTGGTGACGTTTCTTCTTTCTTGCTTTGCGCTGTGGTCGGGAAAAAAACGTACACACCCGGAAAAAAAATCACGTTTTACCGGGAAAAAGAGTGTGTTGGCCCTCAAAAAATGTTTTCCCCTCGGGCTTCGCCCTCGGGGAAAACATTTTTTCGGGCCAACTTTTCCCCCTCGGGCTGTTTTCGCCCTCGGGCTGACGCCCTCGGGCGAAAACAGCCCTCGGGGGAAAAAAGCACTCTTGTTTCCCGGTAAAAAATAGTTATTTGCTGGCTGTTAGGGAATTTCAATTGTACCTGCTGGCTATAAGGTAAATTGCTCTAACATTTTTAACATTCACTACTGTAAATGTTAACTTTTTTAGCACTCACTACCGAGGGAAAAACACAGTGGGCGAGACTCCTCAGAGTGAGAGAAAATACGACCTTCAAGTGCTCCAAGATCAGACGACTGCATAGTGTTGCAAACGAATCGCAAACACGCTGAAGTTGGGTCTCCCACACACTGAAGTCCAGTGCTCCTAGGCAGACGAACTGTTAGTGTTGCGAACGAATCGCAAACACGCTGAGATCGGGACCCCACACACTGAAATCGACTGAGAACAACCTGAGCGATCTCTCTTAATGAAAGATTCAAGCGCCGAAGGCGCAACCACCCAATCCGACTTTGTACACACGAAACAGAGATCTTATGAATCAACGAAAAGCGAGCGAAAAAGAGCGTCCGATTGGCGGAGTTGGGTTATACAAGAGTTAAATTCGGACGTCGGAGCGGCGACGACGGCTCAGAAGGCAACCACACCGAAGGAAGAATGTAATGGGCGTTTAATTCAGCTAATTTTGCGCATGCGCCGGCAGGAGCCAGTGCCAGACGAGCGTCACTCCACCTTTGCTGGACCAATATCCTCGGTACTGATCGACTGCATGCTGCAGGATCTGGGCGGTCCCGAGCAACTGCGGCGCGGTGGAGCACGCGCTGCTGCACGAAAAAGCTCCTGATTCGGAGGCTCTTTCTACACCGCGTCGGGAGCTTTCTTAGCCCCGTGCCAAAGTCTCCGCGCCGATTTTGCCTTCATGGTGCCTTTTGCAATGACACCCCGACTCGTAGGTGCTGCCCGGTAAGGTCTTTTCATTGCTGAAGAATGGCGCTGGCGAGGCGCCGAGCTGCTGCGCCCTTTTCCTCAAATTACAGCGAGTACTACGGCGTCCTCTGCGGAACTGAGGCCAGAGGTGCTGGACACCCTGAGTAGACTGAGCTGGGCTGGACTGTACGGTAACCGGTATGGGACCCACTGCAAGAGTGGGCAGGTGGGGGTCGGAATGGATCCGGACCAGGTCGTCACAGGGCGACTGGGCGGATGCGGCACTGATTCGAAGGTGCGGCGAGAAGGCTCCCCGTGACCCGCGTGGGTCCAGGCGGTCGGGTTTCATTGCCCGGCGGCGTTGGCACATGTGTACAAGTCGAAGAGCGCAACACTCTAGCTGTGTGCAGAGTGCCTGGCTAGTCACGGTGGTGCGTTCGTACGTACTTTCAGTGTGCAGGTTTGTGTTCCCTGGTTTGCTAGAGCTGCCCGGCGAAGGAACAATCCCATGGTACCGCGTGGAGAGCGCGATCGGGCCCACGGCAGCGCAAGCCCGTGCTGGCAACGGTGGTTGCGCACGCAGCCGTCTGCTTGCGGTCGCGCCGGCTAGGCCCGCAACTGCAGCCGCCATGGCGGCCATATTTTCGCCGGGCAGCTCATCTCATCGCGCCAGCAATCCAGTTAAGGAACACAACCGAGGCACAGTTGTGAATGTAGCTGAGGTATGCTTGGTAGAGGCTATTAAACAAGAGTTAAATTCGGACGTCGGAGCGGCGACGACGGCTCAGAAGGCAACCGCACCGAAGGAAGAATTTAACGGATGTTTAGTTGGCGGATGGAGAAGGAACAACGGCTCTCCCGATCCTGATTTACTGGAAAGGGATTACACTTGTTGGGACCCGAAAGATGTGGTGAACTATGCCTGGATAGGACGAAGCCGGGGGAAACCCTGGTGGAGGTCCGTTGCGGTGTTGACGTGCAAATCGCTCGTCAAAGCTGGGTATAGGGGCGAAAGACCCATCGAACCATCTCGTAGCTGGTTCACTCCGAAGTTTCCCTCAGGATAGCTAGCCCTCCGAGTGACTCTCTCCAAGGAGGCAATTTAAGCGATTCACAAGTTGCCTTTAAACTTTACCAAAAAAAAGTTGGTTGGAAAAAAAATGTTGGCCAGAAAATAAACCTGGCGCCCTAAACCATAGTAAGTTCTTCGTTTTGCAGTCTTGCACCAAGCAGTATGCTGTGTCAGCTACAAAGACACAGGCAAACCAGCATGCACCGTGCACTGAATACTGCCTGTGCCGTGGCCGCTTCGATGCTCGTCGTCTGCCTGCTCTGTAGCTGTCCTGCGTCGCGTCTGCTGTCCATTTACGTCATTCCACAGTGTTTAGCCACAGCACAGAGAATCGACGGAAACATACATGCCGCAAAATAGCCAGTTACATACAGCCACATGAAGACCGGATACAGAAATCTCAAGACGGCAGCTGCTCCGTTGTGGGGGTAGGGTCTTCGGTTCCGTAGCTTATCCGTTTCCAACGACCAAGACAAGCACAAAACGAAAGGCAACAGTTCCAATTGAGAACCCTATCCTTCCGTTTTTACCCCTCCCCGACCACTTTCGGGGACCAGTGCGGTGTTGAGCACATACCCATTCCAAGCACGTTCTTGCAATTCCCCGACCACTTTCCCTCTTGTTCCCTCTACGCATTTCCTGCATAACAAATAATTTTCAGAACCGTCGCTGGGTGGGGGGAATGCGGATGAGGGGCCTTCGCTATGCGATCATCGCGTTCATCGTATATGTGGCTCTGTACAACTATGTCTTGCATATGAAGTCCACCCCTGTGCAGCTGCTGAGCAGCGCACACATTGCATCCAAACAGGAAGCCGACGCGAACAACCGAAATCCGACCAAAGTATCGACATCGATCCTGAAGCATACCCCACCTAAGACGAAACATAACCAAGCTGGGGCCCCCGTGCAGGAGAGCAGTGAAGTGAAAGCTACGAACGCGTCCGCGTACATTTTGACACGATTGAGTGACAGCCAACTCAGGAGACGTGACCAAACCGTGTATTTCGTACCGTGTGATGAGAAGGGGCCGCAGAGTTTTGGCTTGACACCCTCGCCGAAGCCTTCGGAAAACGAGCTCTGTACCGGTGAAAAGGTGATGGCGGAAGTCTCAGCGACGGGCCACCGAGTGATTGCCGTGTTCAACGGCGCCCGCTCGCTGTCTTGGTGTACGGGAGTGTTTCCGTGTAAGCAGGCCGGCACGGAGTCTCAGTCAGACCAGGCCGCAGTTGTTGTCATCCAGGCGGCGAGACAAACCGCGCCTTCAGTGGATGCAGGCGATTTTGGCCTGCCAATGACGATATCCGAAAAGGTGAGGGGACAGTTGAAGAAAATGAGGGAGGAAATCGCGAAGGTCATGAGACGTCTTGATACCGTACACGACGAGTCATCCAGAGCAGATCTTGCTCCACGATTAGGTCGTCGGGATGGGCACGTGACATGCTATCTGAACAGTGCAAAGCAGATGCCTGGGGACGACGTGATTGGTCGCGGGAACTTCACCGTCTTCGACAACGGCAAGCTGATTTCTGCATCCAAAGTTATCCGTCCTTCTCATGCTGGTTCTGTTGCGATCCTCCCTGACGCATCTTTGTGCGAAATCTGGAATTACCTCGGCTGCACATCATCCCCCAGCGCGGGTGTTTCACCTCTGGTTGCGGATAGCTGCAAACACGACCCGCATCTCTCTGAGTACGCAGCACCGTATCAGTCTTGTGAAGGACTCACCATTAAGAGTGTTGTAGTTCTCGGAGGGAAGACTGCGCTGTACAAGGGTCGCTACCGCGACGAGTCGGTAGCGATAAAGCACTTTATGCGGTCGTGGTATGAGAGGTTTGCTGGGTTCCACCTCTTTGTGTCTCACTCTCGTGTGCGCCACCCTTTCATCAACTATCCTACCTCTGCATGCCTCTTTGACGATAGTATCTTGCAGGTGCAGCCGCTTCTCAGCGGAAAGGATTTGGGAAAGTGGAAAACCTCGAGAAGCGACGAAGCAAAAGTGGTAGCCAAGCGGCTGTCCCACGCACTACGCATCGGCTGCATCCACGAGTTCCTGCACAACCACCCGGACGGTCCGTTCACCTTTGACGACAACCACCCCGGGCAGTACCTCATGACAAAGGATGGCCCCATAATGCTCGACATTGACACCATTCAGAAAGCGCGACCCGATGGCACCACAACATGCAGGTCTGTTTCCTTTTCGAGTCCAGAAGCGCGCATAGTTACTCGGACGATCGCTAGCTGAATATTCCGGTCAGTCCGCAGCAACTATAATAATATCTCGAATTTTCGCCAGAGGCCTGTAACCAGGCATCAGTTTCCTGTTACAGGTTCCGAATGAGACAGAATCACAAGTTCCATGTACCGTACCGTCTCCCGGGGGGCGCTGCATTAAGACTCACCAGAGAATGTGGGCTTCGTGCCTAGTCTGAAGGAGAAAATGGGCTGCATAAGGTCCTGGCTGCAACCGTCTCATTGCAGAAAAAGTACACAAACTGACTACCATTTACTACCATCATCTCGAGCAAAACAGAGAAGAAGCAACTTGGTGGGATGCACTGGAAGAGTTGCTTCTGGAGGCGGGCGAAAAGCTTGCGGCGAGACAGAACAAAGACGCGGACAAGAACGAGGTGATCGTTGCTGACGAATAGAATTCAAAGAAATGCGATGACCGGAAACAGGCATGCAGGGTTGCAAAGGGACGGAGCGATACCGAATAAGTGATGAGCCGGAGCCCGGCGGGGGATATATGGGTAGCCACACCCCCCCCATGCCGCGGAAAAGGGTAAAGGGGTCGCGGGGAGTGTAAGACTCTGCAGGTAGGGTATGTATGAAACCTTGAGGGACTAGCCCTCTTTATTGTTTTTCACCGCGGTGTTGTGTGCACCTTGTTCTTCGTCTCGGGTTTCGCTCGTGAACGCAGACCAATCCAGAGTTAGAGCTCATCGGGTCCTTTGGATGGGGACTTTCGGTCCTGTTCCGGTGCTATCACAACTTTCTGGTTTCATTGTTCGTCGCATCCTTCCTTCGTAAGCTAAAAAAAGGGGGGTCGGGTTTTGTTGTGGCTCGTAACCAACCGCCACGGGGCACTGCTTTCACTTGTGAAAGTGTTTACACCTTCTCAAGGGAGACGATGTGGCCGTTCGAGACGAACTTACACCTTCTCCGGTAGCTCCGGTCCGCTGACCTCCGCGGCCTTTGAAAAGTTTGTTGGTTGGAATGCCACCAAAGCAGCAGAACGTGCCCTCCGCCGAAGACTTGGCGCCGCTGGAGAAGCGGCTGATTGCGTTGGAACAGAGGCTCGCCGTGCGGGAGAGGCCGCTGAGAAGAGAAAGAGGGAGCAGGACGAGGCGGAAAGGGAGGCTAAGAAGCCTCGCAGGGAGCTACCGGAGGAGGGGGGGAAACAGCCGATCCCGGCTGATATGATGCCGGGGCTGCCGAAAAATAGGGCCGAGGCGATTTTCCTCGCCTTCCAGGACGATGACCCATCGTTCTGGGAGAGCTTGAGCCCGGCTGTGAGACGTGAGCTCTGCGGCTTGGAAGATGAGCGTGAGGTGCTCGCGGTACTGGACGAGGCCGCGGCTGCGATGCACCAGGTAGTCGACGACGACGCCAGTGACGATGACTTCACCCTCGTCGACCCGGAGCACTGGAAGACGATGTCCCCGACGAGTGCCAACCTCAGACGCTTTGAGGACGCCGTCCGTCGGCTCTACCGGTTCAAGGGCAACCAGGCGTTGCAGGACCGGAGGGACGACATCACGGAAAAGGTTCGTGATCTGGTCCGATTGCGCCGGGGAGAGTCAGGCCCCCCAAAGCTCATGTGGCTCCTGCGGCTAGGGGCGCTCTTTGATGAGTACGAGCAGGTGCATGCAGTCTACGAGCCGCGGGACCCAGGAGCGGCGGGAGCAATGCGCCAGATCCAGCAAGTGGATCGGTTGCCCGAGAGTGTGAGACAGGCCAGGCGCCGTCTCACAGCGCAGTTCAAGGCCAAGCCAACCTTGAGGCCACCCTTGGCCCCCTGCCGCAACTTCAAGAACGGCAGGTGCATGAGGACGGACTGTCGTTTCCGGCACGCTGCGCCCCACGCTCCGTCCCGTGCCATGCGTAGGGTACCCTCAAAAAACGACTGACTCCCCTCCCGAGGACTCAGAGGAGGTGCGACATGGCGAGCCGGATCGCGAGGTTCGAAGGGCGGCGAACGTCGACGAAGACGACGGCGCAGCGGACATCGATGATGGCTTCCCTGACAAGGTTTTCGTCAGCAGTGAGGCTGCAGGCAGCGCCGCCCTCGCCGAGAATCAGGGCGTTCGCCGCCGCCATGGTCGACAGGACCTTGACCGGAGCAGCTGGCGGCGTACGAACGGCTGGTCGAGGGCGGCGACGAGCAGGTGACGGCGGCGGTGTGCCTGGCGTGGGCAGGCGCATTGCGGATGGCCGACCTGCGGGCCCTGGCCCCGAAAGACGTAGTTGTGGTGGAGCCCGGACTCCTGCGCGTTTCGTGGTGGACGACGAAGGAGGCGAACCTTCGGATGAGGGAATCCGAGGTGACGTACCGGGTTCCCCTGACCGTGTCGTCGAGGGTGAGGAGATGGGTGGAGCGCGGAGCCCGCTTCACCGAGGCCACCACCCGCAAGTTGCTGCGCGAGGCAAGGAGGGTGTTCCCGGTGTGTGCGGAGCAAAGCTGGAAGCGCGGGGCGCTCCAGCATTTGGCCAAGAGCGGAGCGGACTGGGAGGAGCTCCTGCTCATGGCCCGGCACCAGTCGAGGGACACGCTGAAGCGCTACCTGTGGGGCTGCCTGACCCCGGACAGCGTCTCCGGCATCTCCTACTTCACACGCCGCTGAACGGCGGCCTGATGGCGTCCTCAAGGTGAAGGGCACCAGAAGGATCAGCACGTACTGCCCTGAGTATGCGTGCGACCTGAAGGGCTCGCATCCCCTGAGAGACTGGGTGGACAGCCGCCATCCCGGGGCTTCGAAACACCTAGACCGCCTGCTGGCGTGGGGGGAAAGTCACACACAAGGCGACATGGGCGAGCAGAGTGAGGCGGACGTCGACAAATAAATCGCGCTGGATGACTGGTTGCTGCACGATGGCGACGAGCACATAGAAGGAGTTCGGGCGCAGGAGATCGCGCTGTCCGAGCTGGTGGCGAGGACCTACTCGAAGGCGCCAAGCCCGACCTGCCGAACTGCCCGCGGACCCATCGACACCATGCCAGCAACGAAGGCAGACTACGGCAAGGTCGAGCGGGGCCTGTGGGAGGACGAGATCCGTGTGCTGAGGCAACTGACGCGGGAGCCCATGCTTCTGTCGCACGAGAGGCACCAGGCCCCGCCGAGCCTGGACATCACAGAAGGCGACCTGGCGGCGATGCGTCATTCGGCCGGTCGACACGAGGCCACGGATCACCCTGAAAGTGTTCAAGATCCCCAAGAAGGGCAAAGAGGAAACCCGTCTGCTGATCGACGGCAGGCCTTTCGACAACCGCACCTCCCAACCCCTGTCGCCCATCACCCCCTCACTCCGCGATGTAGAAACATTCGTCCTGGATCACATGTGGTTCGCGACCCTGGACCTGCTTGGTTATTTTTACCAGCTTCCGGTGGCGAATGAACTCGGAGCGTACTTAGGTTTTCGAGCACGGGGCTCATACTATGCATTCTGTATTGCCGTCCCGGGCATTGCGCGTGCGCCGGCGATCGCCCAGCTGACGACCCTAGGCGTTCGCCGACAGGCTGGCATGGGAAACCGCAGTCTGGCGATATACGATGATATTGCCTACGGGGGCCCGACAAAGTCCGACGTCCTCGAGGATGAGCAGCGCCTCAGAGCCGTGCTGGCCGAGACCAACATCCAGATCCGAGAGGACAAGACGCAGGGCCCTGCGCAGGTCGGCGCGTTCAACGGTCTGGTGCTAGACCTTGTTGGCAAATTACTGCAGTAATTTTTGAGGAAATTGAGCAAAATTTTTTTTTTCCAAAAAAATTTTTAGGGCTCCATCGGCCCCGCGGGAGCGTTTTAAAAAGACACAAGGTTCTGACCCTGCATGTTACGCGCCACTTCCGACCCATGAAGGGAACTTACGGCGTTCGCTGGCTGCCCGTAGGGACTTACGCGCCATGAAAGAGCTTACGGCGTTCACTGGCTGCCCGTAGGGGTGCGCCACTTTCGACCCATGAAGGGAACTTACGGCGTTCGCTGGCTGCCCGTAGGGACTTACGCGCCACTTCCGACCCATGAAGGGAACTTACCATGCAGGGTGAAAACCTTGTGTCTTTTTGGAAATGGCAAAAAAAAAAAATTCCGGAAAAAAAATGGGTTTTTTGAATTTTAAAAATTTGGAACAAACTAACAAGTTGGAGGCGGGAATGGGTAGATGTCTGTCTTGCGCACGAGGCGCAGCGCGTGACGTCTTTTCGCGCTCTGGCCCAGCACATTGGGTGTCTGCGCTGGGCGCTCGAGTCGGTTGGTGAGTAGTAGGTGTGTCCCCTACCGGGACTGGGATACACTCGTGGTGCTTCCGCAGGAGCTGCTCGCGGAGCTCAAAGCCGGCGAGTGCTGGCTGGGTGACGTCTCCCCCCGCACAGTCAGACGCCCCGCGCGACGGATACACGTCTGGACAGACGCATCCGACCAAGGTGGTGGGGTGGTCGTCCTGGATCCGCAGACGCGAGTTCGTGACGGCAATTTTGGGCGTCCTGCTGGCCAGGCACGTCACGACAGGGTGGGTGACGCTGGATGTCTTCCATGACAACAGCACCGCCGAGAGCCGCCACAGGAAGCTCGCGTCCCCCCACCCCGCGGAGAACCGCCTCATCGTTGAGATGCAGGAGCGATTATGCGATGTGGACGTGGCCACTCATCTCGTTCCGAGCGAGAACATGGTCGCCGACCTTGACACCAGAGACTGAGAGATGATTGAGGGGGGGGAGGGGGCGGCTCCCCCGACGCACGCCGCGTCCTCCTCCAAACCCTCACTGTCGTTTCTCTCCACTCTCTCTCTCTCTCTCCGCATGTGATACGAAGAAGCTAGGTTCGTCACGGCAGCCATCCCAGTGAAGGGAAATAAAATTGAGTGGGATAAACACGCAGTCTTTTTCCCTCCGAGGTTTTATTGGCGCAAACGAATCCCCGCGTGCAGCGGGCGGTGCCCACGGCACGGCACCAAGCATCCATGCGGAGCATCAAGCTCGTGTAACAGCCAGCGCACACGTATCAGGCTGCCACACAAACCCACATCATCGCACACACACACGTATCAGGTTATGACACAACGCACATACACCCTCTCCGGTAGCTCCGGTCCGCTGACCTCCGCGGCCTTTGAAAAGTTCCCGCCCTCCCTCCCAGCTTCTGGATGCGATGAGGACATCGCTCCGTAGGATCTTTCCCTCGACAAGGAGTGTCCTCCTTCACAGATGAGAGCATCAGCGGGTCCATCCTCCGCTTCAGGAATGCTTCCTCCGCAGAGGAGAGCGTAACGTGTGCCTTCTTCCCTCCGCAGAGGGCTCCCCCGCAGGGAAGGCGTCGTGTTTGCAGCCACTCCCCTCCGCAGAGGGTTACTACCCACGTGGGTAAGACGGCTCGCTCCCTCCGCAGAGGGCTCCCCCGCAGGGGAGACATCGTATATGCAGCTTGGTCTTCCCTCCGCAGAGGGCTCCCCGCAGGGAGACGTCCTACATAACGGCCTGTTCCCTCCGCTGAGGGCTCCCCCGCAGGGGAGGCGACGGCCTGCACCCTCCGCAAAGGGCTCCCCGCAGGGAGACGTCCTACATACGGCCCGTTCCCTCCGCTGAGGGCTCCCCCGCAGGGGAGGCGACGGCCTGCACCCTCCGCAGAGGGATCCCCCGCAGGGGAGGACGGCGCGCTCCCTCCGCAGAGGGCTCCCCGCAGGGAGACGTCCCACATGGGGCCTGTTCCCTCAGCTGAGGGCTCCCCCCCGCAGGGGAGGCGACGGCCTGCACCCTCCGCAGAGGGATCCCCGCAGGGAGACGTCCTACATACGGCCCGTTCCCTCCGCATACGGTCTGCTCCCTCCGCTGAGGGCTCCCCCGCAGGGGAGGCGACGGCCTGCACCCTCCGCAGAGGGATCCCCCGCAGGGGAGGACGGCGCGCTCCCTCCGCAGAGGGCTCCCCGCAGGGAGACGTCCCACATGGGGCCTGTTCCCTCAGCTGAGGGCTCCCCCCCGCAGGGGAGGCGACGGCCTGCACCCTCCGCAGAGGGATCCCCGCAGGGAGACGTCCTACATACGGTCTGCTCCCTCCGCTGAGGGCTCCCCCGCAGGGGAGGTGACGGCTCGCTCCCTCCGCAGAGGGCTTCCTCGCTGGATGCGCCGCGTGGTTATCTCTGTCCGCGAAGAGTACACCTCCTCAGAGCGTGAACAACGCATTCCCTCCGCGCTGCCGCGATCCTTTCTCCCTCCCCTTGTGTGACAAGGAAGAAAAAATCCTTGAAACCTAGATCTAGCTAATAAAGCCTAGTGTTCCTTCCGCGTGGAGGCACACGGAAGAGGGCCTCCGCAGGGGTGCCTACCCCCGCGAGTAATAAGGTGCCTCTTCCAAGGCAGGTTTTATCTAGCAAGGTGGCCGGTGCTTCCTCACGGGCCCCGACGCACGCCGCGTCCTCCTCCAAACCCTCACTGTCGTTTCTCTCCACTCTCTCTCTCTTTCCGCATGTGATACGAAGATGCTAGGTTCGTCACGGCAGCCATCCCATTGAAGGGAAATAAAACTCGCCTGTCCTCTTTGACCGTTGGGCTCGTTTGAGTGCCACGTCCATCACATTTGGAAAGGCGTAGATCTCTTTCGAGGAGCCTACCGTCTTGTCTTGGCACGTTGTACAGTCAAGGTCGACATCGGCCGCCCTCTTGTTCTTCACTTTGTTTACAAGGGCTTCAACTGTCTCGGTGTAGGAGTTCTCCCTGTTCTTGAGCTCTGCAAGGAGAAATGGTTCTAATACCGGCACCGAACTTGAGGTCATCTGACATACTTTACAGGTGGTTCGTCGTGAGTATGTCACCATTGTTGGGTCGCTGCCGTCTCCTCTCACGCAGCTTCTCATCCACGTCAGTAGTTCGTGGGCATCACGGTGTTCGGAGTCGTTTTCGGCTGTACTGAAGACGAGACTTCGAATTGTTGCCATTGAACTGTGGATGTCCGACCTGCATCAAAATCCGCGAACAGTCTACGGATTTGTAACTGCTCTTCATCAGGGTGTTCAATGGTTTTCAGCTGATGTCTTCGTGCTAGAAACTGGACGCTGGCGGCAAAGAAACACGAGTTGCGTACGTTGGTGATGCCGGTGCGGTTGCGTATGGGAGAAGCTGTTTGGTCGGTTGTTGGTGAGACTGCCGTTGTGGTGTTTTCGGGCCCGGGCGGGTTGGGCGTCTCTTGTGGAGGGGTGGAGGGTCGGTTCGGCGTCCGGGTGTTGTTGTACCGCTTTTCGTCGTTCGTTGGGCGTCCTTCATCATAGGCTTTCCCAACATAGTGGTAGCACCGTGTCAACACCTGGGCGTCCAGTTCGTACTTTCCGTATGAAAGTCCCACGATCTCGCAATCTGTAATACACCTTCATCATCTCGACTTTTAGATCAGGCATGTTGTTGCAGATGCGGGCTGCTCGTATCAGGGCCCCTTTGAAGATGGAGGTTCCGGTGTTTCGTGGAATAGTTGACTCGGCATGGGTGTGCTTGATTGGGTACCATGGGAACTCTTCGCCCTTGCCAAGAACGGAGAGTCGGATGTAGTTGGTTTTGGTATCCCTTTCAACTCTTATAAGCATTCCAAGAAAACCACGTCGTCAACGTCTTTTGACGTTTCCGAGTATTGCATGCCATAGATGGACTCCGGTGGTCACCCCCCATGTCAGGAAATTGTCGCTCTTGCTTCTTCATGACGTCCTTCCGTGATCAGGCTATCGATGTAAAGGGGGGGTAGACCTATTATCCACCCGAGTTTTTCCGGAAATTCCGCGAACATTAAACTAGTGGCGTTAAAAAATTGCTATTATCCAGGCTTTATCCAATCGTTATCCAAGGGCTATCCAGGGTTTTGTTGCAGGGTGGTGATTTTATTCTTCGCGCCTTCGGCGCGATATTGATTGTTGTTTGTAGAACCAACCTGTCCCTTAGTGGGTGCCCTTGGACAATTCTGCTTGTCTAGGTTACGAAGAGTCAACATCGCAGGATCGAAAAGCAACATCCCTATGAACGCTTGGCTGCCACAAGCCCCCTTCCCTGTGGCATCTTTCTGTCACCTCCAGCTTCATCCCTTGAACATAACTGAGGGATTTCGATATCACAAGGCACTCCCACAATTCCCGTTCTTTTGCTGCCTGGCCGACGTTCATCCCCTGCACTGGATGCGGTAGAAGTCAAGGAAGAAGTGCCACAGAACAACCCACAGGTTGACACCAGCCGTACCAGTTGCACCTGCCCCAGGGTCCGACCAATTCTGAGTGCACTGAGACAACAGAAATTAGTCCACACCAGCCAGGAGGAGGGGCACTTCAGCCGTCCTCTTCACAGCGCCAGCAAAGCAAGTGCAAGCGCACCCACGGGGTGGCAGAGTGTGCAAACCGCGGCAACATTTACATTCTATGCCGTTCCCACACTTCTTCTCACTTGGTGTGCTGTTGCTACACTCACATCAGGTGGATAGCCCACTTCCATAAAAATTTAATCCGCCACTGAAAAATTAAAAAGTTAAATTTATCTCCAAAACCAGTCGACCTATTATCCTAGGATAATTGGTCCCCCTGGATAGTAGGTCTACCCCCCCTTTAAAGCTTTTCCCACCAGTAGCAATACAGATTCGCCAGGTGGACTTGCGTTGCCGCCCATCGGTATGCCTGTTACCTGCTGGTAACATTTGCCACCGTTCGTCACAAAGGTGTTGCCGACGATGAACTCGACCAACTCCCGGATCTCCTCGATGGTGTATGCTGTCGCGTCCGTCGCGTCAGCATTGCCGAACTCAAAGTGCTGCTTCGTCCGTCTTGCCTTCAGGTCACAGCCACGTTCCGTCTTCGCGTACTCAAAGGCTTCCGACACAGCGAGCATGACGTACTCTACAATTCGCTGTTGTGGAATCTTCGTGTACATTCCTTCTAAGTCGAATGTGCGTGGGACCTTGTTGCGGAGTCATGCGTAGTTTGTTTTGATGTGAATAGCTACGCCGTCAATTGATTCAACGACAAAGAACCAACGTATCCTTCGGTTGTTTAGCCATACTTCAACTTTCTTGTTCGGAGTTTTTACCTTCTTCGTGTTTCCTTTCTCCGAAACGCCGGCAATGTATCGCATCCGAGGTTCGGGCTTGTGTGGTTTCGGAACGCCGTATATGGCAGGATGTCGGAGTGGGCGAAGTTGTGGGATTTGCTGAAGGTTTGGTGCTGCTGGAGAGTGTCTGCAATTGAGGTGTCAACGTGTTTGTAGGCTGAGCTTTGGTGTAGCTCCTTCCGTATGAGCTCCTTGTACTTTTCCTTGCAGATGAACCCGAAGTCGTGTGCGGTTTTGTCTACAGGGAGAATGACAAGGTGTTCCTGCAGTTCCTTCAGCGTTCGAAGGGCCTCTCGGAGGTGAGGCTCGTCCGTGTGTGCGTTGAGCGTTCCCAAGACGGCGTTGAGCTCTTTTGTCAACGTTGCTGCAAAGTGTGATTTCGCACTTTCGCTCGACTTCTTGAAATTACCGGCAACGAACTCTTCGACGTCGTATCGCATCGAATCGTAGCGACATTGGGCTGCTGGCGACTCGGTACTTTCGTCCCTTGCGAAAAAGAGACAAAAGGGCCTCGTCTGTCTTCAGGTCCGTTGCCAATCCCAGTGCGTGACCGTCCAGTTGCTGAGTTTTAATGTGTTGCATGCATGCACGGACAGGTCGTCTCGGTGTTTGCAGGCTGGTGCGTCTCATAGCCGACCTCGGTAAAGTTGCACAGGAGTGTTGCCAGCGGTGGTTTCAGGCGGTTGCTCACCATGAGGTTGTCGAGGACCGCCGGATTGGGACATGCCTCGCGAATCCGTGTTCGGGACAGAACACCAGCGATCGCCTTGCGGTCTTGTGTCGGGTGTTAGTGAGTCAACTTGAAGTACCGGCGAGGAGGTGCTGCCTTCTTCTTCGGTTCCTGATGCGCTGGCTGAGAAGTCGTTCTAGAGTTCTCACGCTGTCTGCTACGCTCTCGCCCTGTATGAAAGTTCTCAACCAGGTGCGGAGGCGTAGGGCGCGGTTTGGATGCCAGGTGGACATGTCATACGTTCCCAACGGGGGGAAGCTTGATGAGGTGGTCCAGTTGCTTTCACAACCCGGAACAGAAGCCTGGCGAGGTGTCGATTTCGAGCTCGCCGTCCCGCATGCGGTGCCAGGTGTTGCCGTCACTGCGTCGTTTTCGGAGACGCTGTGGCGGGCGTTGCCGTTTCTTCTTTTTGTGCGACCTGTGGCCAACCTTTTCCCTTTGGCGTCGATTCGTCATGTTCAGGGGAACATGCGGGCTACACGCGGGAAGTCTGCTGGCTGCGTGTAGAGTCGTTCCGGGACATTCTGGATGGGGCATGCGTAAAGTTTGCGGCCTCGTTTGCGAACTTGTTGTGCAACGCGGTTGTGCTTGGAGTTACGGTTCTCCCAGTGCTTGTTGTTCCGCGTTTCGGCCGTCTTCGACGTCTGCCCCACGTAGAGGGCTGTGCCCCCTTCGTTCACGAGCACGTAGATGACACCTCTGTGTGTCGATTCCGCACTTCGTCCGTCCGTCGGTTACCTTCTTGCTGTGACGCTTCCAGAAGAGCTGGATTGCATTTCGCCTTCGTTCTTCATGTCCGTCGTCGTTGTACGGGTTGTTGCGGGTGTTGACGAAGGCGGCGAGGAAGCGGGTGTCCGACGGGCCGTTTTGTTTTTTTGCCGATCTTTTTTCTCTTTTGAGACAAAACCTTATCGGAAGCACTTAAGTGGGGAAAATATTTATCCGAACGTTCCGAGAAATATTTTTTGTTTCCGATAAATACCGCTCCGCCCCCCGGCAAACGGTACATTCAGGTGGGGAAAGAGTTTGCGCTTCTCAGTCCGTTTGTCGCGTTAAACATACGACCAACGTACTGGTGGCACTGTTTGCCATCTGTGTGACCCTCGCCCTGCTCCCCCTGGTGCACACTCCTGAAGCCAACAGCCATTTCAAATTCATCCACCACTCAGATACTGTGTGCTGGAACTCATTGGCACGAGTAGATGCAGACCGGAGATCACACGGAACAAGGCACTTGTGTCAACTCGAAGAGAATCTGTTAATAATTCCGGGCTTCTTCTGACGACTCTCTCACTCGGCTCAGCACCCGCGGCAGCCCCAAACTTCTGCCAGCCAGCCCACCATGCCCAGCGGCGACCCACCGATGCCCAGCCCCTGACCGCCAGCCCAGCCCTTGACCGCCAGTCAGCTTCCTGGCACAGCTGGCCTAACCCACGCCTCCACCGGACCCCCACGACCTTTTTCATTGAACGTCGTTTTTTGCACTTTTTTTTTTTTTGAGCCATCCGCACAGGGCCTTATATATAAAAATTCCTCCCACGTAACTGTCCATAAGTTGCTCGGAGTTACTAAAAATCCCAGTTGCGACACAACTGCACGTTTATGTATCCGACAGGGTGCACCTCTTTGTGGTTGTCACTACTGTCCATCACAGAGACTGTCCTTCGGAAGCAAAAGAGCCATGCGAAGAAGGCGAGTGTTGGGGTACTGTAGCAGTGTGCCGGGATCATTCAAGAACACTTGGCAGTAATCTGCAACAGCAGGGCGGACAGCCGCGGTCTTCGCTTTCTTGGCAACACGTCATGACACAATACACAAGCCAGAAATACCAGCGCCGCAGGCGCGGAAATTTTTTCAAGCTATTGGGCCAGTCGCAGGTTCCAAATTTGAGGCTGTACGTGCTTCAACGATGATCCAAAGGTGCAGTAACCGGTGCTGTGTACTGCTAGTGTGACTGCTATACTGTAGCACTACTACTGGGCCGGGTCGAATACGTTTACTTGCTGACCGGTGCTAACGTTGTAGAAGGCCCACCTATCAGCCTAGCTCCACAAGGTTCGTTTCGTTAAGGCAACTCATGATCACTTCGGTGTGAGGGTACTAGTCCTGCTAGAAACTACTTGTGGCCGCCTGCTCCGTTGTGTGGTCTTCTCTCCGTACAGTGTTCCACCCTTGCGTTCAGTTCGCGCTTCCTGAGGGCACAAAGACAGTTGATGACTTCAGGAAGGAATCAGCCATTCTTGCGATGTACTGAGGAGAGCTGCCACCTTGTTGTTAGCCTACCGTCCTCCCCGGTTCTGGGTTCGGTTCGGTTTCAAAACCGACCCCAAAACCGAACCCTTCCAGAATTTGGGACCCAAATTCTGGACCCAAATTTTGGACCCAAATTTTGGACCCAAATTCTGGACCCAAATTCTGGACCCAAATTTGGGACCCAAATTTGGGACCCAAATTTGGGACCCAAATTTGGGACCCAAATTTGGGACCCAAATTTTGGACCCAAATTTTGGACCCAAAATTTTGACCCCAATTTCAGACCCAAATTTTTGGACCTGCCCTAAAAACCCGGTTCAAAACAAATTTGGTGCCCTTATATCCCGAACCGGGATATACGGGCACAAATTTGTTTTGACCGGGATATAAGGGCATTACACCTTAAATTTATCTTCAAAACCAGTCGACCAATTATCCTAGGATAATAGGTCCCCCTGGATAGTAGGTCTACCCCCCCTTTAGCGTTATTTTTAGCAACATCGCGCCGGAGGCGCGACGGAAAATTTGGGCAAAAAATGATTCCGCCCCCCCTGTATCATGTGTGGACCACTCTTAGCTCGTGTGGGTTCAACTGTCAAACAGGACCGGTAACGAAACACAGTGGTAGCTGCAACCTGCCGACCCGAAGCTGAATAGGCAGCGGCTGGGCCTCAGCAGCGGAGGCTCAGCAGCCTTCCAGCACCTTCAGCACTGCTACAAACACCACCCCCGCCTATATATTTACTTCGAACACCGTTTTTTGAACATTTTTTTTTTTCCCCAGCCAAGTGACCCAAGTTCGACGACGGTCTAAATCTGCAACGGAAACTTATCCCCTGCCCGGATTTCCAAATTCCGTCAGCATTCGGAATGGGAAGCTAATGCCCTGCCTAGGGCTATGAGGGCAAGTAAACGGAAACGTTTCCCGCTTCCGTCTCCGTTTCCATACTTTCAAGGAAACGGCGTTTCCTTATTTGGGAAACGGCTGCTGCAGATTGCAGTGTCCAGGGCGGGGGGGAAATTTTTTAGGGGTATTTTCCCAACGAGTCAGCAAAACAAATTTATCTGTGCAAACGGTGCTGTCTCCGAAGTAGTCCCGAACTGCGCGGTCCTTCGTAGTGGTGGCAACCAAGCACTCAGATAATTGGGCCTGGAGACCTCCCCGCAAAGTTTCTTGACAAGGTTCGTATGCGCGACAGTTTTTCTTGGCTGCAAGTTGACACCCTGTCCAGGCTGCTGCGGAATGTGAGCAGCCTCAGAAGCTGGAGTTAAGATAGCGGGTGTCACACCCGCTTTTCGGGTGTGACTCGGGCACCCTCTTTAACTCCAACTTCTGGGGCTAGACCTCACCGTGTAGTGGTGTTAGCGTGGTTTGTGGGTAGCCTGCAAAACCAAGGAGCCGTTTCCGTTTCCGTTTCCATGTTTTGGAAAAAACGCATGGAAACGCGTTTACTTGCCAACATCGGCCTCGGGGGGGACTCCCTCTCATCCGCGCATATCTGGCCGTCTCATAGAGCAACTCCAGTCGTGCATAGATGCAACATTCCACAGGTGCTTCGGCTGCAAGGGCGGTCGCGCGAACTGTGAGTTCCTCAACTCGCCAGAAGGTTACAGGTATTGCGGAGTGCCCGCATCCAGCATCGATCCCGATCCGTCTGTCAGGTGCAATACTGCTACCGACATTTGGTTCTTGGGACAGCTGTTATACGTTCTTCTGCCGAAGGGCAAGCTGGAACCGATGGATTCAGCCGGTGAGAAAGTCGGAAAAGAAGTATGCCACCCTGCCACCCTAAGAAAGAAGACATCTCAGCACTAGAGGCGTGAATGCATTATCGACTCAGCTTTTTCGTCGTTCCTTCAGCCGAAGCAAACCACCTTTCTGCCCCGAGTGGACGCACAGAACCACACCCAAGCACTGGCTTGCTGCAATAAACACATCCAGAAAACTCCATACACCACGCAGATCATTCACGGAAAACTTCCGAAGTTGGAAGACATTGACCTTGACGGTCCCCCGGCTTACGTAGAGCTCATTCGGTCCTGCTGGTCACAGCGCCCGCAAGATCGACCGACTGCGAGCGAGGTCGTCGACAGCCTTGTGAAGCTGTGCGGTGAATTCCGCTGCGCGACCAGCCAGTGTCCCCCCTATTCTTTGGAAGGCGATCCGTACATCGACGCTTCGTCAGGTGATGATTGACGATCCGCTGCTGGCCTCTTTGCTGTCCCGCGGGTTGAAGGTGTTGTGATTACGAGTCGGCTCGGAGGAGCTTCACAGCTCCAGCGCCTCTACGAGCAAAGCGGCCACGAAGGAGCACCGCACGCGTTGTTTTCCCGCACCGTAGACTTACAGGAGTCTGTGCTAAATGGCGCTCGGGTTGTATTACCGGGTACATACCACAACTCAAAGCCACATGTACGACATCAATCAACAACTATTTTCCGTTGCCTGAGCAACAGGTCGGCTCCCATACCAGCTTACATGTTCTCAACGTCGCGCAAGTATGAGAGTTCGTTCCTCTTTCCTCGGCTTTTTGGATAACACCACGTTTCCTTCTGCTCATTTCTTTCCGGAGTAGGCCTCGGAACAAGCGTCCACGGGATGTAAGAGCGATGAAAAGGTTGTACAGAGCTGACAATGCGGAGGGTGTAAAGAGGAACGAGGAGGGAGCAGATGATTGGACTACCCCTCAGATGACTGTCTCCGCTGGCTTACGTTCCGCCATTCCTGGAGTGCCACCTGGCTCGAGCGAGTCCTCCGTGAGCATGAATAGCTTGCAGGACAGTGGGTTTTGGTTTCACTGCATACCGTGTTATCCGTAATTCATTAGTGTGCTGTTTACGATCCCCGCAGCCCTTTACAGCCATAGCAGAAGTTCGTGACGCGTTCGGGTGCAGCTGCAATCTTTCGAGCAACTGCGCACTTCATGGCGCTCAAACCTCATGTCCCTGACTCTCTGCCTCCGCAGAGCTATATATGCGTCCGGTCGACCCCAGGTTGACATTTAGGATGAGAACGTTTATCACCATGTGCCGACCTCGTACAAACGAAAGACCCTTCGCCAGTCTCCGAGCCGTCGTCGATGCGAAGCTGGGGGACTGGGGTGATACGCTGACTGGTTTTGGTGAGCCGCCAAGTTGGGAAGCTTAAAGGATGGAGGTTTGATGTCAGCTAATTTCGTGCATTTCGTGCAAGCGTTGCGGAAGCACCTACCAAACAGTATCCTTCGGTTTTGTTTTTTTTGCGACTGTCGCTTCCCGGAACTGAATAGGGGTGTTCTCGGCTGCAGAACTAGCTCTGACCTGCTTCGCCCGGCTGCTCTGGAAGATGTACTCTGCCTCGCGGACTGCCTTACAAGAGACGTGCTTGACGTTCTCTAACTACCCACTGACTGTGATCTGCTTGCTTTGAAAGAGGGACTGTGCTCTGCTTCGTGCGGACTGCCCTGCCAGAGACGTGCTTGGCACTCTAGCGAACCGCCGACAGAGGTCCGCCGCAGTACTATTTGCTTTTTTCTTTCGCGTCCCCCATTCCGCGGGTGAGCACGAGCTCCACTGGCTGTGAAGGGAAAGTACCGACATGCGACGATCGCCAGCCCGGTGGCTCAGAGCAGTAGACGCCCCTGCGCCGGCGCGCGCGCCTGGTGTATGTGTCCGCATGCGCGATAAACAAAATACCGCTGTCGTTCAGCCCGGAGAAAGGGTGCGGTCCTTGAACGGATACACCCCGACCTGTTATTTATGGCCCTTTAATTCGCGGAATTGTATTTTATGGAAAGAAGGAGGGGGCCGCCGGAGGGGCACCCCTGGTGACAATTGCACCCTGACGACTGCCCCCCGTGCAGACCGGGTTTCGAAGCAACCGCAGGACCGGAGATCTTCGTAGCATTCGGAGGAGAGAGGTGGTTCCGGGCGCTGCAGCATTGCTTGGCTGGGATGTGCGAGTCGGTAGTGGGTGACGTCTCGACGGCAGAGCTCGCTATCAATTTTGAAGTATACATCGGGCTGAATTTGCCAGGCAGTTTAGTGGCGACGACGGACGGGACACCGTTGTTGTGCATGCGTGCGAGGGTGCGAGGGTGCGAGGGTGCATGCGTGGTGCGAGGGTGCATGCGTTGTGCATGCGTGCGAGCGTGCGAGGGTGCATTTCGAGAACCGGTTTCTCAACCACGCAATTTTGTGCCTTCACAATGCAAAGATCGTTCGCAGCCACGGGCTCGGATCGAAAAGATCACCGGAGATCACTTTGACCGATGGCAGAGGCTTGACGGGTGTGGTGGAAGAGGCCACCGCGCAGTATGTACTGTTCCAACAAGCGAATGCAGCATGTACATGCATCGCTTTCCTCACCTCAGCCTTGCCCAAATGGCTGCAGCTGGCTACACATCGCTGCTGAGCGCAGTGGCAGTATCAGCACACTACGTTTCTCCAGCCCTGCACGACATAAAGGGTATGGGGCTGGCGTTGTTCAAGGAGCTGGATGCTGAGAGTACGTCGGAACTTCGAGACCTGTGCAGCGCTTTGAACATCGATGTCAGCCAGAATGCTACCCGAGCGCACGTGAGGAAGGTAGTCTCCATGATGGCGCAACGAGAGCTACCGCCAACATTTCGCTGGCTATTTTCAGCCTAAGCGACCTTGCCGAATTCCGGCATTCGGATGTACCCTGGCGTTACTGGGGTCAAACAGAAACTGCCGCCCGCATCGGATCTGTCCCAGACAGGCTTTCGCGGAAAACAAACAGTTTTGATTTGCGATTGCCCTGCGCCGCAATGCGTATAGCAATCTAGCTTTTATCGTTCTATGTGAGCAGCCACAATGAAAACCAACTTCGTCTTTCGTGGGGGGCCCTATACGGCGTTCCGGTTTGCGGGTGGAACTGGAACGATTCGTGTGTGCAATTGCGAGGCGCCGACAGCCCCCCACAGCTGCTGCTGTTTGTGCCAGACAAGAACCTCAGCAAGAACCTCGTGCAGAGAGCTCACAAGGAATTGGAGGAAGCGGGTGATAGCGATGCAGCAAGTGAGGAGTGTGAGGAGAAAGCAGACGACGAAGAAGACAAAGACGAAGAGGAGAAGAGGAAGAAGAGCCGGAAACCTATTTGCAGTGCGACTTTTGTGGCAAAAAAGCTGTGGAACCCTCGATGGCTGCCCATATCGACGCAGCACATCGCGACCGCATTCAATGCCACTGCATGGCTGAATGCCCTGAATGTCGTGTAAATGTAAAGGCAGTTGTCAGCATGTCCAAAAAAAGCATCCTGCTCTCTTCGATGAGCCTCTTCGATGCAAGCTGTGCTGGAGAAAGCTTGGATCAAAGGGTGCGTGGACACGGCACATCCGCCAGCACATGACATAACTTGCTCTAGGGAGAGGGTGTGGTCACACCCGCAAAGGCATGTGCCACACCCGCAAAGGGCATGTGACACCCACAAAGCGGGTGTGGAAACAGGGGATTTCGGTGGAAATACCTTGGTTCCCATCGGTATTCTGGACCGGCCTTGTTGTAAATTTGTTGCAAGAGTGTGTGGGCCTTTGAAGCGTGGATGATGCCTCTCGCGCTGCTCCCCTTGAGGTTCCTGGCTCATGCCAAAGCGCCGCCGCCCGGGTTAAGGGGTTGCGGCATCAGGCGTGGGCCAGGGCCAGGGAGACTGTTCGGAGGGGTCACCACCCACCGTTCGCGGGCTTCGTTACTTCACTGCCCCCGGCTCTCCCCGGCCTTCGTCATCCCGGGGGAGGGTTCCACGGCCATCTCCCCCCGCGTGGGGAATGGACTGGTGCTGTGCCGCGGGTCCTTCCGTGCGTCCTCGCGACGTCGCCGCTGTCGATGTCACTGCCGCTGTTGCTGCCGCTGCAGCCGCTGTCGGGCGGTTGGTTGACGATCCCGGTCTGCACCCCGCCCGTTGCGCGTCGGCTTTCTTCTTCTCGGCGTTCGCTAGGACGTCCCAAAGGTGGCGGCTGCCGCCGCCGCGTGCGCGACGGTGCGTCGCCCGGTCGTGTCTTGCCCGTGCCTTCCACTTCTCGCCGCTGTGTTGCCACCCCCGTGGGTAATGGGCCTGGGGTCGGAAGCTGCCGGTCAGGACACCCGCCTTCTCCCAGTGGCCGCCCTGGTCGCCCCGTCCTTTGTTCGCCATCTTTTTGGGCACGTGCCGTACGGCGGCGACTTCGAACGCCCGCATCACCGCTTCGAAGGCCTCCCGGTTGTTGATCTGCGGCCGTTTGTTGAGGCCCTGGAGGATGGGTCCCCCGAGGCTGGTGAGGTGGTTGACGCGCATCTCGAGGGCCGGGTGGACGGCTTTCACGCGCGCAATCTTGCCCAACCTGCTCAGCGCGGTCCTCATCGCCCACCCTTTCGCGGTCGCCGAGTCGCTGTAGGCCTGTGCCGCCTGTCGCTGTGCGGTGTCCATGGCGCGGTTGGACAGTTCGTCCGCATCCTTGTTGAGCTCGCGAGGAATGTGCACCGGCTCGATCGTCGTCCGTCGGTCGTGCAGCTTCGCCAACAGGTTCTGCGCCTGGTCGTAGTATCGCCGGAGTGTTTCGTTGCACCTCTTCGTGCCCTTTATCTGACCAATGACCAGTTCGCTGTCGCCCTTGACGACGATGGTGCGGGGTCTCGGCGGCACGGGGTCTTGCAGCAACCTCGCCAACACGCTGACGAACCCGACGTATTCCGCCACGTTGTTCGTCGCTCTCCCGGCAATGGGCTTCTCAACTTCCCACTGCTTGACGCCTTTGTCGTAGAAGACGGCCCCGGCTCCCGCGACCGCGCCGTTGGTCCCGTTCCCCCGACTGCCGCCGTCGAAGAACGCCGCCGTCTCCTCTCCCGGCAGCGTGTCCGCCACGGTCCAGCGCTCCTTCGGCTGCCGCTGCGCGATGTTCTCCTGCCTCCGCTGTGTGCCGGCCGGCGTGAGGGTCAGGCCAATTTGTTGCAAGAGTGTGATTGTCAGGCCTTGTTTCTTTTGGAATGCAACATGTTCCTTTTTGAACCTCAAACCCCTCTGGATCATGTTTGTTTGATTGAATTACCTCAGAACACGTCTCCCAGTGTCCTTCTCTCATCCCCCAAACTGCAGACTGTGGGGGATATCTTGTGGCGGCGGTCTGGAGCGTGCGTCCAGGTAGGAGAAAAAGGACTCGAGATAAAACAAACATAGCATAACTTTCTGGGAACTTACAAAGGAAGGACAGATCAAGTCTTCGATCAGGACCTCCCGATCCACTCCAGCTCAGAGGCTCACCAAAAGGAAATAAACGAATTGTTTGGTACCTTTAAGGAAGATCACCCTTCCGTTTATTTTGTCGAGGTGTCGGTTTTAGTCCCGAGGGAGGCCCGGGGGGTTTGCAACCGAGCGGAGCGAGTGGCGAGGGGTTGCAAACCCCCCCGAGGGCCTCCCGAGGGACTAAAACCGACACCGAGGCAAAATTGGCGGAAATTATTGCCGAATAAATGATTTTATTGGGAAAACTAAATTCCCGAGGGGGGAAACAAAACATCGTTGCTTGGACGGCGTGAAATTTTGATAAGTCGTGGGGGTGTTAGTTTGCAACGCGAGTGCTCGGCCGCTTTTGCACATGCACAGCAGGCGATCAGCAGATGAACTCAGACAGCTGGAATCCAGTGTGTTCAGGCAGACCCACAGTTGTTCTTGCAACGAGACTCAAGCACACTGAATTGGTACAAGTTTTCTACGCACTTGGACCTGGAATTCAGCATGGGTGAGTTCGCTGGCGGTGACACTTACTGGGCTGGAGCGTTCACGGGAGGGGTTTTCTTCACAGGCCTTTGAGCACCGAGAATGAGACGGCTCAAAACGAGCTCAAAACACGCGATTTCTCTCACCACCAGGGATTTTCCCCTTTAGTGAAAAAAAAAAATTTTCACTAAAAAAAAAAATTCCCAAAATGGGCTTGGTGAAAAAACTTTTTTCACTAAAGGGATTTTGCGTTGCTGGGTGTAGGTGGTCAGGGCGCGGGTTGTGGTGGACAGTGTGGGTGGGCGTGGGTGGTGGGCGCTGGTGGTGGAGTGGGTGCGTGTTGTGTGTGGTCGGGGCGTGGGTTGTGGGTGGTAAGGGCGCGGGTTGTGGTGGACAGTGTGGGTGGGCGTGGGTGGTGGGCTGGTGGTGAAGTGGGTGCGTGTTGTGTGTGGTCAGGGTGTGGTTTAAGCGGCCCAACAACAGGTCTGTATGATGCGGACCGTATCCAAGGCGGAAATCGAGTCAACCAGTGTCCGGATTTGACGACCGGATTCAACGACCGGATATCTGGCGTCCAATTTGACGAGATTTATGGCGGCAGCTCCATCACCTGGTGTCCACCGGAACAAGTTCTTGTCTCCTTTCAGGCATAGCGCCCACAAAATCACAAATCAATTCATCACATTACATCACACCAGAGCCGGGTTGAGACACAAAAAAGACTATGTCACTCACCGCCTTCGGCAACGCCCCGGAAGGAGCTAAGCGCAAGAGGCGCAAAATTGGCCTTTCAGCATGAACCCTTTGTGATTTCTACTTACATCTTCTACTTACATCGTTCACGGCATCATGTGTAGCTGTTCTGCATGTTCTCTGAATCCGTTTCCTGCTTGATCTGAAGAGGAGCAAGAGGGTAGGGAGTGAGCTAGCACCCCAAACTTGAGTGGGGTGAAGGGCCAGAGGGACCCCCGCTTATGGGGCTACGAGGTCAACGACGCGTACCACACACAGACAGACACAGGCACGTGTCGACTGGCACCCACACCACACCACACCGGCAGAAAAACTTTTCTGCCGGAGTGAAATTTTTTTTCACCACGGGTTTGGCCCGAAACTGGTGAGTGGAAAAACCCCTGCTCACCACAGGGAGAAAAAAAAATTTGCGAGGGGTCCCCCCTACAGATTTCTCTGTATAACCCCACGCAAAAATAAACGTTTATTTTTTTTTTGCGATACAAAATAAGTTTCGTTTATTTTTTCATTCTCTACGACATCCCAGAAGCGTTCTATGCGGCTGGGGGTAACTTCGACAAGGTTGCCGAGCCGATAGAAATGGCTTTCATCGCGAGGCTATAGCCGCAGTTCAATATGGTTAGTACTGCGAGCGGTTTTAACAAGCGAGGTAAGAAGCCGCGATCCGCTCCGTCGTTCAAGGGCAAACCAGACGGCGGGCAGTCTACTCTGGAAAATCCCCGAGAGCGCGGAGACGCCTGGGTGCATGTGAAGGATGGGCAGATCCACGTGGACCAGAGTCGAGGCCGATACTTCGGCATCCGGAAGCAGCTGCATCACATGTTCGGACTCGATGAAGACACCCTGCGGGCATACGACGTGAACCCGTGGATGAAGAGCCGTGTTTACAGAGTTCGTACCTGGTTACAGAGTTCGTACCTGGGTGCGAATGTTCATGGTTGAGCACCTGCAGCACCCGAAGGTAGCAATCCTGGACGAGCTGCTCACGGCGAGGCTTTGTGATATCAACCATCTTGCAAAGAAAAAGAAGAGTGCAGCACGAACGCCTTTGTTCTGCATACGACAGGTGAGCAAGATGATGGATGAAAGGAAGCTAGCCGCCGTTTTCCGTCACGATACCGAACTCCGTGAAATGCTCGCGGACTCAACGGACTTCGTGAACACGAGGGTTTCCACGTCGCTCAATCCTCCCCTCGGGGTCCTTCTGTCAAACTTCACGGATGTTTCGCGACAAACAACTTCCGCCCCGGCCCCTCCCCCTGGTGAATGCCCTTGCCAACGCTACCTTCTAGACGGATACCGCATCCAAGGGCATGCGTGCGGGCAGGCAAACCTCCTCAAAACGTAGGGGGGGTCAAACTAAGGCAAAACAGTGTCCCATTGGGGTATTTTTTTTCTAAGGCGAAAAACGCGCGTACACGAGCCCATGTCTACATACCCCAGGGCAAATCCCGGAGAAAACACGAAATAAAGACCTGGATGATCTCCGCAGGGCTTAAAAGCTGTGCTCGAGCACAAGTGAAAAAAAAGAAAACGTGCCCGTTTGGTGCCACCGTTTGTCAAAACGCCACCGTTTTGTCACGTGGGAAGACGTACGCATTCTTGGAGGGGGCACGGGAGCACACCACGCGTATTTTGGGTCACCAGGGTCACACAAGATAGCAAGTAGTCGTCTGTGTACCGTTACTCCAGGCATGCTCTCTTTGCCGGGGGCGAAATGGAAAGCCGTGCGCTTGGACGGCTTCAACCATAATTCCCCGGCGATCTTCAACTCGGATCTGATGAGGGAGCTGGAGCTCAAGCAGTTTCCGTGGCTTGGCTCAACCAGAGACATGGTTTGTGCCATATAGCGCTCTTGGGGCACTGATCGGTCAGAAGGGAGTCTTGGAAACTCCTGCCTCATCGAGGTCTTCGTCAGTCGGGAAGGAGTCGTCGAAAAGCTTCCGAGCGCTATCAGAGTTGTGTGCAGGCTGAGTAAGCGATGCAATCCGATAGGATTTGCTATGCCGCAGACGGCTGCTCAGAGATGATAGTGTCCCGTGGCATCCTTCTGCGAAGTCGTTGGTTGCCGAAGTGGTTGTAAGAAGCTCCGTTTATTCGGACTAGTGACTACACTAGCTGGTTCGTAGAAGCGATTAAACGTCTGCGGGCGTGAGCTTTGCGCACGTATGCAGCAACGCGCCTGCCTGTGTGTCTAGGCTTTCCGCCGCGCGAATCCATGCAGCGATCTTGGAAGCCTCGCGGCAGACAAGTCCTGAATCTGCCAATCGGCGCAAGGCGTTGGCGGGGGCCTCAGGAAGGTTTCTTACTGAGAGGGTACGAGGCCTGGCCCCGGCCCCACAGAAGACAAGCTGAGGGGGAAAAATTACACCACCTCGGATGGCACCACGGCTCGTAGATTTTTTTTTCACCACTTCACGAGCGTCTGCCTCGCCGCAAGTTAGCACCGTGTATGGGCGATTTTTGGTGAATCCATAAATTAGAAATCCATAAATTAGAAAGCGGGGTGTAGTCCTGGAAGGCGATCGCCCGTCTGCCGTGTCGCAGGCGGTGCCGCATGGGTCTGGTCTGCCCATCCATACTGAAGCTCGCGGCGGTTCGCGGAGGCGTGTCCACGAGCAAGGTATGGTGGACAAGGATCTTGCAAGCTGATTGAAGGACAACGTCGTTTCACCAGCTGCGCTTCCGCGCGAGTGGCTCAGCGTAACGAAGGGGAGAGACCGTTCCAGTCTGCATCCCCCCTTTCCCACAGCCTTCTTCTCTGCTGGCAAAGGACCATTGGGATAGGAACCATGGGGACAATCCCATGGTCCCAATGGCGTGAATGGCGTGATCGGGCCCCGGCAGCGCAAGCCAGCTACCTCCCATCGAGCTAGCAATCCAGCTGAGAAGCACAACCGAGGATTCCGTAGCGTCGGTGGTCCGGCCTAGGAACGTAGCCGAGGTCCGTTTGGTAGAACAGCGCATTAAACATGAGTTTTATTTGCACACCGGAGCGGCGCCTGCGGTGAAAGATCACACCGCCCCTCACAGGACCATCCACAACCAAACCACAACAAAAGCGAACAGATGGCGCGTCTCCTTCTGGCCGTAGCTTCAGCCGCCACTGCGGGGGGGGCGACCCTCCACGACAACTACGTCTACTGGGACACGAGTGGATCGGTTAGCGTAGTGTCGTATACGCTTACGGAGTACGCCGTCACGTCCGGTCAGCCCTGGGGAGGGATCGGCTGGGCGGGAAATATGATCGACGTCAAGGCAGGGCGGTCGGGTAGCGACAATGTAGCTCGGGTTTTTGTGAACGGCTTGAACCCGTCGTGTGTGTTGGCCACCATTAGTGGCCCTGACCAGCTGCCGGAGACGCTTAACTTCGCCACCTTCGGAAACATCACGTTCAACCTCAACGGGGCCTCTACGAGCTGCGGTGACTTCCGCCTTGCGCAAGGCCACGTCGTCGGCATCAACAACTGGTGGATGGGTGGGCCTGGCTGCTACGGTGGCACATCGAACACCTTAGTCTGCAGGTGCGACAACGGCCGCATGCTCCAGTTCAAGACCGAGGGCCAGTCCGACCGCATGATCGTCGCCGAAGCCCACAAGGCCATCTGATTATAGCGACATCCCACAATTCACCGGGGGACACCACCTCAAATGCACTGTCCGGTCAACACTCGATCACACTCGCCAGGTCCAGCTCAATAGTGTTCCAATTCCGGCATTTTTGGTCGAACTAGTGGCAATCAGGTCCCGTCGCAGGTGAACCGTTTTTTTTTTTTTTTTTTTTTGGTGAAGGGAGGGGAAATCGGCATCGAAATCGCGCGAACCACCCAAGGCAAGGGAGAAGCAAAGGGCGCTTTTGTTAAACAGAAGATCAGAATTTGCAACGACCTGAAGTTGAGATGAAGGCCCACAAGATCAACGCTTGCCAGCAGCACTTGTGTCACCACAGCCGATCATGCTCTTGAGTAGCTGTAAATCACACACACTGTCCGTCCACCCAGCCAGCCGCATTAACTTTTTCCTTTCTCTTCCTTGAGCCACAGTCCGCTAAGACTCAGAGTCCAGGCGTGTGTTTGTCGCAAGGGGCTCAGACACTGCGCGAGGGATTTTCTGTTGCCAATCCAAAACCCCTTTTTCGCCAGCTTTTTCGACCTTACTGGCGGCCAGAAAAACGCTTGTCTGCCCGAGAGAAAAGAAAACCGGCCGCAGACACCAACGAAAGAACCTAATCCACAAATAACGCTAGAAAGAAGCAACGTGCTGCCAGCACTCCAGGAGTTTTGTCCAAACTGCAATTTTTGCCGGGACAAGACCTTGATTTACAGTGCGGGAATGAACGACGTAAGATGACTACTACTACTGCGAGCACACTCGATCAACGCTTGTGCAGTCTATCACCTCAGATTGTTGTTGCATATCACAGTTCGTAGATGGACCCCCGAACGAACTCGCTCAGAGAGGTCCTGTCCAGGAGAGCTGTTTCCTAGTTTTCCTGTCGCGGATGGCGACGCACTGCCCAACGAAGCCTCGCGTCAATCTTGCCGACCCACCATGGCTCCAAGCTCTCGCTCCTGGTGTCCGTGGAAGAAGAAGAAAAGGCTGTTGCTCCAAGAGCGCAACAGCCGAGCTCTTCGATTCCGACGGGCGTTCGTTTCGCGCATAAGAGCCTGGGGTGGCCACACCTCGCCACGCTCTGTTTGGGGGAGTTGGTAGCCACTCGGCGTGTAGTCCGCGGCCCTGCCGCACGAGCATGTGGGTCCATGGGGATTAGAGAGCCAGAACACGGCAGGCAGCGTGATAGAAGACACGACGTTGAGCAATAAATGGTCGCAGAGGACCAAAATCCGACACCGCGTGCATCTTCTCTCCCTCCTCCACCTCCCAGGGCTATGAAGGCAAATAAACGCGTTTCCTTCCAAAAGATAACGTTTCCACGTTTGTCTTGCCTTGCCATGCCGTCATAGCCCCAGGGGGGGTTCACATCCCCCCGCCCATAAGCTTAACTGTTCTCCTCCGCGATGCCCCATTCGCATTTCTAAGGTGCTCACCTACACCCCTTCTCCCAGACCTGAAATGGACGTTTCCACACGTCGCTCGCCCTGTGATTCGCTGCTGCACATCAACCTGTCCATCTTTCTCGGCTGTCTGCTGCTGACGGGCCTGCAGATGTGAATTTGGCGGCCCAAATAGGGCAAGTTGTGGCAGACTCACCCTACCGGTACACCTTGGACCATTTTCTAGAGCTTGTGCCCCCTGCATGAAACTCGGAAAGCTTTTGGACCTTCTCCGCACGTTCCGCATGTGAATTAAGTCTGAGCCCAAAAACATCGGAAGACATGGCTGTGACTAAATATTTTCCTGGTGAAAATGCCTTCCCCTCCCGCCAAAAAGAATTTTCTTGCCTTCCCTAATTCCACAAAACCAGCACCATTCAACAACGTCCCCCCCCTGACGCCACATTGCGTATCCTTTTCGGCATGTTTCTCGTTATTGGCTTGTCTCCCCCGCATTTCTGGGGTTTACCGGTGTTTTGCTTTTTCAGACGTCCGGAAACAACTCTCACAGCATTTTTTGCACGCGACCACTTGGACTAGGGTGTTATGGCCGGGGCGGTGACTCAATTTTGCGGCCGATGCAAAAAGTGTCGGGAAATAACAGGGCCTTTCCCCCCGAAGTGGTTTTCGGTCCCGAGCCGGAGGCGAGGGAGCGAAACCCATTGAGGAGGGGGGAAAACACGGCCCGAGCGAGGAATGTTTTTTTCTCCCGAGCCACCGGCCCCCGAAAACATCCCGAGGGCCAATTGCCCCGAATATTTCCCGGAGGAATGCTAGTTTTTCTCCCGGTTGGCGTACTGTATCCGTGCGCCCTGTGTCGCAGCTCCTGCAAGTAGGGGTGAGCTGGAAGGAGTGTAGATATACGGATTGGGCACCGGGCGCACTGCACGACGTTTGGTCACTGTGCGTGCCTGATCGAGGTTTAACCGAGGTTTATTGCCAAACCGAGCCTCGCCGCAAGTTAGCACCGTGTATGGGCGATTTTTGGTGAATCCATAAATTAGAAATCCATAAATTAGAAAGCGGGGTGTAGTCCTGGAAGGCGATCGCCCGTCTGCCGTGTCGCAGGCGGTGCCGCATGGGTCTGGTCTGCCCATCCATACTGAAGCTCGCGGCGGTTCGCGGAGGCGTGTCCACGAGCAAGGTATGGTGGACAAGGATCTTGCAAGCTGATTGAAGGACAACGTCGTTTCACCAGCTGCGCTTCCGCGCGAGTGGCTCAGCGTAACGAAGGGGAGAGACCGTTCCAGTCTGCATCCCCCCTTTCCCACAGCCTTCTTCTCTGCTGGCAAAGGACCATTGGGATAGGAACCATGGGGACAATCCCATGGTCCCAATGGCGTGAATGGCGTGATCGGGCCCCGGCAGCGCAAGCCAGCTACCTCCCATCGAGCTAGCAATCCAGCTGAGAAGCACAACCGAGGATTCCGTAGCGTCGGTGGTCCGGCCTAGGAACGTAGCCGAGGTCCGTTTGGTAGAACAGCGCATTAAACATGAGTTTTATTTGCACACCGGAGCGGCGCCTGCGGTGAAAGATCACACCGCCCCTCACAGGACCATCCACAACCAAACCACAACAAAAGCGAACAGATGGCGCGTCTCCTTCTGGCCGTAGCTTCAGCCGCCACTGCGGGGGGGGCGACCCTCCACGACAACTACGTCTACTGGGACACGAGTGGATCGGTTAGCGTAGTGTCGTATACGCTTACGGAGTACGCCGTCACGTCCGGTCAGCCCTGGGGAGGGATCGGCTGGGCGGGAAATATGATCGACGTCAAGGCAGGGCGGTCGGGTAGCGACAATGTAGCTCGGGTTTTTGTGAACGGCTTGAACCCGTCGTGTGTGTTGGCCACCATTAGTGGCCCTGACCAGCTGCCGGAGACGCTTAACTTCGCCACCTTCGGAAACATCACGTTCAACCTCAACGGGGCCTCTACGAGCTGCGGTGACTTCCGCCTTGCGCAAGGCCACGTCGTCGGCATCAACAACTGGTGGATGGGTGGGCCTGGCTGCTACGGTGGCACATCGAACACCTTAGTCTGCAGGTGCGACAACGGCCGCATGCTCCAGTTCAAGACCGAGGGCCAGTCCGACCGCATGATCGTCGCCGAAGCCCACAAGGCCATCTGATTATAGCGACATCCCACAATTCACCGGGGGACACCACCTCAAATGCACTGTCCGGTCAACACTCGATCACACTCGCCAGGTCCAGCTCAATAGTGTTCCAATTCCGGCATTTTTGGTCGAACTAGTGGCAATCAGGTCCCGTCGCAGGTGAACCGTTTTTTTTTTTTTTTTTTTTTGGTGAAGGGAGGGGAAATCGGCATCGAAATCGCGCGAACCACCCAAGGCAAGGGAGAAGCAAAGGGCGCTTTTGTTAAACAGAAGATCAGAATTTGCAACGACCTGAAGTTGAGATGAAGGCCCACAAGATCAACGCTTGCCAGCAGCACTTGTGTCACCACAGCCGATCATGCTCTTGAGTAGCTGTAAATCACACACACTGTCCGTCCACCCAGCCAGCCGCATTAACTTTTTCCTTTCTCTTCCTTGAGCCACAGTCCGCTAAGACTCAGAGTCCAGGCGTGTGTTTGTCGCAAGGGGCTCAGACACTGCGCGAGGGATTTTCTGTTGCCAATCCAAAACCCCTTTTTCACCAGCTTTTTCGACCTTACTGGCGGCCAGAAAAACGCTTGTCTGCCCGAGAGAAAAGAAAACCGGCCGCAGACACCAACGAAAGAACCTAATCCACAAATAACGCTAGAAAGAAGCAACGTGCTGCCAGCACTCCAGGAGTTTTGTCCAAACTGCAATTTTTGCCGGGACAAGACCTTGATTTACAGTGCGGGAATGAACGACGTAAGATGACTACTACTACTGCGAGCACACTCGATCAACGCTTGTGCAGTCTATCACCTCAGATTGTTGTTGCATATCACAGTTCGTAGATGGACCCCCGAACGAACTCGCTCAGAGAGGTCCTGTCCAGGAGAGCTGTTTCCTAGTTTTCCTGTCGCGGATGGCGACGCACTGCCCAACGAAGCCTCGCGTCAATCTTGCCGACCCACCATGGCTCCAAGCTCTCGCTCCTGGTGTCCGTGGAAGAAGAAGAAAAGGCTGTTGCTCCAAGAGCGCAACAGCCGAGCTCTTCGATTCCGACGGGCGTTCGTTTCGCGCATAAGAGCCTGGGGTGGCCACACCTCGCCACGCTCTGTTTGGGGGAGTTGGTAGCCACTCGGCGTGTAGTCCGCGGCCCTGCCGCACGAGCATGTGGGTCCATGGGGATTAGAGAGCCAGAACACGGCAGGCAGCGTGATAGAAGACACGACGTTGAGCAATAAATGGTCGCAGAGGACCAAAATCCGACACCGCGTGCATCTTCTCTCCCTCCTCCACCTCCCAGGGCTATGAAGGCAAATAAACGCGTTTCCTTCCAAAAGATAACGTTTCCACGTTTGTCTTGCCTTGCCATGCCGTCATAGCCCCAGGGGGGGTTCACATCCCCCCGCCCATAAGCTTAACTGTTCTCCTCCGCGATGCCCCATTCGCATTTCTAAGGTGCTCACCTACACCCCTTCTCCCAGACCTGAAATGGACGTTTCCACACGTCGCTCGCCCTGTGATTCGCTGCTGCACATCAACCTGTCCATCTTTCTCGGCTGTCTGCTGCTGACGGGCCTGCAGATGTGAATTTGGCGGCCCAAATAGGGCAAGTTGTGGCAGACTCACCCTACCGGTACACCTTGGACCATTTTCTAGAGCTTGTGCCCCCTGCATGAAACTCGGAAAGCTTTTGGACCTTCTCCGCACGTTCCGCATGTGAATTAAGTCTGAGCCCAAAAACATCGGAAGACATGGCTGTGACTAAATATTTTCCTGGTGAAAATGCCTTCCCCTCCCGCCAAAAAGAATTTTCTTGCCTTCCCTAATTCCACAAAACCAGCACCATTCAACAACGTCCCCCCCCTGACGCCACATTGCGTATCCTTTTCGGCATGTTTCTCGTTATTGGCTTGTCTCCCCCGCATTTCTGGGGTTTACCGGTGTTTTGCTTTTTCAGACGTCCGGAAACAACTCTCACAGCATTTTTTGCACGCGACCACTTGGACTAGGGTGTTATGGCCGGGGCGGTGACTCAATTTTGCGGCCGATGCAAAAAGTGTCGGGAAATAACAGGGCCTTTCCCCCCGAAGTGGTTTTCGGTCCCGAGCCGGAGGCGAGGGAGCGAAACCCATTGAGGAGGGGGGAAAACACGGCCCGAGCGAGGAATGTTTTTTTCTCCCGAGCCACCGGCCCCCGAAAACATCCCGAGGGCCAATTGCCCCGAATATTTCCCGGAGGAATGCTAGTTTTTCTCCCGGTTGGCGTACTGTATCCGTGCGCCCTGTGTCGCAGCTCCTGCAAGTAGGGGTGAGCTGGAAGGAGTGTCGATATACGGATTGGGCACCGGGCGCACTGCACGACGTTTGGTCACTGTGCGTGCCTGATCGAGGTTTAACCGAGGTTTATTGCCAAACCGAGATAGCAAACTACAGCTCCCCTCACACACAAGAATGAAGCAGCATCCGCAGGCTGACACTCATCAGTTCACCAATTCACCAGCCCTACACTAAAATCACACACACCGGATCCTCAAGCCAACGTTCACTCTAAAATGATGATGCGCGCCGCATGGAGATCGAGCGTGTCGGCCGCCCGCCGATACTGCTCGTCGCTTCCTTCCGTCCTGACGACGAGGCAGGCGCCCCTTTTCGAAGCCGAAGCCGTAGTAAACGGTGAAATCACGAACGTCAACATGAAGGATTATGAGGGCAAGTACCTGGTTCTATTCTTCTACCCGCTCGACTTCACGTTCGTGTGCCCCACGGAGATCATTGCCTTTAATGACAGGGCGAAGGAGTTCGAGGCAATCGGGTGCAACGTCGCAGCTGTCAGCGTCGACTCCGCCTTCTCGCACCTTGCCTGGTCCAATATGCCTAGGAACAAAGGCGGTCTCGGTAAGATGCAGATACCGCTCATTGCGGACCTGGACAAGAGCATCGCTAGAAACTACGGCGTCCTCCTCAACAACTCCGTTGCGCTGCGCGGCCTCTTTGTTATTGATGGCAAAGGTGTCGTGAGATCGACCACTGTCAACGACCTCCCTGTTGGACGCTCAGTTGACGAGACTCTCCGCATTGTCAAGGCCTTCCAATACACCGACGAGCACGGTGACGTCATGCCATGCAACTGGGAACCAGGGCAGGACACCATGAAGGCCGACCCAGTCGGTTCTCAGGAGTATTTCTCCAAGTCGGCCTAAGCCGCCTTGATGTCACGTCACATTCAGTTTGCCGACGAACCAAACGTTGATGCAAAACACCCAAGTGATGACTCATGCATTGGGGCATATCTGGAGGAATCTCCCGGAAGAATCTGACACTTCTTGGTTTGAGTGAGCACCCCTTCTCCGGGTTGCTGTGATCACGGGCTGTTGTGGCTCCACGAAAGCGTTCGAAACCCTACCTCAGCTGAAAACCTGTGCTGAGGACGCAGGTTGAGGTTGCTGTTCCTTTGCGACGAAAATTAGCTTTTGCCAAAGAAATAGAGGAAAAAAACAGGAGTACGCATTTCTTTGCTTTTTTTCTAGTATTCTTTCTGCCCGTCTCAACGCTGGAGGACGACCGAGGGCACAAGTACTTCGCCATCCAGAACGACGCCTGCAGGGTGAAACACCCCAGCGATTGAGTCGCTTTCTATCCAACAAACGAGCATATTCTGGCAGGTGTCTTCAAACCCTTCTCGAGATTCATACCTGAAGTCTTTTTTGGCGTTTACTGGGTAAGCGAGATGGAGCAGGCAACCATCTCTATGCCGTCTGTTCGGATCAGCGCACCGAGCTCGTCCATCCCATCTTTCATTCTTGAAGACGGGCAAACCTTTCGGGATTCTCTTCATTTCAGATTTTGTTTACCCTCCTGGATTCTTTTTTCTGAACGTTGTTTTTCAGGTGTCCCGAAGGCCGTGTCTTTCATGTCCGGAGCTTCTCCTCGTCGTTTGCTGACACTGACGGAGGAGGAACGGCAGACGCAAGCAACAGAGATGCCACGCACTGCAAGCTTTTGCCCACTGTTTTACCTTCTGAGTTTCTTGCCTTCAGCTTTTGATTTTGGTGCCGATAATGACAATGGCAAAGCACTTCCCAGTTTGCCTCATCGCCCCAGTCGACGCGGCGATGCGACATACCCCCGTAAAATCGAATGTGGCTTTGTCCTTTGACAGAGTGACTCAATGCCTATCATGACAGACGTTAGCGTCCGGCGTTGTGCATGTGTGTAACAGTCGTTGGGTGGTATTGACATGGGTTCATTGGTCACTCGAGTGAGCGCCGTAGGCTGCAAATACGCCGTTCCGGTGCGACCCTGATGAGACGACGACGACCGAATGTGCACCGGCTCGATCGTCGTCCGTCGGTCGTGCAGCTTCGCCAACAGGTTCTGCGCCTGGTCGTAGTATCGCCGGAGTGTTTCGTTGCACCTCTTCGTGCCCTTTATCTGACCAATGACCAGTTCGCTGTCGCCCTTGACGACGATGGTGCGGGGTGTCGGCGGCACGGGGTCCCGCAGCAACCTCGCCAACACGCTGACGAACCCGACGTATTCCGCCACGTTGTTCGTCGCTCTCCCGGCAATGGGCTTCTCAACTTCCCACTGCTTGACGCCTTTGTCGTAGAAGACCGCCCCGGCTCCCGCGACCGCGCCGTTGGTCCCGTTCCCCCGACTGCCGCCGTCGAAGAACGCCGCCGTCTCCTCTCCCGGCAGCGTGTCCGCCACGGTCCAGCGCTCCTTCGGCTGCCGCTGCGCGATGTTCTCCTGCCTCCGCTGTGTGCCGGCCGGCGTGAGGGTCAGGCCGCTGTGCAGCTCAAAATCGACAGCGAGCTCGAAATACGAGATGGAGGCCTCCTTGCCGGTTTCGGACCACCGCTTCGTCGAGCACCATTCTGCCAGCGCCAGGAGCATCTCGTGGGTGTCCTTCCATGCGTTGCGGTCCGGCCGCGCACCGTCGACGTTGATGGTCTGGCTGGCCGTCGGCCGTTGCGGCTCCCACCCCCACGGATATGTCGACACCTTGAGCTCCTTGCGCCGGCAGTCCTGCTCGAGGATGCCGTCGGCCCGCTGCCTCCCGAGCAGGATCTCGACGCACATCAGCTGCATCCCGGCCGCCAGCTCCCTGCATTCGTCGAAGTCGAGTCCCATCGCGTCCTTGGGCATGACGCCGCATAGAGCCATGCACGGCTTCATCTCGGGCCGCCGAGCGAGCACATTCGGATACGCGCCGCGCACGTCGCTCCACTTGACGCAGTCCCACCACATGTGTTGTTCGTCCTCCGGGACACCCGCGTCGCAGAATCTGCAGGTTGCTTGCTCCCATCGCTTGCCGGTGTGTACCGCGTTGGCAATGACAGCTCTGACCAGGCCCTGCTGGTAGCCGGTGATGGCGCCCTTCTCCAGCAGGTCTCGCGTGGCACCCCCGTCGATGCCGTCCTCGATGCCGAGGAGGGATGCCCTCGTCTTGACCACGTCCTTGTAGCGCATCGTCCGCCCGGCCTCCCGCAGCTCGTGCTGGAAGTTGTGCCGAGCGGTCTGCGCCCGCTGCCTCTCCTCTTTCGTCAGCGGCTCGACGTTCTGCACCACCGTCCATTCGCGCCGCCGGCCCGTTCCTTCCTGCAGGGTGTCGAACCTGGGCCACGTCCATCCGATGTCTGCGATCGCTCGCTCGAGCAGGAACACTGGCCCCTCCTTGCTTCGCCCCGGTGCCTCTGGAGCGCCGGGGGGGCGGTCCCGCCTTGCTTGTCGAGCTGCTCGGATGGCAACAACCAGCGGCGCCAAGTGCGACTGCTTCACCATCTGCTGTGAAAACGTGTTTACCCGCCGATGAATCGCGGCGACACGCGGGTCCAATCTGTGCCCCCGACACAGCGTGTTCAGCACGACGGCATCGCACCTCCTGTTGCCGCCGGTCCACAGCCCCGCCAGGGTCGCAACTCGCAGGCCTTCCATGTACGTCCCCGCCGGTTGCCACACCGAGACGCCGTACAACGCCTTCGCTGTGGCCGACGCAGCCACGTAACCTTCCTTCTGGTCCATCGGGATCGGCAGGCTTCTCGCCCTTCTCGCGATGTTCTTCGCGGCCTCGAACCGGGTTTGAATCCGCCTGCTGGGGGGCGGCGCACCCTTCCCGACCGTAAACATCGCCCCCAGAACGTCGAAGCTTGTCTTCCGCAGTACCTTGTTGCCCTGCACTGTGAGCGTTCCCGGAGCGTCCGCGTTCGTGGCGTAAAAGAACGACTTCCCAGCGTTGACGCCCCCATCGGTCGCGTTGGCGAAGTCCGTCGTGACTTCAGCCACGGCCTTGAGCCCCCTGAGGGACTCCGACATCGCATGAATGTCGTCCAGGTACGCCATCGCCTGGGCCGGTGTTGTCAACGCCCCCACGGCCCGCACCCAGACCGCGATGAGCGCGTTTAGGAACAGCACGCTGAGGGGGCACCCTTGTAAGATGCCATTCGTCGCAACGAAAGGCTCCCCGACTGCCCGCGCCGTCTTGAAGTGGCGCTGCATGCTTCCGTACACCGCCTTCATCGCCCTCAGTACCCCCGGGTCCAGCCCCATCACCTCCATCAAACGGAACATGATCTCGTGCGGCAGCCGATCGAAGCACTTCATGAAGTCGACCGAAAGACCAAACAAGGGTTTGCCACATTCTGCGGCGTGCTCGATGCGGAGACCATGACGTCGTCGGCCCCACGCTTCGGGATGGCTCCCCGCATACCCCGTGTTTCTGGCGCAGCGCCGCTTCGAGTGCGCCCTTCTCCTCTTCCGGGTTCTTGAGCGGTGCTTCCTCGGAAAGGGCGCAGGTATCCAATGCGTCCGCTTCGGAGTTGCTGCGGTCCGCATGTCAAGTGTCAGTGCGTTGGTATGTCGTATTGCTGCGGGTCTGCTGTCCGTGTGTGAACGAGAGCTTGCGACGCGCATTCGTTCAGGAAACACAAGTCTATTCTCGTGCCTGCCGCCCCTGCCCAGCAGGTCGGCGGCGGTTTTTGCGCCGTCTTGATTGCTGCGGCGGCCGCCGCGTCTGTCCACCCGTTTCTGCAGGCATCCCTCAAGGACGCACTCTCTTCTATTGTCGTGTTCAGGTCCCCTACGATGGCGACCGACACCTGCCCGAGTCCTGCCGCTATTTCAAATACTTCGGTCAGGAACCGTTCCCGCCGCGAAGCACCCCTCACGAGTGTTCCCCCGACGGAGGTCAATAGCGTCGTCGCACATTCGTGGCCATAGAACCACGGCCGTCACCTTCTTGTAGGCGCTGCCTAGTTCGACCAGACTCCTCGCCTTTCCGAGTCCGGAGGCCCGAAATGCTGCGAGATCTGCCTCCTGCTGCTCTCGTGTTGGGCGCTGTCTCTGCACGAGGTCCATCGCCGCGTTGCTGAGTGCATCCGCGTCCACATTCTCCTCGCGCTTGACGTGCTCCGCCCGTAGCGTGAGTCGCTGCCGCAGGGCTACCATCTTTTCTATTGCACGGGTCAATAGCGGCTTCAGGTCTTCCGAACACGCCATTTTTCGGTTGGTCTGCCCAATTACCAGAGCCGAGTCGCCGCGGATGGTGCACTGCTTTCCTTCCGTTCCTTCTGCCTCTTCCAAAAGCTGTAGCCCTGCCAACATTCCTTCGTACTCGGCAACGTTGTTGCTGCGCACATTTGGCAGCGGGAGCACAATCTGCGAGACCTTTACGCCTTCTTTGTATAGGACTGCTCCTGCACCCGCCACAGCAAAAGCCGTACCGTTCGCCCTTGCTCCTCCGTCAAAGTAAACCGCTATCCCGCCACCTGCTGCGCCTTCTGGTAGCACCCGACGCGCTGTAGTGGCCTTCTGTGCTGGGGGTTTTGGCGCCGAGTAGTACCGGTTCCTGAGCGCCGGGAGCCGGCATCCGGTGCACAACTCGAAGTCCACCGCTAACTCAACGAAGCTTACCCCCAGCTCATGCCCTGGAGGCGCCCAGTTCAACTCTCTCAGCCAGTCCGTGAACGCCATCCACATCTCCGGGCCGTATTTCCACTTGGTTGAAACCGCTGAGGGCGCGATGTCTGGCACTACCAGCTTGTGCGGCTCGGCCGGTCTCCATTGTCGCGGGTATTCTAGGGTCCGATGGTGACGTGTGGATCTGTCCAGCATTTCATCCGCCCCTTGGCGTGCTGTCAGGACCTCCACGAAGAAGAGATGCAGCGTCTCCAGCAGGCGAAGTAGCTTCTCCCGTTCCCTGGGCAGGTGTTCCGAGTCTGCCTGGGGGGCGGGGGCTACTCCGCACATTCGCAAGCACGGTGGCCAACTCTGCTGCGCGGCCGTCAGTTCCGCGTACTCCACGCGTGTCTGTTCCCAGGCCGGGCACTTCCAAAACAAGTGTTCGACCGTCTCGCGCTCCTGCGTGTTGCAGTACGGGCACCCCCTCTCGCTCAGCCCCGTCCGCCCGGTGACCGGCGTGGCTCCTGCGATTACTGACCTCAGCAGTCCGGCTTGGTAGGCTGTGAGAGGTGAGTTCTGCTTCTCTAAGAGGCTCCTGGTTGCTGAAAAATTGACCCCGCTTTGAACCCCCCCGAAATCGTTTCCTCTCCTCGCTGCTAGCGTTCGACTTCCTTCTTCCCGATCGCCGTCACCGCTGCCCCATAGTACAATTTTGAGCCCGCCGTCATGCTGACGGCGAGGTCTCGTGCACCAGCTGGGAGCGGGAGGCAGGTCGCCCTTTTCAACACGTTGTCGACCATTCTTACTCGTTCCGCTACTCGCTTGGACTGCTGGAGAGGCTTGCTTGGCGGTACCTGCTTCGTTGTCAGCATCACTCCCAGTACGTCAAACGTGGTCTGTCTTGCTATCGTCTCTGGTCGTGCTACCGCTTCTCCGGCTCCATTACTCTCCGGGCCCACTCGGGTCTCTTGACAGGCCACGATGTCCGCCGGCAGTGTTGCCACCGCGCGGCATCTTGAATTCATGGAGCCCAGGTTCACCGTGGCAAGCACGATCTGATTTGCCTGGCGCGACTCGGCTCTCGGGGCGCGGCTGTGGGTGTCAGCTCCTCCACGCTTACTCGGGAAATTTCGGGGCCTAGGGAAGCCAGAGACCGTAAAGCCACGTCGGGGAGCCTGAGCGCATCATAATGCTGCGGGCGGTGGGTTAGCACAATGACCCGTGATGGGTTTTCTGCTCTCCCCTCTCGTGTTACACCAGTTAAGTCACCTGCTGAGAGTACCCATATGCTTGCCTTCAGTACCTCCGCTTCAGCCTGCAGCGTTACGGGGCCCCATGCACACCATTCTGCGCGATGTCAAAGAGGTACTCGGAGAGTGCTTGGCCTTCGAGGGGGTGGGCGGTCGGCGGAAAATTCCGGAGCTGCCAGGTCACTTTTTGTCGTAGTGACGCCACCGGAAGACTTAGCTTGCTCCCTCTTATCAGCGCTGCAAACTGGCTGTTTCCGTCCTCCTCTACTAGCACGCGCTTCGCCGCCAGTACTTCCGCCACCGCATCTATTTTGTCCTCATCGCTTTGCGCTGCCATTCGTCGTTGTTGTTGGGGACGACGGTTGTTCCCCTCGGTCGTGCTTCCTGGTTGGCTTTCCTGCTACCCTTCGCCTGTCCCTTCACCCGTTCGGGGTTTTGCACGCTCGCCGCGTGTCGCTGCTGCTGCCGTCGTGGTCCCTTGGTCCGGTCTTCTTGGCGTTGGTTCGGTCGTGCGTTCGCCTGTTGTGGCACTCCTTCTTGGGGGGGCGCCACTAGTAGCCGGGCAATTGGAATTGCGTTGGTCTCTGCTTGTTCCAGTATGCGTATACCTTGCTCCGGGAGGGCGAGCCTATCGTAGTGTTGTGGCATGTATGTGATAACTATGGTTCGGTCTGCCCCGTCGGACCTCCACCGCTTTACTGAGCTCCGGTGGCTCGCATTCACAACCCAGATGTTACAGTTCTGGACTTGTGCCGCTGCATGCAGGGTTAATTCATCCCCGTAGGTCCGGTTGGTTCCCATTATCTCTAAACACTGCGCCATTTCCTCCCCCCCCGACGTGGTCCCAGTATCTCGCGGCATGCGCCTCTATGTGCCGAACTACCTTTTCTCGTTGTGTGCGAGCATCGATCCCGCCGCAGCTCTCGGCAATCGCCGAGAACTGGCAGTTTCCGTCTCCCGGGACCTGGGTCAACCTTGCGCCCATTTCGTGTGCCATCCGCTCAATCCACCTGTGGTCTCCTTCTTCTCCCACCTTCCCGCCTCCGACCATGTCGGCCTCCCTTCATTTGGCTGCTGTCGACATGAACCCGACCAGCGTTGATTGTCTGTCGGGCTTCTTTGTTGTGGCTGCCGCGGAGCTGTGCATCTTGGCCGGGGGCTTCGTCTCGCTTCGCTCTCGAGATGCTGACTCGGTACCGGACCGTGCCCTCTTCTTAGTCCCCGTCCTCTGGTCTTCCTGCTTGGCCTCTTTGATCTTCTTCTTCTTTTTGGCCTCTTCGTTGTCCGTGTCGCGGGGATGGTGACTTTCGTGTCCCGAGCTGCTTTGCCTGCACTTCAGCCAGCTGTCTTGTCAACACTTCGATCTGCCGCAGGGCCTCTTCTAGCTGCGCACGCAGCTGTGCAATCTCCGTTGCGCCACCTGTTTGCTCGGGGGCGGCTGGCTGTTCTGTCCCGGTTGCCCATTGGATTGGGCATCCGCCGCTACTGCCTTTCCCGCCCTTGCCTCCCTTTCCGGTGCCGTCTCTCTTCCCGCCTTTGCCACCCTCACTTCCCTTCGGTGAACCCTCCTCTGTGTGTGGTTGCTTGGCGGATTCACGCCAGAGTGCTCGCCCTTGCTTTCTCCCGTAACATGATAGGAACTCTGCCCACGTGTACTTCTCTCGCTCTCTTGCTGTGCCGGTTTCCGCGGGATCTTGCCTCTTCTCCTGGGCGGGTGCCTGCACCCACCTTTGCTCCGCCTCGGCAATCGGTCGGGCTGTGGACACGTCGATGCGTAGATCCGAATCAGTGATACCGAAGACCCACGCCGGCGGATCTGGGCCCCTGACGACCGCGAGCGCCTTTCCTCTCTTTGGGATGACCTTGATCGTGGTCACCCCTTCCCATCCCGCCTTCCCCAGAAACTCTTCGACTTGGGCGGCCATCGTCTGCTTCGAGAAACCGAACACATCCCACGTCTTCCCGCTTACCCTCGGTGCTGACCTCTCTCCCACTGCGGATCGCACCTCTTCTTCAGCTCCTGCCGTTACCCGGAGCCCGAGTCCCCGTCTGTTGACGGCCAGTCTCTGCACCTGCGTGGGCAGACTGTTCGCCAGGTCCTTCGCCTCTGCCAGCGTTGTACCCGCTGTCAGCCAGACCACGGTTCCTGCGTCCAATTTCGGGACGACGAAAACTCCGCGGTGGCCCGATGCGGCTTCCAGCTTCTTCGCCTGTTCCTGTGGGACGCGCATCAGCGCGCCGAGAGAGCGCGCCGGGTCCTCGGCCCTGCCTCGCGTCTCCACCCCCGTGATCAGGACGTCGCGCCCAGCTCCGAGGCAAACTGCCCGAGGTAGGCCCTCAGGTTCGCCGTCGCCTCCCCCCACTCGCTTGCCGTCGTGTGCTGGCGAGGGACACATATCGACAGCCTCTGAAGGCCGCCGAAATGAGTTGATGTTTGACGGCTGCCGATGTGAGATGATGATTGAACTTGATCGCCGCCTGGCATTGCCACGCGCTTCCATGTCAGCTTGGAACCGACTTCCTTCTCTCCCATTTGGAAAACCGTGCCGGTCGTCGTCTCGATGCGTGTTCCGCGCCTGTCGACGATAGGGCAGGTCTGTCCTGCGTGGCCCGCCAGTTCCTGCACCGCACCCAGCACAACTACCGCACGCGATGCGTGTTTCTTGCCGTCGCCGATCGCCTTGGCCTCCGAGCGGCTTGCGATGGCCACTCCGGCTGCGTCACCGTCCCGCAGCTCCTGCACGTTGACGACTGGGACATCCCAGTCTTCGCCTCGCAGCTCTGCAGCCTGCCGGCTCCTTTTCGCTGGCACCCACTGCCATGGGGCCTCCGTCCCGGTCTGCGTTGGCCGCACTGCCTCGTTGGAGGTGTTGCGTTGCCCAGGACCACCACTTGGAGGTGCAGACATTTTGATAGATTAGTTGGTGTGATACTTATTCTCCCAGTCCCTGTGTGTGTGTGTGTGTGTGTGTGTGTGTGTGTGTGTGTGTGTGTGTGTGTGTGTGTGTGTAGTGTGCAGGAGCAATTTATGAATGGATGCCAGTTTGTCCAACAGTATTAGCTGCAAAGAATTCCAGCAGCATCTCGATTATTTCGAGCTGCTTTCAAGGCGTGTACGAAAACTTCTGCCTCTCTGGCCTCCAGTATGCTACAAAAGAACCCGTTCAACGAATGTTCTCGAATTGTTAAAATCCCGAATTCTCAGGCGAGCTTCACTAAAAACACGGAAAACACGGGAGTGGTTGACAATGAACACGGTTAAAAGAACGGTCTCGCGCGCCTTCATGGCCAGGAGCTTCGGCATGCCGCCCCTCCCTTATGAATACAGCGAGCTTGCGCCAGTCATCTCGGCGGAAACCCTCAGCTTCCACTACGACAAGTATGCGCTTCCTGGGGTGGGTCCACTTTGGAGTCTTTCGCCGAAGCTTCAGACACCATTTGCGCACTATGGTTAAGAAGACGAATGAAAACATAGGCACAGAGATAACTCAAGGCATCTGCAGAATAACACGAAACGCCTCCAAGCTAAACCCCGTTTTCACATTTCTTTCTACTATTTTCTGTGCGTAGAGGGTTCGTTGTTGCAATGATGAGGTAGGCTGCTGTCGGTAGGGTGCAGGTCAACACTGCGAGCTCAAGCTGGCTCTTAGCATTACGAAGCCATTGCTGTTCGGCATGTTCTGCAGCAGCAGACTGCAACACCACCTAACGCAGCAAGTGAAATAAGAACGCAAACAGGCACCACACCGGGTACTTCAACAAGCTGACGGCCCACGCAGAGTCGAAGCGGCCGGATTTGAAGGGTAAGTCGTACGAGGACATGGTGGTCGACCAAGAGAAGTTTGTCCAGAACCAGGCCGGGCAGATCTACAACCACGACTTTTACTGGAAGTCGATGAGCGGCACCGGGGGCGGCGAGCCGACAGGCGCACTTGCCGCGAAGATCGCAGAGGACTTCGGTAGCTTCGGAGAATTTAAGTCGCAGTTCCAAGCTGCGGTTGGCGCCCACTTCGGCAGTGGGTGGGTTTGGCTGGTGCAGGACAAGTTGAACAAGAAACTCGCCATCATGCAGACTCACGATGCAGGCACACCGATTGCAGACCCGAACCTGCAGCCGATCATTACGTGCGACGCTTGGGAACACGCGTTCTACATTGACTACCGCAACGATAAGCCAAAGTACGCGGAGGCCTACTTCAAAATTGTGAACTGGGACTTCGCCGCGAAAAACTACATTGCGTGAAACAAGCAAAATACGTGCCAGCTTCGATGCGAAACACACTCATTGTGTCCTGAACTTATGTTCCCCCACCTCCCATACTTTCAGCATGTGCGGTTGAAGCTTGCGCAACCTTTCATTTTTGAACCACCGCTGACTCATGTTCACTTTCAAAGGGATCCTGGACCTAACGTTTAAGCAATGTACGAGCACCCACACCCATCCTTCCCTCTTCCTCGCCCTGGCTTCTCGTGGCACACAATTTAGGTTGCGGGCCAAAAAGGCTCTTCTTTGCATTGCCGTTGGACACCAACAGGAGCCGTTCTAGCACAGCACAAGGCTTGACCGCCACGTTTTATTACCGGGTTTCTTATACCCCAAAGTATGGAAGAACCATCGGTATTGCGTGTCTCTGAAGAAGCCCTCATCTTGGTTCACTTAGTTTCCGCCGTCGTCGTATGCGCACAGAGACTGAATTCTGTTTTTTTTTTTTTTTTTTTTTTTGTTGTGAGGAAATGCAGCCCCATCCTGAAGTGCAAATACTGCCGACGCGTCACTGCTGCTGTGTGCGCTCGGATTGGCGCCGCTCAAACGGCCACCCTTATGTCACTCGTTTGTTTGTAAAGATTGCTCCGTTCTTCTCCCTGACCTGTTCCCGGATTAGGATGACACATACTACAACTACTACTACTACTACTACTACTACTGTGAGGAAGTGGCACGCGGCACACGAAGCGGACAAGCTGTAGAACCATCACCTTCGCCAAAAGTGTGGAGAAACGAAAACACGACCAGTACGTATCTGCATCGCTATTTTGCAACGCAGCCCCCGAGCTGACTTTCAACCACGGACCCTTACGCCATTTCTTCTTCCTCTGGGTTTCTATGAAATTCAGCCTGCCGCTCTCCCGTCTGCTTTCCACAGCGGGTGTGCATCCTCCCGGCAAGCGGGAGACAACCGCGCGGAGGTGAAAATAAAAAGAGAGCTGGAAGCGTGAAAAAAGATAGAGATTAAATGATATTGAACAAGGTGTCAGCACCACCGAACGCTTTTTTGCTCTGAGCGGGAAGAGGAAAGCTACCTCGCCGGTTTGCGGGCGTCTTTTCACACCAAACTACGCATTTCTTTCCTGTCCGGTCGACAACGTGCGCTTCACTTGGCTCGCGCGATGGGCGACGAAAACGTAACAATTCAGGCAGACTCACTGCACCCAAAGCACCACCCTGAGCACCCTTTCGCCACTATCGTCGTCCAGGCGCATGGTGTGTTGTTGCCATATCTTTCCACATCTGGTGGTTGGATGACGTCTTGAGGCCTCATTCATTGTCTCTGCCACTGAAGCAGCGGATGTTGCGACTCGACCGGATTGGCTTCTGACTTCCCTCATGCTCCCCAATATCGAGCGCCAGCCGGCAGGCGCCCCCATCCTGGCCTACACCTAGTAGGCGGCGTACGGCAAGCTCTATCCTGACGCTCACTTCGGAGTGCGGGGTACAGCAGGGAGACCCTTCGGGGCCCCTGCTCTTCAGTTCGATACTGACAACGATACCAATGTCTGAAACCCGTGAACAGTATCCTTATCGCAACCTGAGATCACAGGACCAAGGAGAGAACCACATGCCCCGTCGACATGGTCCATAAGACTCGGGAAGAGACCTCCGCGACATTATCACTTTTTTACAACGAAGAGGAAAATGATCATATTGTGACGACCAAGGGTCGGCCCTCCGACGCCTATGAGTTGGTACTGCCGTCTGTTGGTAGGGTGTTTAAGTCAGCCACGTGCTTGGGCGACGGCATGATTTTGCCGTCTTCGGCAGCAGATGATTCAACTCACGGCATGCACCAGGCTCAGAATAAGTGGATTGACAACCACGTCATCGTGCCGGATGACTGGGAGCTGACGTTCTCCGTGCTGCCGACAGGCGTTGTGAACAAGCCGTCTGCGCTCTTTTCGTTGTACCGCATTGATGAAGCAGATCACCGCGTCTTGTCTGTCGGGTTCTCCGCAAAGTCGCGCCGCTTGGTCGTGTACACGAAAGACGAGGTGCCTGTACTCAGCTCGACACTCATCCTTCCGGAGGGGCGAGCCACGCTTGTGCATCTGCGCTGGGTCTTCGGCTGGCTCCGGCTTTATATCGACAGGCAGGCATGCATTTCTTGTCCAGTCCCACCGCGGGGGTCCAGGCTTTGCGTCTCGCATGCAGACCGTACGGGTCTTCGGCACGTGATTGGTTTGTGACTTTCCGTGGGTGCGGATTTCCGTACGTGTTTCCGCACGTGTTTCCCCGCATGCAAACCTGGCACCCACATGTGGGTAAATATGACCACGTACGAATGTTTCCTTTAGATCCCATACGAAATTCTGTGCACCCTCATGCCGCCTTCTGGACCACGACCTGTCCAGCCAAAACAACACATGTTCTGTGAAAGCTTAAGTAACTCCTGTGTCGTTCCTAATAAGAACATCCTGACCCGTGTGGAACTCTGGAAAGTTATCCTTTTCTCCTTTTTGGACTGTTTCTGCACGTTCCGCATGTGAACTAAATTCGAGCCCAAAAGCTCGGAGGCCATGGGGTCTCTCAATGCAAACCCTTTGTGGTAAAGGGGCATTATCACACCCCCTTACCTTTTGTTCTCCTGGCCTTCAGCATTAAATTTGGCAGTTTTGGGAATCGTCTTGCTGCGCTAATATTTTGCTACCATACTTGGCAATTGATGTTGGGGTAAGGCAGATGCCGCAGAAATCAAAGGTGTCAGTGAACGCGACCCCAAAATTGTGGGTAGAATATTGGGGGATTTGGCTGATATTATTGGGTTACCCGACAATGTCCGCCAACGTCTAGCCAATGCATCCCGTCAAGGCATGTTTTGTTTACCCCCAAGACTCAGCTTTATAACAAAAAACGACTACATACTTTAACCCAAGATAAATATAGTTTGTAACTCATCAGGAAGACTGCTGCAAACCGCTTGACAACCGCAAGATTCATGGCGTGACGTCCATCTTGTGGCTAGGCAGCAGGACGCAGGTAGCGGCGAAAGCTTGCATTTCTGACATTTCAATCCAGCCGTCGGAGCCGCTGACGTGCCGAGACGTACAGCTTGAAGTCGAGGAAAGAGAAGGGGCGGTGCTCGACCTGCCTCTGCGTACAATCGAGGCCGTTGTTTTCGCCCGGTACGGCGCGGGCACGTCCTGGAAGAACGTCGTCAGCATTGTCCAGTCCGAGATTGCCGACGGGGGTCTGAAGCTCAAAGTGAGAGATTCGGTGTGCTTCCCGTTTTCACTCATATTTGGGGCTTTCCCCCAGACATTGTCCTTATCTTCACCACCTTACACAATTAGGGAACGCAGGGCACCACCTCCAGCCATCTGAAGTTCCCCCAGAATGGGGACCTAGGTGTCTCCCGCCCTTTGGAAGGGTCCCGCCGTCTAACGTGTCTCCAGTGGCTGAAGACACTTCCAAAATCTTTATAGGCCGCCCTCAGTGTTGGGCATTGCTTCTTGCATCAGGTAAATCATTTTCCGAATACCGGCCTTGGTTATTCAGCAAACTGTGCCAGCTACCGAGTTTCCCTGTTCCTTCCTGTAGAAACTCGGTCACACAGGGTCGTGGAGATCCGGTGGCAGGTGTGGGTTAGGGCCCCTGTGCCGGGGAGCTGGCTGCAGTCGGTGCGGCGGCGAGAAGTCAGGGCTGTCGAGGCTCAGAAGCAGCCCCCATTTTCTTCGCACATTCTTTCTGAGTTGACACAAGCCTTGCTCCTCCTGTTTGCATCTGATTGATCTACTCGTGCCACGATTTACCAGTACGCAGTGCACATCCGAGTGGGATGTTTCTCCAAAATGAGACTGGATCGCATCTTGACCTTGGGACGATACTGAGACTCCAGTTCCCGCAGGCGCAGCCACTTTCGTCACAGAGTTCAGGAGGTCAAGACGACACTTGAAATATTCGTCCACGCATTGCTACATCGACTGCTGCGGGAAGACGAGGAATGGTCGTGTGCCGAAGGTATCACGCAGGGTCAAAAGTTTGTGTCTTTTTTTGACCTCACCTGCAGGGGAAAAAACACCCACATTTTGGGGCAAGAGGCCCCTGCCCATGATAAAACCATTTTTTTAGTGGAAAAAAGTTTGTTCATGTGGTGTGGTCCACCCTGGAGTTTTCCGGGTTTGTGCCGGGTTTGTGGGGGGTCCGGGTTTTTTTTTATTTTTGTCTCCCCAGCAGGGACCGCCGGAAGGAGGCAACGCGGACTACAACGCTGCAGCCGCACGCCCTGTAGCCACCCTGCTGCGTTTCTTTGAAGAACATCGGGGTGACAGCCCCCACGCAGCCTGGAAGGCCCTTTCCTGCCTATGGAAGAGTCGTGCCTGTCTCCCCCTCTGTCAAAGGGGGAGTACGATGAGCACTTCCGAGCTCTCCGCAGACAACACTGTGATTGTGAGGGAACATCCGCGATACCACGACTAATAGCCAGATACCTTGACTGGAAGACAGAACCGCCCACGATCTCTGAAGTTGCGGGTGCCTCTCGTAGGCTTAGGTCAGCAAGGCGGCCGGTCCGGATGGAGTTCCGAACGCATTCTTGCGCGTCCCTGACGTACAAGAAAAGGTCACCGAGTTTTGTCGGGAGGCGTACATGCAGGCACCGCCTGCAGAGTGGATGCGGTCTGACCCAACCGCTGTACAAGAAAGGCAACCGGCGTGATTTAGGGAACTACCGCCAAATCACCCTCGCATCGTGCTGCGGGAAGCTGTACAACGCGGTACTGCGAGGGAGGATCCGGCAGGCCCTACGTGAGCAAGTTGACCGCGTCCTTCTTCCAACACAGAATGGGGGAAGGCCGGGCAGGGGCACGTCTGAACACGTCCTCTGCCTGAGAAGCGTAGTGCAGCAGATCAGGATGGAAAAGGAAGGCGAAGCTTTTTTAGTGTTCGTAGACTTTTCGACCGCTTTCGACAGCGTTTTCTGGTCCGCATTGGAAAAGCTTCTCGGAGCCTACGGTGTACCGGATTCGCTCCGGAGTGCTATCATTAGTACATACCGTGGGGCGACAACACAGGTTCGCACGCCACATGGCCTAACTGAGGCCATCGAGCTTTGCTCGGGCGTCCTCCAAGGGGACACATTGGCCCCAACGCTGTTCAACCTCGTGATCGATGCGATCATGAGAGAAGTTGAGGGGGTGGACATTCCGAACGCGGGCGTGTGATTTGGTCCTACGTGTGGACGTTGGCATATCCGCCTAAAGCACCTTGAATTTGTCGATGACATTGTTCTAATAGCCCGATCCGCAGCAGCAGCCAGAGTGCTCCTGCACAAGCTCACTGCGGCAGCCGCGAAGTATGGCGAAGGTCAACTACGGCGTAGGCAAGACAGAGGTAGTCGTCCTGGGTTCGCCAGTTGTACGTACCGTAACGCGTCCAGATGGGGCCTCCGTGAGGTTCCGGACTACAAATACCTCGGCTCCATGCTCTGGGCAGCAGAGCGGATTTCCTACGGAACGAGTCTTTGGCCTGGGGTAGCAGTACACAGACTGAAGTCTGTTTGGCGGTCCACGATTAGGCTCGACCTAAAGGTTTTGTTTTTCAAGACGCTCGTGGTTCCCGTTGTTCTGTCAGGCGCCGAAACTTGGATCGTTGGCACTTCCCTGCTTCCTGAGATCACGGGAGCATACACTTGTCTAGTTCGGTTTGTTCGAGGCATTAAGGTCTACAGTCGCGAAACGCGCTGTAGCAATAATGACCTTTTGCGGATCAGTTCCCGAGGATCGAAGTTGAGTTGCAGAGAAAGCGGCTCCGCTTCGCTGGGCACTGCCTGAGGGCGGACCAGCCAGCGTCGAGCGTGCTTCTTGCAACGACACGTCGAAAGAAGAAACGCGGTCGACCTCCGCTTTCTTATCTCGATGTGCTCCAACGCGACCTCGGCATGTCGAACACTGAGGAGATCCGGGCCGATGGCAGACAGGGTAGCATGGGCCAGGCAGAGAACCGTGCGGCCGCCGCGGAAGACGCGGAAAGGCATGAAGGCACGTGGAACCGGATCCGGACGATCCCGGAAGCGCGTGATCTCGCAGGCTGCGCAGCGCATGCGCAAGGTTAATGCGCTGAAGTACATCGACCAACTCATTTGTGCGGCACCGACCTGCCACGTTCAAGCTTGCTCCGACCACTGCACCCTCTGCCGACACTCGCTAGCCGTCGACGCTCATGACGGCAGCCCCATCCTGAAGTGCAAATACTGCCGACGCGTCACTGCTGCTGTGTGCGCTCGGATTTGCGCCGCTCAAGCGGCCACCTTATGTCACTCGTTTGTTTGTAAAGATTGCTCCGTTCTTCTCCCTGACTTGTTCCCGGATTAGGATGACACATACTACTACTACTACTACTACTGTCTCCCCAGCACCCGCTAGCACCCTTGGTCGTGGAGATTTCAGGCTTCGCGGTGGATTTTGCCACGTTTCATCGTGGGGGTTTGTCACGCTCTTTGCGGTCCCTCGCCCTTCTGTCATGTTCAGCCTACGGGCTTCGGTATCGTGTATATTTTGTCGGTTTGAGGCCCCTTCCGTAGCTTGGAAAACGGAAAGAGAAGCAAGCATCTCCATCGGATCAGAACGAGGGACAGAAGTTCCCACACTCAACCCGCTCGGCTGTGCCATCGGAACAGAAGTCGGCAACAAGCGGTTCGGACGGGCGGGTTCCCTGCCCATCAAGTACAACCGCTTTTCCCTCGCCTTCTCTCGGATGGCTTAAGATGGCCTGAGCAGACTGCTACCTTTGGTTCCGCATCCTTTCAAACTGTGGCTGACCAAGCCGCTGTTTGAGCTCTGCAGGGGTTTCGATGCACTCCAAAATGCGGGTACCAACAACCCCGGCAGCTGGGAGGAATGGCTACCGATCATGGGTGCGTGGCGTTCGTGGACGCGCAACTGCAAACAAGCGTCACGCAATTAGCAGAGACAGGTCACCACTCGTTCTGCAGTGGAGTTAGCATTAGCTCACTGTGTCGGGAGCAGTAGTTGTCGACTGAAAAGGAAGCACGTACCGCGGATGCAGAACATCGATACGATGAATGCCACAAATGCAGGCATTCGAGGCCGTTCTGCGAGCAGGCAAGATGGCAAGAGAGAGCGTGCCGTACCTCGGGCAGGTCGCTCGAAAATGGCGACCCGAAATGGAAGATTCACCCCCAGGAACAATACCCAGTGAAGCAGAAGAGACAGAGGAGCGGAGAAACGGGGCCACACCAGTGGCAGACCCGGACCTTGGGGTTAAACAATCGAAGAAGAAGTGTAAAGACGAGGAAACACCGACTCGGGCATACCGGCCGAGAACAGCCAATCATGGAACCCGGGGCACAAGGGAGGCTACGGCGCGGTGGTGAAAGCACGCTCGCTAGCATCCGGCAAGAGCCAGCATGACACACGAATTTGGAAATGGTGCTTCATTTTGGAAACAGCGAGGGCAGAGGGTTAATCGGCTTGTACTAGGCTCCTCGGTTCCCGTAGTACCGGGGGAGTTTGAGGCAATTGCTGGCTGGTGGTCGGTTTTAGTCCGTTGCGTCAAGCACAACCGGGCTTGCCCTCTGAAGATAGTGGTTCCTGTCTGCCAGAGATGTGCATTCAGCGCTGCAATGGCAAAGCATTCCGGATACCTTCTGCGGTGGCCTACACTTTCGGTAAGACCTTACATATTAATTGGTGTTGGTTTTTACTCGACAGGACCCTGGTGCAGGCGGTTTAGCTTGATTGCAGCGATCACCTGCCATATCCTGAAGGGGTGGTGCAAAATAAAAAATCGGACCCCCCTTGAGTTTTTCCGGGTTTGTGCCGGGTTTGCACCGGGCATATGGATCACACCATCATGGGGTGCAAATTTTCTTCGGGGGTTTTGGTTGGGGCTCCGGTTACGAAGCACATTTTGCCGGGGGCAAACCTGCCGCGGGGCCGGCTGCCCCCAAGAAAAAAAATTGGAAAAAAGGGTCAAAAGTCCTGAGTGAGAAAACAACACACGGTGGTGTAAGCGAAGAACAAATCAGATTGTGTTTGTATTGTATTTGCCCCTTACCTCTATATTTCCCCCCTTCCATTCGGAGTCGAAGCAGCTACGTCGAGTATTTCTTTGGGTCTAAACCCCTGTTTACCGAAAAAACACAGGGTTTTGACCCTGCATGGTATTGGCTTCACAACGGACTGGGCCCATACCAGGTAAGACATGAGCTTTCGCTCTTGCCTGGTATGCAGGGCAAGCACTGCTTGGAGTATCACACCGCTCTGAATCCAAGATCTTGTAAAAAGGGGTGCCAGCCAATACAGTCTCAAAAGCTGTCCGAACCTGCAGTCCGGATTTCTTGCGCGATCAAACATACGCACCACGATGCATCTCGTGATCACGGCCGCAACCCGCACAGACGTTCAAGTGTCCCCCGGCAAAGGAAGGATCGAACAGCTTAGTCTTCGGCTTCATTCCCATGAAGAAAGGCCTGTCCCGTGAGGTATGTTTCCGAATGCTGGCCACTGCATACTTGCGACACGGGGCGATATGCTGTCGTTGGAAGCCGAGTAAATTCAGTGTTCCATGTTTTGTTGCTCACAATCTTGCGGGTCCCTGCACTGTATTGTCAACAAGCCTTGCTCACGAACATGACGTGGCAATACCACCTTTGTTTTTGCTCCCGCTCAAGTCGCGCCCGGCAGTATCGATCCACTCGCAAAAACCAAACCCGCAGAGTACCGCAAAGCACACGACTCCTTTGTATCAAATGTGGAACGACAGCAAAAAGAACCACGTTTTGACGCCAGACCCGGAACCCTACCTTTCGGCAGGGTACAAGGTTAAGTTTGTTGAAGGACATGCGTACACTAAAATGCTACCCTCTGTACTTCTGGCAGCTGTCGAGACTTACGAGTCTCATACGACGAAGGACACCTGCACGGTCATCGACCTTTCCACACTCACGCGTATACGAAAGCTCGGAGGATACACGCTTAAAGACACACTGGGCGGCTTCATACTGCCAGGTACCTCATAACATCGCGAGACGCAGCAGGTCGCTTCCTGATATCATTCAACCACACAATTGTCACAGAGAGGCTTAGCAGCCTTTGGCTCAAACCCTGTCTGCTTGCATTTGGAATGGGAGTTTGCGACGTGCTGTGTCCCTGCCCGAATGCGCCCGTTGTTCTCGTTGAGCTTTAACATAGTACCCGCGCTCCGACGCCCTTTATTCTAGCCCGTTGCCCTCCTGTACAAGCTCACCACTCTTCCTCACTGCCGAACGCCGCAAATGAAATACCGAAACCAAGTAGCTGAGGCTCCTAAGCAGGGTGCTTCCGAGAAGAAGCGGCTGATGGCGCCGATGTCGAGACCACACAGTTCTCGTGCTGACTACTCCATCCGTATTGAACTATCTACGTACACCCCAGGCTATAGCCCACCCCAGGCTATAGCCCAAAACCCCAGTACTTTTCTCGAAGCGATAGCCCATATCAGTCCTGCACGTGGATCCTCGCAACTTGCCTAAAAGGTTGTCAGGATGAAAGGAATGATCTGGACGTACCAACGCCCACCAAGACGATCACCCGGGGGCAAGGGAGGGTGGGAAATTGTTTTTACGTTTTACGCACCACGACCAACCGACCCACCTCCTGTTGGAGTGGTCAGGTTTTGGATACGAGCACTGATGACAATTCGATGTGCTAATTCCCAGTAAACTGCAATACTGTGTACGGCAACCGCCGGGGAAACGAAACAGGCGGAATGGAAGTTGGCTCCATGTTGAAGAAGACCGCAGAGTTCGTAGGCACCTCCGATCGTAACGCACTGAGGAGCCTTGTTGTTCCGAGGGTTTGAGCCTTATGGCCGGTTCCTACGGTTATCTCCTAGTTCGGCACCACTCTAAGAAAAGAAAGAGTCCTTAACGTTCACTCTAAAAGGACACGGGGCAAGGGAAACAATACTACAGAGAAAAAGGAAAATAAATGCGGCGCACCTTCCCGTTGCTCCTGGATGTCGTGGTCGTCGAGTCACCGGCGAAGGTGAAGCCTATCCAAGGATACCTCGACAAAAGCGAGGCCAACCGGTGGAAGGTTGTGTCCACCAGAGGCCACGTCACAAAGATGGTCAGCATCGACCCCATTCAATTGAAAGGATGCTTCACGTTTTCAGACGAGAAGGTCCCGCTGCTTAAAACGATTCCGACCCTGGCACAGAAGGGTAAAAAGGGCAAGGTTTTCCTCGCCACCGACCCAGACAGGGAGGGTGAGTGCATTGCGCAGGACATTGCCACGTACTTGAAGTCAGGTGGGAAGAAGGGTCCCGAGGTCTGCAGGATTTCGTTCAATGAAGTGACGGAGAAGGCCGTGCTGGAGAGCTTGCAGCAGCAAAGGAAGGTCAACAAGCACCTCGTCGATGCCGGAGTCGCTCGGAAAATTATCGACTGGTGGTTCGGCATCGCTGCCTCGCGGTTCCTGCGGAACCACAACCGAGAGTGCATCTCCGCCGGACGCGTGCAATCACCCGCGCTTTCCCTCGTCGCCGACCGGACGAAAGATCAAGTCGACTTCGTCCCGGAATCGTTCTTCAATTTGTCTGTCCTGTTCAAGTACGCGGGCGCCGAGTGTTCAGCCAACGTGACCCTCGGCAAGACCTCGCGGCTGTCCGTGAGCGAGACGGAGGCCCTCACGAAGCTTGTCTCGAAGTCGCCCGAGTTCCGTGCCACCGCGACCGAAAAGGTGCTGCAGGGATCGACTCCCGCTTACTTCGACACAGCCGCGTGCCTCAAGGAATGCTCGAAGGAGCTGAAGATGCGCATTTCAGAGGTAACAGAAGAGCTGCAGGGCCTCTTCGTAAAGGGATACGTCACGTACATTAGGACCGACTCGACGACCATCTCCTCCGAGGCTGCCGGTGCGATTCGACAGGTATCTCATTTCTTACCGCCAGGGTTGCACCCCCATGCGAAGCCCCCGTGTTTGTCGGTCTACCGCCACCACATGACTTCTGAAGATTCCAGCGTTCTCGACCGGATATTAATGTGTTGACCTCTAGATCAGGCATTTTCTCAAAAATGAATTGCAGCCTTTCAAGTCGTTGCCGGTTCGCCTCCGTGCAGTGGTGGAGGCCTATCCCTGCAAGGCCGACCTTCGCAACTCGCATGGGGAGGATGGTCTTCCCTGTGAATCAGCATCTTCTAGCCGAGACAAGGGTGGCGGAAAGGCAGCAACACGGAACTTTACGCATGGCGGCAGCTCAACGTGTTTCTCAGCTTCTCACACACAGCGAAGTGGGAAACGGCTCTCACCGCCAACGGCTTGGCCACATTGCCCAATGGCATTTCATACCAGTCCAGGGCAACATGAACGATGACACAAAAACTCGGTATATCACCCGGTCGTCGAACATGGGTCCCGTTCCCAATCCTACTGGGGACGGGTCAAGCTTCTTCAACGAAGTACTCGAAGGCCTATCGCAGTCGCAACACGAGTCGCCACCTCGCAGAAAACGCCCACGCATGCCGACAGCCAGTCGGCGAGCTACGAGGGCACAAACCTTTTCCTTTCCCCCCCGTCTCTTTTCCATTCTTGCATACCAGGCTTGCCCCATCAAAAGCAACCGAAAAGAAAGCAAAGGGAAAACGACAAGTGGATTCTATATTACTGGATTACGACAAAGTGGATTATAATCCACTTTGTCGCCAATCCACTTTGTCGCACCGTATGGGGCATTTGTGGGGGGTCACAAGGGGGTCCTTTGGGTACCTCAGGGCCTCCCGAGGGGGGTCAGGGAGACCATGGGGTCTACATATGCACGTTTGAACAAGAGATTGTGAGAGAGCCTAACTACTTCAAAGTACCACCAGCTAAATCAAACGAGGAACAAAGATGCGGGAAACAGAGCAGTTGGTCGCTCGTATTGGCTTCACTGGCACCGAACTGGAGAGACTCACGTTTGCCGTCGGGGAGATTCTGACAGTTGTATCGCGTGAGCCTGGAGAGTGGGTACTGGCATTCACATACACTGATCGGAGTCATTTTCGGGTTTGCCGCCCTTTGCTTCCAGCACTTGTCCGCACTTCCATTCCAGCATTCCAATTCCGCTGATCAGAGGCGATAAAGAGTGATGCCAAGTTAATGTTCAGACACGGAAGAAACTTGCAAAGTGAACGAGATGGCAGAGTTGACGACAATAAGGATTCGGTACTCGCACCTGCGAATCGAAGGCACCCTTCTTACGAAAAAAAAATTGGATTCAGAACCTTGCATATATCTCTGTGGTCTTGTCCCCTTTGTCCCCTTGTAGGCCCCCAGGTACCCGTGACCCGTGCGCGACAGCGTGAATTGTGAAGACGAAAGGTCCATTTTTCACGTTTGAGAGTCTCAAAGAAATGGGGAAATCTTTGGAAAGGGTTCCCCCAACACAAATTTGTGTTGAGCCGCGACGAAGTTGGACGAGAGGCGCAAAAAATTGTAATGTCGTTTCGCGGTTAAAAGACGGACCTAAACTCATTTTTGATGGTTTCAATGAACGCAAACAGCTCAAAATAGTCACTTTCCCTGTAGGGAACTTTTGTGAAAGGGTCCCCCTATACAATTCATGCCAGTTGCCAGAAGCGACAAATTGGATTATCAAAAGCGACAAAGTGGATTATTACTGGATTATAATCCACTAATAATCAACTTTGTCGCGACAAAGTGGATTCTAATCCAGTTTGTCGCGACAAAGCGGATTATGAATCCACTTTGTCGCAATCCAGTTATATGGGTGCGTACCAAAAGGGCGTGCGCGGTGAATAAAATTTTTTGCCCAAGAAAAACGGCATCCGGTTTCTGTCTGGCACCCGTGTTTTGTCCACAGTAGGGTTGTGCTTTCATCCATGGTGGCCTGGGGTAGGGCGACGTCTGCAGGCTATGCACTTAGCCGTTTTTTGCATATTTGTGGCCATTTTGGCTGATTCGTTGTGCTGCAGGCTGTACAAGGAAACAGTCGAATCGGTTATTCTCAACCCTCGATTGTGATCCCACGAACACGATACTTCGGCCGGTTCCGGATGTCAGGCGTCTCCGATGAGCTCTGTTCCACTTTTCTTGCCCGTTCGATCTGTGAATCAAGAGAAAACGTGAGATTGAAGACAGGTTAACGCGAGTAATAAGCAAGCTCGTGACCGGAAGTTACATCATGTTGGAAAGGTTCAGTGTTTCGCCCTTTTAGGAGTGTGGGGCTCTTCGTCGCTTGCTTCAGCTGACTTCGCTCTCTTCATCAATGTTATCCCTTTCCGGGCAACGCGGTGCGTAGTGCCCGGTCTTGTGGCATAGACTGCACTTCCGGTTGCTTGGAGCAGATTTTGGGATGCGTGCCTTTGGTGAGCTGTTGGACGTGGGGTCGGCAACGTCTTGCCAGAAGGCTTCGTACCGTTCCTGATGCCTGCGCAAAGCTCCTTCAGTGACAGTGTCGCGTTTTTCCTCTCGAGTTCGTCCTTCGTCGTGAACGAACACAACCTTACCTTGCAAAGAAGAAATGCCGGGCAGCTTGTCCGAGACCTTGCCTTCGAAATGTGCGCTCGTTTCGCTCTTCGAATCTCGACCGGACGAAAACGCATGAACTGCGTTTTTGACACAGTGAGGCCAGACGTTGCTGACGGGTGGTCTGGATTGAGGGCAGAGTTTTTGTAAACATCGATGAACGTTGTCTGCACGTGTCGGATGGTGATGGCCTCACCTCTTTCTCTGCTGAGCCGCTTCAGTACAATGCAGCTGTCTACAGAAGCACTGTGCCATTCAGCCACGATACTGCCATGCAATTCCTCATTTGCAGGCCGACCAATCGTTTTAGCGTCCGGTGTTGTCACGTTCCGCCATTCTCGTCTCGTCGGCTCAAAGCCGGCCCCAGCAACTTCCTGCGCCGTCCAACCAGAAAGCCTCATCCCACGCATGATCCCGCTTCGCTCTTCCGCGCTCCAAGCAATGCTTTCTTCAGAAAGCCCCATGCATGCTCGCCAAAGCACGTTCTTCGAGTTGCGAAACACATCGCCTAGCAACCCGGCAACGTTTCCTCCTGAAACATGCTCGAGCAGCAGCAAAACCGACGATGCTACATGCTTATCCACGCCTTCCAGCCTCTTGCTCTGCTTCCAGGGCACGTACTCCTTCGTGTATGGCTTCACCTTAGGGAACAGCTGGTGGAAGCCTACTTTGCCGTTTCCATCCACATGGACATTAAATGATGACCGCCCTGCCATACTCCACACCCCCCTGTTGTGGCTGTCCATTGCGCATAGAGGGCATGTACATAGAAAAACAGGGGGTTTTTGAGTTTTCCATACATGCAAGGTGACTCCCCCACCTGGTACCCCTGCCCAAAACACACCGCCATACATACTGGAAAACCATGGGTCTGGGCTGGGATGGGGGCCCATTTTTGTACTTGAAAAAATTTTGTTCACCGCAGCGCACGCCCCTTTTGGTACGCACCCATATAGAATCCGTTTTGTCGTTGACCCAAAACAAAAGAGCGTTTTACCACCTTGCGCGGTGTCACGGGATGTTTGGCAGCCGCTGCTAAACAAACATATACCGTGGACGGCGCCGAAGCTTTACCAGCTTTGGCTGACACCATTTGCGCACTTAACCATGGTTAAGAAGACGACTGGAAGCACAGACACAAAGATAGCACAAAGCATTTGCAAAATAACACGAAAAGCCTCCAGGCAAAAACCCGTTTTCACATCTCTTCGTGCGGCTGAAGTCTTCATCGCCCTTTTCACGCCGAAGTCTTGTGCCTGCTACACGCAAACCACCCACACAGTACATCGAGAAAAGGTACGGAAAGAGCAACGTACTTGAAACATCCCCAGCGAAGCCCAAAAAAGGGAAGCTGGCTCAGGAGGCACACGAGGCGATCCGGCCTACAAACATTGCTCTGGAGTCCGTACCTGACATCGGCCCAAAGGCTGCTGCTGTCTACGACATGATTCGCAGACGGACTCTAGCAGCGACCATGCAACCCCCCTCGTACAACGCGAGATCACTCAAGCTGACCCACCCGAAACCCCTCGGCGGCAAGGTGTGTTTTTCATCGACGAGAGAAACAAGTTTCACACGCAGACAGTAGGTGAGTCAGGCAAGTTTTGGCAGCCGCTGCTAAACAAAATCATGTACTTAAAAGAACTCAATGCTAAACAAACGCCCCGGCAACCCCCGGACACAGCAAAAAGAAGAAGAGACCCTCTCACCCACCCAGGTGGGCGTACAACGAGAAACGCCGGCGGGAAAGCGCGCGGCGCAGGCGCCGCCCGCTGTAGCGAAGCAGAAGACGGCGACGACCGGACGGGCAGCCAAGAGGCCGCCACCAACGCAGGGACCGGCGAACGACCAGCGTTGAAAAAGAGGGTGCTCGGCACCCCGAAGGAGAGCCCGATCGCCGGCCGCAAGCGGAAGAAGGCGAAGGCGACCACACCCGAGTCAGGGGTGCAACGAAGAAAGAGGAAGGCCCTCAAAGCAAGCAGCTACCAGAAACGTCCGACGTCCCCAAGCACTCCAGTGCCCTCGAGAGGGAAAAACGTGCAAGCCTGTCCGCACCTGTGCCCCCCCACGCAATCTCCAGAACCGCAAGAAAGCCCAGCGCCCCTGGCGCCACAAGTACTCGACCTTGACGACGCTATGACGACGGCATAAAGTAACCTTAAGCGGCGACACAGTGCATGCTAATCCATGTGGTTCATGTACTTACAAAAGAACTCAATGCTAAACAAAATTCGACGTGGGCGGCTTTAGATCTACATCTGAATGACACCTCAACCACAATATGTTGTCGACAACAAACAAAGTAAAACAATAAAACAAAGGGGTATTTCCCTTCGAGCCAGCAAAACAAATTTAATTCCCTAACAGCCAGCAAAACAAATTTAATTCCCTAACAGCCAGCAAAAACAAATTTAATTCCCTAACAGCCAGCAAAAACAATTGCATTCCCTTACAGCCAGCAAAACAAATTTAATTCCCTTATAGCCAGCAGCAAAACAAATTTAATTCCCTTATAGCACTTGACCAGAACAGTCCACCAGCCTGGACAGCTTGACCACACCAGTCCCACCAGTCTGGACGCCTGGACAGGATGACCAGTTCTACCAGCCTGGGTGAGAAAACATTGGTTGCCCACAGAGGAGGACCTGTCCTGCTGTAGGAAGGAGTGGGGGCGAAATGACAAGATTGTTAAAAGTCACACGAATCACAGGAGGTAGAACATGATTCATGGCATTAAGTTTGAAAGTACGAATCACAGGACGTGGAACATGATTCGTAGGACCGCTGAGCACAAAGTTACCTAGTTTTCAAAACACCGCAACGGAGCAGGCGCCCGGCAGGCATTAGGCTCGGTCAGGACTGATCCCTCACACCGAAGTGATCACGGGTTGCCTTGTGAGCGCTAGATGCGCGGGGCTGAACTCAGGCTGCATGAGTGGGTTTTGTCAGGTAACGATGGCCCTCCACACCAGATCTCAAGAGTAAGCTTCGTTTCCAAAAGTCGTGATCAAGTCTGTATACCCACAGAAGGCGCGAACTTAACGCAAGGACCCTTCAGACGTGGAACGCATTGGTCAGAAAGCAAACACCGCAACGGAGCAGGCGCCCGGCAGGCATTAGGCTCGGTCAGGACTGATCCCTCACACCGAAGTGATCATGGGTTGCCTTGTGAGCGCTAGGTGCGCGGGGCTGAACTCAGGCTGCATAGTGGGTTTGCTGTACTGCCGTAGCATCGATCAGCGAGTAAACGTATCCATCCCTGGCCGTGGCGCTCGATGGCTTCGGTAAACCGCATCGCGTATACAGACGAGACTTGACTCCGTACTTAGAGAGCGAATTCTGTTGATCGTAGAGCAGATGACTTTACGCAGGATGATGCAATATTAACCCCCCCCTTCCCGCTTTGTCCTCCCAAGAAAAAGGGGATACCTGCCAGGATGCATGCCTTTGACGAAACAATCATGGCTCACGAACTAAGCAAAGGGATGGAAGGGATAAGCACACCCTGAAAAAGGATACACATGCGTGCAAAAGCAAGCCTGTACATATGGAGGAACCGACCGGGTTATTGTGAAACACGCGAACATGCAATAGGAGTAGGGCCCCCCTACATTTTACAGTGCCGTAGGGGGTTCGCGCGGACATGAATCCTTTCTGAATCAAAAGGAAGCGCCTTGATTATACAGTGAGTTTGATTATGGTGCTGGAATTGATGTACAGTGAGTTTGATTATGGTGCTGGAATTGATGAAGTAAGAATACTGATTGCTCCTGGGGAGTGATCAGTGCTGTAGGGGACCAGTGCCTGTCAACGGCAATGTCGGAAATTGTTTTCTTCAATGTTGTCAGGGAAATGCACTTTGCAAATTATGAGCAAAATCTGGAGGCAATGGCCAAAGTCTAAACCCGGCAACAGAGGCCAAAATAGGCCAAACTATGGGCAAATCGGCCAAAATGGCAAAAAATGGCCAAAATAGGCCTACATCCGGAAAATGTGAAAATTCCAAAAAAAAGTGCTGTTGCTGGCTATAAGGGAATTAAATTTGTTTTTGCTGGCTCGAAGGGAATTAAATTTGTTTTTGCTGGCTCGAAGGGAATTAAATTTGTTTTTCCTGGCTCGAAGGGAATTAAATTTGTTTTTGCTGGCTCGTAAGGGAATTAAATTTGTTTTGCTGGCTCGAAGGGAATTAAATTTGTTTTTGCTGGCTCGAAGGGAATTAAATTTGTTTTGCTGGCTCGAAGGGAAAAAGATTTGTTTCTGCTGGCTCGAAGGGAATTAAATTTGTTTTTGCTGGCTGTTAGGGAATTTCAATTGTACCTGCTGGCTATAAGGTAAATTGCTCTAAAACAAAACTACGCATTTCTTTTGGCAACGGAGATTTATTCGGAATCTTGCCTCCATTCATTCGCAAAGGGGTAACCTTCCGACTACGAAAGCATCTTCCGAGGATGGAGCTTCGCTCAGAAGTTGCCAATTTTGGGTCTACCCGGTAGGCAGGGCTTACGCTCCGTTTTCGGTCTCAGAGAAAATACGTGTGGTCCACATGTGGACGCTCAAGGTTAGAGGGAAAAAAAACTTTTCCCCCTTATGTGCGCAGGGCATTAGCTTCCCATTCCAAATTCCGTCAGCTGACGGAATTTGGAAATCCGGGCGGCTCAAAAAAAAAAAAAAAAAGTGCAAAAAACGACCTTCGATGACAACCGGTGGCGTGGGTTAGGCCAGCTGTGCCAGGAAGCTGGCTGGCGGTCAAGGGCTGGGCTCGCGGTCAGGGGCTGGCCATCGGTGGGTCGCCGCTGGGCATGGTGGGCTGGCTGGCAGAAGTGGGGCTGCCGCGGGAGCTGAGCCGAGTGAGAGAGTCGAGGCTCAGAAGCAGCCCGGAGTTCATGACAGATTCTTTCACAGGTGCCTTGTTCCGTGTGATCTCCGGTCTGCATCTACTCGTGCCAATGATTTACCAGCACACAGTATCTGAGTGGTGAATGAATTTGAAATGGGCTGTTGGCTTCAGGAATGTGCACCAGGGGGAGCAGGGCGAGGGTCACACAGGTGGCAAACAGTGCCACCAGTACGTTGGTCGTATTTAACGCGACAAACGGACTGAGAAATGCAAACTCTTTCTCCACCTGAATGTACCGAACCGTTTGCCGGGGGCCGGAGCCCCCTGTTGGAAGGCTCGGGTGGCCTAAGCAAGGCTTCTCGGTTTAGAGCGGGAAGAAGCAAATCGACTATTGAGACGGAATTTGGAAAACTGAGGCAAATGAAGCTTATAGCCTGTATGTGCGGCATAGGATAATACAGGGGGTCTTTTGCGCACCTCAAATGCGCAAAAAAAATATATATGTCTGGATCTTGTGTCAAGGTGTACTCCAGTACACACATGAACTATGGGTGGGGCTCCGGGTGTGCATGGGCCGGCGGAAGGTTGCGGAGGATCGGCGGAGGGTCGAGGGGGTTTGCGGAGGGTCGAGGAGGGTCGGCAGAGTACGCACGTTGAAGAGCTCCCGCGTGTGCTCGTCGAACTGGGAGCAAGCCTGATTCAGCCTCTCCGACCTTTACAGACTATGCTGCGAAGTTCGTGGTAGCTCCACAGGCTAGGAAAGTTGTCGTCGCTGTATCCAGAGGCCGTGCCCTTGTGAACCCTTGCCCGCCGTGAATGCCATGAGTACTGCCCTCTTCCATCATCTTGGATAGACACGCCTCACGCTCGCACCACCCGAAACCGAAACGACCCATGACCCCAAGAGCTGCGCCTCCCGCTGTGCCCGAATACACCCCGCTTTCTAATAACTATTGTCCAATCAGGTTTGAAGGCGTATGTAAGCTCTGCCCACAGTTGCAAACTGGGACCAGTCAGGGGTACTTTTTAGAGTTAAAGTTCGCTTGAAATTCCGGGGTTTTAGGGTCTCCGTGTGACCGTTCATGAATGGGTTCTTAGAGCAAGAAAGGGCTATGTGGTTACGGGTTGTATATTTAGTGCACGCTTTCGTTATGGGTTATGGCTAGCCATGTCCGGGACTGTTTGTGACCGACACCAAGTACATTCCTTCGTGGAGTGTAGTCTTGGGCCCCCCACGTTCTACAAGTTGAGCAGGGCATTTTTAACAAGAACATCCTCCTCTATCGGAAACAAGCATTTGCTTTTGTGTGACTGTTCAAAAATTTCCGCGCCTGCGGCGCAGGCATAATTTGCATCTGTCTCTGCAGTGGGTGGTCGGAGCATAGCTAGTTCCCTGTCCCCAAAAAGGTCGAGTGCCTGTCCAAGAGCCTGGACAAGAAATGCCCCTCCAAAAAATAAAATAATTCGTCCATAAATTGCATGGCCATAAAATAGAATTCCGCAAATTAAAGGGCCATAAATTGTCAGGATGTACAAAGCCTTCGGGTCAAAAAACGTCCAGATGCGCAAAACACCCGTTTTTGGCCAAAATCACGTCTCTGTATTATGCACTGATGTGCGGCGGGCAAAAAAAAAAAGACTAGTGTCGCTGCTAACTTGGCGGCACGTGGCTGTGCGGCCTGGCGACTTGTGGGCCTAGACACACCCTGCTTGTGGACCAACCGGTGGCAAGTACATGTGGGGGAAAATAAATCAAAATCCACGTGTTGTACCTGTGGATCCACACGTGGGGAAAAGAAAATCCAAAAAAGTATACGTGTGGAAATCCACACGTTCCACACGTGGAGCGTAACCTGTTTATTTGGGAATCCGTGGGTGACCTCACCCCATGTTCCTTTATCGTTTTGTCCTGGAGTTTTATGTCAGCTAAATCCGACCAAAGCCTTCGTGGGCTTCGCAATTCGACACAAACAGGAGTAATTCTCGTTTTGTCCGGCGAGCGCTTTAGCGGAACTGATGTGAGAGCGAGCACGAAGAGGACGGATGCGCGATCTGTCTAACCACCTGCGAACGTAGGCGATGCCCCACCTGCTGCGTTGAGAATACTCCGCGAAAAGCAAACGGATGCCCCACACGTGCTGCGTTGAGAACACTCCGCAAGAAGCACGTCTGGATGCCCCACCTGTTGCGTTGAGAACACTCCGCACACGTTGGATGCCCACCTGCTGCGTTGAGAATACTCCGCGAAAAGCAAACGGATGCCCCACACGTGCTGCGTTGAGAACACTCCGCAAGAAGCACGTCTGGATGCCCCACCTGTTGCGTTGAGAACACTCCGCACACGTCGGATGCCCACCTGCTGCGTTGAGAATACTCCGCGAAAAGCAAACGGATGCCCCACACGTGCTGCGTTGAGAACACTCCGCAAGAAGCACGTCTGGATGCCCCACCTGTTGCGTTGAGAACACTCCGCACACGTCGGATGCCCACCTGCTGCGTTGAGAAAACTCCGCGAAAAGCAAACGGATGCCCCACACGTGCTGCGTTGAGAACACTCCGCAAGAAGCACGTCTGGATGCCCCACCTGTTGCGTTGAGAACACTCCGCACACGTCGGATGCCCACCTGCTGCGTTGAGAACACTCCGCGAAAAGCAAACGGATGCCCCACACGTGCTGCGTTGAGAACACTCCGCAAGAAGCACGTCTGGATGCCCCACCTGTTGCGTTGAGAACACTCCGCACACGTCGGATGCCCACCTGCTGCGTTGAGAATACTCCGCGAAAAGCAAACGGATGCCCCACACGTGCTGCGTTGAGAACACTCCGCAAGAAGCACGTCTGGATGCCCCACCTGTTGCGTTGAGAACACTCCGCACACGTCGGATGCCCACCTGCTGCGTTGAGAATACTCCGCGAAAAGCAAACGGATGCCCCACACGTGCTGCGTTGAGAACACTCCGCAAGAAGCACGTCTGGATGCCCCACCTGATGCGTTGAGAACACTCCGCACACGTTGGATGCCCACCTGCTGTGTTGAGAAAACTCCGCGAAAAGCAAACGGATGCCCCACACGTGCTGCGTTGAGAACACTCCGCAAGAAGCACGTCTGGATGCCCCACCTGATGCGTTGAGAACACACCGCAAGAAGCAAAACGGATGCCCTGCATGCTGAGTTGAGAACACTCCGCAAGAAGCACGTCTGGATGGCCCGCCTGCGGCACTGAGAACACTTCGCAAGAAGAATGTGAGGACGCTCAGTCGAGGGCACGGTGCCCGTGTCGAACTCTCCGCTGTGCAACACCTAGCCGCCCCACGCCCGGAGAGCGTGGGTGACCTTTCCTTCTCTTCGTTTTCTCTTCTTCCCTCCAGTTCGGAACGGCGACTAGCATCCTGTGGCGCGAGAGGGGACCGCTACGCGCCACGGGGGGCACACGGAAGCCCGCCCACTCGTTTATTTACTCGGCGGCGGATGTCGTGTCCACCGCGGGTCCCGACGTCGAGTCGCACGTCTGCCCGCTGGATGATCGTAGTGTTTATGTGACCAAACGGACAGGAAAAAGAAAGGTACGATCTCAGAAGGCGATAAGGAGGATGGCGATCCCGGACTGCTGGGCGAGAAAGTCAGAGGTGGAGAAGGTGAACCACCGGGACCCGCTCTGCGACGCCTTCGGGCTTGTCCCCGGCTTCGATGCCGGGTCCTACGCCCACAGTTACAGGTCGATAGTGGATGCTATGGATGTGGAGAGGAGGGGCCTGGCCCCTATGCTAGTGTTCGAGGGCTGGGCCGCTGGCTTCACCGACACGGAACCCGCCGATTTCTTCAGGGCAGCGAAAGAGCTCAGCGCCCTTGGCTACGAGTCCCTTCTGGACTGCGCGTACACCGAAGGCGCCGCCAACCTGCCCGCCAGGATTCCCCCGAAGCTGAAGACGGCGGCGAAGAAGTGGCTCCGCCAGCAGGAGTCGGTAGAGTGCGAGAGGGCGAGGCCGAGTAAGGAGGAGGCGTCTTCTCGGCCGGCCCAACTTCCCAGGAGGGTCCTGGACGTCGAGACGCAGCTCGACGTGTACGGGCTGTCCGCCTTGCCAGATTTTTTTAAAACCCACATACACGCAGCTCAACGCCTTTCAGAAGAAAGGGGAGGACGGAGGGTTTCAGGTACAAGTACATAAGCACATCCGAACCTTGCCACACTTCACCTGCCACCTGCAGTGCATGGACCATGGCGGAATTCCTTACCCGAGGACGAGCGGGGCGAAATCAAGAGGGAAGGTCTGTCGACGGAATACCAATAGAGCACAAAGGATGTCTTCCCGTGCTGCCAAAGGTCGTTTCATGCGAACTTTTCTGGTGTGATCCACAGTAGAAAACTTAACTTCCCAAGTACTTCCCAAGTTCACCCCAAATAGGGTAAAACGGCGATTTCTGGCGATTTTTTTGCGCGAAAAAGAATGAGGAAGGTGAGACTGACATTCTTTGGTCCTGCCGAGTTTGGTCTATTCACGCCTGAGTGACCGTCTACTTGCAACCCCGCCTCATCCCAAGCTCTTCTGGTGTTGGTTCGGGATGAGCACCAATTGCTCCAATTCCCGCAGTAAACCATAGTACTTCCCGCGAACTTCCCAAGTACTTCCCAACCCCTTGTACACCCCAGTAAGGCCATCGTATCACACCATTTTCACCATAAAAAGGTGCCTGTCTTTTCCCTCGTGGCTCACAGATTGGACTCAAATTTCCCAAGCCATCGTGCACACCCCACACAGACGGTAACGGCTACCACTCAGGCAAAGGTCCTGCGCAGCCCCGGCTACTTGGTAGTAACATCGCCGAACAAAGCGTCGGAGGTTCGCAAACAGATTTCGAAAGACGACGTCACAAAGGTGCAGGTAAAAGTGGGGAAGCTGGCCGAAGTGACAACCAAGCCACCGAGCGACCTGACGAGCTCGGAGCTTGTCGAATCCCTCAAGAAACACGGCATCGGCCGCCCGTCGACGTACTCAAGCATTCTCTTGACGATGACAGACCGGCGGAACTACCTGTCCGAAGTCAACAACGTGCTTAAAATAACGGAGGCCGGCGCTGTTGCCAACGACTTCATGTCGAGCACATTTCCCAATTGGGTCGACTACAAGTACACGGCTAAGCTGGAGGCAGACCTTGACAAAATCGCGAAGGGGAAGTTAAAGAAGGACGAGTTTCTCCGGACGTTCCGCGAGCAGTTCAGCAGGGACGTTTCCGCGGTGAAAAGCTCGAAGGCGCGGTTTTTGGTGTGCGCCTCACTATTCAGCCAACAGGCAGGCATGGTTCTAATATTTTGCCAGCTTTTGACTGACGTCCAACAGAACGTTGGGCGACTTTTTGCTCCTGGTCTGTAAGACTCAAACAGCAGGCCATTCATTTTTTTGTATAAGCACCTGTGCGTAAGGGTTAAACAAAACAAAAAAGACCCACTTTGTAGTTGTATTGTTTCTCCCCCTCTAGCCTCCTTCGAAGTAAGCACAAGGCAGCCCCTCGAGTATTTCTCATGCATGTTATTCAGAAGGCCGAGTGAGCAGTGCTCCGTCCTGTTTTCGACACACAGTATCCAACAAGCCACTGAAGCAACCACGAGCCTAACGTATGCGAACGACAAGGGAGCATTTTCCCTGTAGGTGTTTCAGCCGCAGTCCACCCCGTTGACACGACCCCAGTCAACCACAGTAGCCGTCAGGTACTGACAAGCAGGACATGTCGACACGTAGACAAAAGACAATTTCTCAAACTATGCGCTTGCTCCCTGCGTTTCAGAGCACGTTCCCCTCACGCTATCATCCATTCATCCAACTTTCACGCGATCTTCGCTGACATACACTGGCACCACGCAGGGCGTTGATCCGGAAACCCGACTGAACTACTGGTGCAAATTCGACTCGCGTGCAGGCGGTAAAATTGCGTGCCTGGGTGATGTCGGCGAGTATCCCTTTTACCGGATCCAGAGTCAGGGTGTTCCGGGGCTCGAAGAAGTGGCACGACACCTGAAGGCAAACCCAACCTAGTATGTGCAATTTGACGTTTATCTGACACATGAGGTTACAATCCAAAGGCATCGGTTGATTTGACGAATTGAACAATTGAACAAGCTACTCGAATGAAACTCTCACCGACCTCAGCTGTCGAAGACTGAAACGCGCTAAACTTAAAAATAGTGAAGAGAGCTGCCATAGGAAACATGGCTTGCTGTGGTAACGTGCGGCGAGATCATTCCGTTGCTAGGAGCCAACGGGAGAGTCGGTGCTGCATGACGGGATCGACCCTCAACGGCATTCTGACGCACGTTCACGACAACGGATGGTCTCCGCCACAGAGGTGGCCCTTCGAAAAGAAGGCGAGTGCCTCGTAACACACATCCACCGAGCAATACGAAACCATCCCAAAGAAAAGCCAGGCACCGGACACTTCCTGACGAGCACGCAACGCGGTGAACACGCCGAAGCAGAACGATCGCATCCTACCCAATCCCAAACACCCCCTAAACGCGTTCGGGGGCCTCACAAGGATTCAACGGAGTGACGCATCACCCGAAACGAGCTGCACCTTCTCATTGTTTTCAACTCCTTCAACCCTTCACCCTACTCAAGCCTCTACGGACCACCAGAGACTTTAAAATACAGACCTTCTAATCCACCAATAACGCTAGAACATACATGTATAGAGGATCCGTACCGCACTAGGTCTTTGCCCGCTTGCCGCTTCCAGAGTCGCGAATTCAAGGGCTCCCTTGCGTCCTGACTCGTCACTCCGCGAAGAGCAAATCACCTCTGTTACATGTAAAGAGGATCAGTACAGCTCGCATGTTGACAGCGGACCCTTCGTAGTTCCATTCGCGGAAGAGAAAGAGATTGCAGCGTTGATGTCGTGTCGAAACAGTGAGAAAGTCTCTCCTAGTCACGATAATACACGAAAACAGCCCGAACACTAAGTGCGACTTTACGGCCTGATGACAAGGTGGCTCGATACATCGCAACGACAATTCCTCCGGACACTATGGCCGCCTTCGTCGTCCGGCTGAGCTGGTTGGGTCTACAGGAATGCGCGCTGACAGCGACCTCTACTTCCAGCTTCCTTTACATTTCAGCGCAAGTCATGCAGACGGGGCCCCGTGCTGACGCCGTGCTTGCAGTAGAAGGTCGTCTGACAGTGGGGTTGATGACAGTGGTGAAGGTCAGGCTGGTATCGCTCGCATTACGGTTCTTGTTTTCCCTCGCCTCCGGTTGAGTATCGCCTGTTCTTCTGCTGCTAAGGTTACTGGCAGCGAACAGTTAAGTCCGACCTCGCCCTCATCCATCTAGACGCTTAAAGTACATTCCGCGCCCTAATTCACGAGTTTCTCTGGTTCATGCATTCGCCGAGAAATTTCCATACGTTAATGGGCAGCAGTATGGACCGCGCGACAGAACGCGGGCTCCTGCCGTCTTTTCAACAAAATTCTGCATTTTCTGTTGACCCAAGCGCCCTTTCGCGAGTCAAGTGTCCCCCCTGCGGTACCTTAAGGCTCGGCAAAAGAGTGGGTCGTCCGGCAACCTCCCCCAAAACCCGTCTATAGATAACCCAGCTGCAAACTTGCGTATCCGCCCCTTCGTTTCCCAAATCAAAACAACCTGCTCCCCAGGGACTGCAGCACGTACTTGTCACACGTGTGTGAGGAGTACATACGACGAGTACATCTACCTCTCATGTTAATGACAAGTATTTCGACAAGTTTGTACTTGTCAGATGACAATATATAGGTACTTGCCATGTACCGTAAGTCACGAGCAATATCTCTAATTCTCATCTTGGCTGAAAAAAGTGTCGTTAACGACCTGATAACAACAGTTACGTAAGTCACAACAGTAACCCCTCTGAGGCGTAGCTGAGTTGCCGAGTGTGAGATTTTTGTTGGATCTACCAGACTTCTAGATTGCGCACAACAATGTACCCTCGTATCTCCATGATTTCCTTCAAGAGCTATGCTCAGGTAACCTAATCACGGTTGGCAGATAATCACGATTATTACCTATTATTAGATTTCCGAAATCCGCCCCAAATTATCAGATTTTATTATAGATATTATTACCTCATTATTAGAAATTATTACCCATTAGGGTAGACGGTTTTTTTTTTTGGCCCATGTCCGATCGGCCCCAGAAATTTACGCGCGCGCGCGCAAAAAAAAAACTTTTCAGAAAAAAAAAGCTTTTGCCGCAAAACTTTCTGCATACCCATGGGTTACATTATGCTCTACTGGCCGGCCCGTCTTGACTCTTTCGTGCCTGTTGTTGGCTCCTCCCCCCTTCCCGCTGCAGGGAGCGTTGTGTGGCAGCTGCCGTCTTAGCGTAAAATTCTCACGTTTGCAAGGAGAACGGTGTGAAGAGGACATGGTTCTACCTGAATCAATGCAATGGAAATGATGCGTGCACAAGGTTGTTCGAAGGCCGTCGTCGTGATCGAAATGCGCGGAAAAGAGGCGCCGACACAGGGGAAACAGCGCACTGAAGAGCGGAAGCAAACCTAAGAATACGGAAGAGCGTGACCATCAGGCACACGCTAGACCGGAAAGGATGAAATTTTGTGCTCCGTGTGAAAGCTAGTATACTAGACCACGAAGTAGATCAGATCATCATGGCAGATGGATCACTGTTTTCTTCGTTTTTTGCATGGAGAAGTATGGGCTGTGGAACTGCTGGACGATGAGTCGGATGATGAGTCGGATGATGAGCTTGAACTGTCCGAAGGGGGTCCCTTTTTTGCTTTGGCCTTAAGTGAAACGCTCCTAGGCATCGCGCGGGGCGCGTTTCGAACAAAGCCTTCCGTAGGCGAAGGCTGCAGAAGAGCAGACGATGCCACCGAAGAAGATACTTGGGTTTGAACTTGAGATCGCGGTTCGCTGGGTACGCCGCGAACGAGAAAGAAGTGACCCAGAGGACTGTCAATTGTGCGGGTGTCCGGAATACAAATAACCACCTGAACCTGGGCACCGCTGCGCTTCCTAAGGACTTTGCCGACCGAGTGCTCTGTGGCGCACAATACACCGCTAGAGTGCGCAAAACAGGACACCTCAAAATTTGTGAGGGGGAGCGGATCCTTCGTGGCGAACGCGTTCGTGCAAGCTTGCCATCTCGTTTCCGACATGCCCCATTGCGATGCCACGGTCCTACCGAACCACCGTGCCAGAACCTCCATGGGCGGCTGATCAGTGGCATTTCCCCCCGCGAGATGAAGCGCCAAGTACCCGCAGATGGTATGGTGCACTTGATTGTCAGATAATACCGAACCGTCTTCTTTCATACCTTGTGCAAGAATGGCAGCTCTCGCGGTTTCTTTGTTGGCCCGCAAGTATGACCAGCAAAAGTCAAAAAAGGCGAACGTTGACACCGTCACTTCGGGTGCAGTGGCTTTGTCACTGTTTACTGAGTAGACAAAGATGCCCTGCTTGGCATCAACTGTCGGCACTCTGCCGACTCTCCTGTCAGCAAGCTTCAGCCAGTGGTCACCTTCTCGCGCGTAGCAAACGGCGCCGGACTCAAACGACAGCCAGGTTTGTAGGACAAGATGAACATCTCCCACATCGAAAGAGACCGGTGCTGCTGTTTCGTTACCCGCATCCGCTACCATGGCCCAAACAGTAGGTGCTTCCAGCACACGGCAATTGGCTAGACGCTGCGCAACGAACGCAGATATGTCCAGGGATGTGCGGTCTAGAAATGTCATGCGACGAGTGCTGTTTTCCGTCGCCAATACACCGCGGAACAAGGCATTGTCGCCGATCAAGTGCACTATGTTCGCAAGTACCGTGAACGCATCGCTTGCCCCGCGTCCTTTTAATGCCTCCTCGAAGTCGGCATGTCGGGCCATGCTCTGGAGAACAGGGCGTGCGTTCGGTGCTGTCCCATCTCTTCTGTCTAGCCTCGTCAGATACGTCCCTAGCTGCTTCAGGCAGGCGTCGGAAGACATAGACGCGTGCACTGCCTCGCGGACTGGTCCTGTGTGATAAACACACTGCACCACGGCGGCAAAAAAACCCGACTTGTCGGTCGCTGCTAAAACCGCGCACGGTTTTGAGGCTTCCTGCTGGGTCGGCTCCGGCTGTGCTTGCGGTAATGAAGCAGCAGGGGCCGGAGCATTGTTTCGGTTTGTCTGCGAGAGCGGCACCTGGCGCTTCATCTTAACTGCTGGTGCACGGCCTTTCGCGCTACAGCCTGCGCACACGCGCTGAACGCTCCGGAATTGATCCCGAAGCTCTGCTGCTTCTTCCAGAGCTTGCGTCGACCCGCAGTGGCAACACATATCCGGAAGCCTCTTCTCTTTTCTGTAGGTGCAGACGTTCCACTCCACGATCCCTAGGCAGCTTGTGCTTCTGCGAACCCAATAGTCGTTTGCCAACGCAGCATCTTCTGGCCATGCTTCGCCACACGTGTAGCCATCGCCTTCCTGCAAGCTTTCTAAGACTTCTTGCGATGCCTTCTTGCCCAGTCGGCTGTAAATAGCCCGCGGCTTGGAACACAGACCACAATTCACGTGTCCAACAATCCGTTTCGTGCAAATCCAGCCCTTCTTGTCTCCGTCGAGTTTAGAACGCGCGTGGAGGGAAGGGCGGTGGATATCCTGCTGTTCGTCATTGTGCAGGGCTTCAGAAAAAGGCATGAACGTCTCGGTGTCAGGGGATAGCTGGGGGTAGGGGACGAACGGAGCTGTGCGCAGTGCCGGTTCGGTCCACGAACAGCAGTTCGGGTCTGAGCAGGGTCTCATCTGGAGCATGTATGGGGAATCCCGAACGTGGCGCTTCCAAAAGCTAGACAGCTGCTCGTGCGCTTCGGCCTGGTCGCGCTGCACATCTAGACCGATATCGAACTCCCTTTTCAGCCAAGTCTTAACTTCGCCCATCTCTTCCGCACAGTTTCCTTTCAGCACACGAACGCTCTTGCCGCTGTAAACACCCTTGGACAACCGACTTTCAATAGCAGCCAGGGGAAGACTCGCCCGCACTGCAGCTGCTACGTGGGAATCGTTAGTTAGCTTTCGCAATTCGCTGAGAGTGTTCGCTGCTACAACCTTTCGTTCAATATCAGCCTCCTGAAGCTCTTCACGGCAAAAACTGGTGCCGTAGAGAGAGTAGTTCAGGCTTGGCATGACGCGCTCGGCCCTCTCGAGGTAGCTCCTGCCGGGGCACGTGCGCATCACGACGCAGATGTCAGCCGAGCTGAGCCTCCAGGTTGCCAGGAGACACACCCTTACACTCCAGAACGTAAGGTTGTGCTCGGGACCCCCGTCTGTTTCTATTAAAAGGACAGGATGGGAGTTGCCAGGCTGCCGTAGGAAGTTGAGCGTTTCCGCGGCACACCGCACTGCTGACGACGGTTCCTGTATCTTGTCTTTCACGCGTACATATGCTTGGCCGCGACAGTGTCCGACACTCTTAGCCTGCTCGGTGTCCCGGGGAACATCCACGTCTAAAAAGACAGTGGGTATCGCACCGAAAACATGAGAGTCGTGATCTAAAGCAGCTGCTCGAGCGGATGGCAAAACGGGCTGCAGAACCTTTTTTTGGCGAATCAAGGCCGAAACAGGCTGGGCAGGACCCCCGATGGGCACAATTGCTTTGTCGTCTTGGGCAAGCATGCGCACAACGTTGCCGAACTTGCCGGTCACGTAGACACAGTAGTCTTGGATGTAGATCTGCTGAAAACGGCAGTACACAGCGTCAACATGTGCTTTGCGCTCTGTTCGGGCTTGTGTGGCATAGACTAAGGGAAAACGTCGTGTTGATCGCTCGGCAACTCTCTTCCACGCTGCGCCTGGCCAGAACTGGTATCTGACCCACGTGTAAGATGGCACGAGCACGTCTTCGCCAACTCGCTCATTCACAGCGTCCATCAATGCTCGGATACTCGCTGGTGCTTCTAATGTAGGTCGCAGAACTGTTCCGTGGCGTCTCTCGTCCACTGCCAGCCCGCACTCCTGCAGGAAACTGTGCATCGCTTCCCAATATGCATCAAACGAAGAAATGCTGCACAACGAATCCGAGCTGGATGGATACACAATTTCGGCGAATTCTTCAGCCGTGAAGTCAGAAGCGGCGAGTTGCGCCAAGTTTCTTTCCTTCTCTGTCTGTGGCGCACTCGCAGAGTCGACGGCGAACATGTACATGACGTTCAGAACAACACGGGCAACCCCGCATGCCTTCCACTTTTCAACAAAGTTGCGCCGCATCGCGCGAGTGTGGAAGGTTTTCCCTGCGCCTATACAGCTCTTGAAAGCCGCTGCGATGGCTTGATCAGACCGAAGATCGCCGGGCGGCAACTTGAAAGCCATGTATTCAGCACGCACGTTGCCGCCGGCACAGTACCTGTGCAGCCCGAATGCTGACTGCGATCTCAGCTTCAGTATGAAGTCCGCACGCTGTCTGCGATCCTCAGGTAAGCCGCCAACATCATCAAACGAAAAAGGCTTGTAGGCTTCGGCAGTCTGGAACTTGGCTTCCAGCTGGGGCCAGGTCGCTTGGGCGCTGGCCTGCACGATCTGCTGCTCCCAATCACGAACTGGGTCGCGCGCTGGTGTGTCACTGGAGCGCTGTGACGTTCTTGTCGTGTTGTAGCTCTGCTGGTACACGATTCGGGCTTGGACAGCCGACAACAATTCTTGCAGTTGCACGCGTAAGGGGTGGTCTGCGTACTTAGGATGCGCAAACCACGACAACTGCAGAAGCTGTACGAGCACGTCTTCTTGTTCCCTGAAGTGCGCAATGGTGAACTGTGGTTGATCCTGAACCCTTCGATGCAGATAGGCCTTGTTGTATCCTTTGTATTTGACGAGCAGGGCCGCCTGAAGCTGTGCGCCTTCGAGGTTCACTAACACCCTGCTCGTGCGTGTGAAGAACTCGATGCCCCGGTCCTCTTCGGAGGGATAGAAGACAAGAGGAAAATCCTTGATCAATACGTTGAACAGCGGGACCCACGACCGGCACCGCTCAGCCGGTTCGGGCAGAGGCTTCACGCTTCTCGCCTCCTTTCGTCGCATCAGAAGATCGAGCGCATTCACCGCGAGTTTAGGCGGAATAACAAGATTCTTCAAGTCGAACCTGACGCACTGATACTTCATGTGGATCATTACGTCGATGCAGTATTCCAGACCCGTCTTTTTCCAAGCGCCCGCTCCACTCTCTCTCACATACACGACTGCATCGTACTCAGCAGGTACACTGATCTCGTGTTCTTCGACTGCGTCCAGCAGGAGCTGGCTGAAGCTACGCGTGCAATCGTCTACGCGGTGAACAACCGATGCAAGAGCCTTGCTGCCTAGATTGACATCAACGTTAATGTAGCACGACATTGTTTGCCCAGCGCACTCCACCGCACCTCCCAGTCTGGGTTATCGCATTCACAACTTGTCAAGTGTCTCAACAATTGTAGCTCAGGTCGCCGCGAACGAGTGCACTTTCTGAACCTTCTCGACTGCATACTTTTCTGTCACAAGAAGTATCACGACTTGCTAGCAACAACCTTGACACAGACTCAAGCACAGTCAGCGCCGAGGTGGCTTCAAATTAAATCGCAAGCCTGTTATGCACTGCGTGGCAAACAACGTCTACGTCCGATTTGCATCGCCGTAAATCATCGGCGTGATGAACAGGATTTTCGACTAACTTTCCCCGAGCCGGACATGCTCGGTGACTGCATGTTGCAGTCGCTCTCACGCCCGGCTGCACAGACCCAAAAGTTTTTTTTTTTGGCAAAAGTTTTTTTTTTCCGGGGTTTCTCAAAATTTACGCGCGCGCGGACATGGGCCAAAAAAAAAAAAACCGCCTACCCTTATTAGATATTATTACCAGGTAATAATCCATTATTACCTGACTTTCCCATGCATTCTCACAGCAAAAGTGCCCCTAGGAGTGGAAGGTGATCGTCACAGTGGGTGTTCATGCGTCCAACCCATTCCTTTCACCCCGTTCGCAATTCCGTTTGTTGCTAAGTCGAAATGGAAGGATGCCAAAAGAGGTAGGAGAGGTTTGAGGCAAGATCCTGGCAGAGGACGATGATGTGGCACGTGGGGTATGCGACCTCTACCCGCCAGAACCCGTATTCTTAGGGCAGAATGGGGGTCTAACTCTATCTGGGACACCTTCTTTTGAGCACGAATCCCGTTCGCTGGGCATACAGTCCGTTGCATGTGGCCTTTGATGATCGGCATTCGCTGGAACCCGACCGAAGCAGACAATAAGATCCCGTGTCATTTCACGTTCATCTGCACGCGGAATGTACGGCCTGCTTGTGATCTTCTGCCGGTTCTTCGGACTGTCTTCTGCAAGCACCATAGTCACGTCCTGCCTTTTTCACCGCGGCTTACCCACAACCGCTTTGATGAAGCGCTGGGACTTGCGGTGATTAAGTACATTATGGGGCGACATTAATACAATACCATTGCTTAAAAACACCTTGGCGTCACCGCTTGGCTTGCACTGCCAGGCCACCCAGTCTCTTGCCTGGCATGGATTCTGGTGTTGTTTTCGTGTTTCTTCTTCTTTGCGTTCGTCGCCATTGAGCATCGTCCGGGACCGTGATGTTTTCTGGGCGGGCGCCGGGTTTTCGCTCACAAACTCGCAGATTTTGAACTCGCATGTGAGTTTTGGGCTGAGTGCATAATCTGAGATTGGAGGAACAATCTGCAGATCTTCACCGAAACTTAAACGGCGAAAGCTGAATCTGAGATTTTCACCGAGAGCTAAATCAGATATTTTCACTGAGTACAAGTCTGAGATTTGGGTGTAGCTACTTTGATTTCTGGGTTCCCTCCATTTTCGCGGCTTCATTGCCAAGATCCTAGTCCGACTGAGTAGTCTTTCCCGGATCCTCCCACATCCTGGGGACTCTCTACAGGCGATTATTAGATTATTAGAAATTATTAGAAATTATTAGAAATTATTAGATTTTATTAGAAATTATTAGAAATTATTACCAGGTAATAATTATCATTAGAAATCATTAGAGATTATTAGTTATTACCCATTATTAGATCTAATAATACGTAATAATCAGGCTAATAATATCTAATAAAATCTAATCGAATCTAATAATAATTATTACATGCCAACCGTGCCTAATACAATAAAGTATGTGTAGCGAAATCATCTCACCTCAGGTTCGAGGTTTGGTTAATGTATTCAGTTGGTTTTCAAACTTTATGCATGTGCTGGTTTCTTTTTTGGTGGGATGCCAAAAGGAAGGGGGAAATCTTCCGACGAAGTCCAGCGCTGTGCAAACGTCTGCCTTTGCTTTTTTTTTCTTTTGAGTATGAACCTGCACCTTGGCAGATATATACTCGACGTAAACGCCTGCGAACCAAATAATAATGCATGCACCCGGGCTTGGTGCGGGATGTGAACGTCGAACAAACTTTGCTTGTGTGCCTGCGAACATGTTTACGTGCAAAGCATGCGACCTGTACCCTCCAGTACCCATATTCTAAGGCTCCATGGGTCAAATCCATCCGGGAAGCTTTCTGCTGAGTAAATATCCGTTTCTCTGGTTTAAAGGTCCCTGTTGATTCCCAGCGGTCGCATACCCCACGTGCACACCAGAATCTTTCTGCCAAAACCCCCTTCCCCCTCTCTCGTAGCATGCCTTTCTCAGGCAAGTGTACTAAGTGAGCCAAAGAGAAAAGAAGGTACGTTTTACGGTGTCAAACGTACTCACCCGGCGATACATTGTTACAATTGACTTCCGTCCCGCGATTCTCGGCGATTCCAACAAGGTTCCTCCCCCCGCCCCAACGGTCAGCCGGAGGCTCAAAAAATACCGGTTTCTTAAAACACGAAGTATCCTCCGAGAAGCCCCCCGACGCGCTGCACCCTTTCTTCTAATCACCCCGCCCTTCGGCCCTTCCTGCAGGACTCACCACAGTGCGCGCCTGCATCCCCCCAGGCCCCCCTTTTTCCGGCAAACCAGGGGTCTTTCAGGGTCCTTTCAGGGTCCCGGCGGGTTTTTTGCTTTCCCCGCCGGTTGCACATCGAGGGAAGCAGACCCTGTAACACAACCGATATTTTGAACAATCGCACCGGCAACGCGCAAGCAGCTTGCTAGGCTGCTTCAAATGCCAACAGCACACCCAGCGAAATACGTTGGACTGCCTTCCACCTCCCCAGGACCAATACGGTCCAAAATGTTTCCGGTCAGCCGCCTGACAACTCCGACTCACACCGCTGTCCTGTCTGCAGACACTCAGGTTCCGCGCTGGTGAAGGTCCGCCTTGTGTGTCCGTGGTTTAAACGACCGAAACACGGCGCAGACGGGACCAGTGCGGTGTTGAGCACATATTTATTCCAAGCACGTTCTTGCGAACCACTTCCCGGTCCATTACGGTTCAAGATGTTTCCGGTCAATGTATTCCCTCACCGACCAGTCCATGTGGTATCGTTCAACCCACTCTTCCTGGAGACATTTTGTCACCACCTGCCCCTGGGAGCATTGGCTTTCTTTCTCCGCCCTCTTTACTTTACGCACAGCAATTCAGGTGCATTCTTCCGTAGACGCCGTTCGTAGATGGGACAGCACATCTTGTGCTTTCGTAGGTAGATGCTCTCGTTTCCTGTTGTCAGCTGGTGTCAGCGACACCAGCTGCCAACCTGCTCTCAACGATTGGAAAACGTACTTGCCGACACTCCCGTTTTTGCTTTGTTACCTTTCCCGCAAGATTGATAGCCTGTCTGAAACTCTGCTCGAACGTGCTGTTGTAGCTGTAGATGTTGTACAGCCGAACGATGATAGGGTGGGTATCAGAACGATATCCACATCTGGAGCGAAAAACATCGTAATCAACGTTCTGAAAAAGCAATTCGCTGCTGGAATGATGCACGGACACTGTACGCGATAGTTCGCCGGTCGTCGTCTGGATATTTCTCAGACCGTCCGGGCCACCGACCGCCTTCAGCTCTTCACCTGTCCACTTTGTGCGCTGTGCTAGAGCTCCAGTCGGCCGCAGGGATCGTAATGGAGTGTGTTCAAAGGTCTTCTATCACTCCCGACCAAACAACAAGGATCGTAAGTCAGAAAGCGGTTGATGGATTAGCATCGGCCGCGGCGAAAGCGACGGCCGGCGCAAAGGACCGAAGCCGCGAAAATGGACAAGTGCGCAACGGTCGCCCATTTGATGGCTTGCACGGACACAGCCATGACCCTCCGCTGGGCAGAGGACGACGAACTGCAGCACTACCTCGAGTGGCGGTCAGCCGCCAGCGATGCTTGGACCGGCTGCGTCGTCACATCCCCCGCGCTGCGCACATCGTTGAAGCCCGACACCGCCTACTCGCTCCGCATGCGCTGTCGCCGCAAAGGCTCGATGAAGTGGTCAGAGCCAAGCTTGCCGCAAGTCTTCAAGACGCCTTGCCTTCTGTATGCAGAAATTAGCCCAGCACCTACCTGGCGCGCCTGACCCAGCGAGCCATGAGGATCGAAAAAATATTCCCTACCCCCCTTCTTTTGTGCCACGGCAGGTTTTAGCAGCCGGTGCTTAACAGTGCATGCTAATCCATGTGGCTCATGTACGCAAAATAACTCGATGCCTGCAATCTGAATGACACCTCATCACAAAACAAGTAAAATAAGAACTGAATTTATGGCTTTAAAAGTTAGAACTGAATTTACGTACACTATCGTTTGCGACAACATGAGGTCTTGCATATCAGACGGGCTTCATGAAAGGCAACGGCTTTGTTGTGGTTCCAAAGGTGGCGCTGCACCAAGCACGTCCTACGTGTAGGCCGCGACTGCCTGGTAGGGGGGTTTTGAGGCAGCTCCGATTGTCCCTCCGTGACTCCATTTTTTTTTTTTTGGGCCTTATTCTGGTTACTTTTTGCGGATCTCAGGGCTAGCTATTCACGCATAGCTCATCTGGCTCCACTCCTTTCGGCAGGCCTCAGGTGGATGAATAGAGCCTCCTTGTGGATATTCTTCTGACGATTGTAGAGCCTCCTTGTGGATAATCTTCTGACGATTGTAAAGACGAAGCAGCAGACGGAGCCAGTATACGCAGTAGGAGGAGGATGTATTATACTCCTAAGGCGCTCTCCAGTCCACACAAACAACACTACAGACCGATGCCGCTCCAGCCCCACACCATCCGTGCAGAGCGGGTTACTCATTCAACTGCTGTCATCTCGTGGGACCTAGAGGAGAACGTTCCTGACGGGTGTGTCTTCAATCACTCCACTGTCACACTCTATGGGCATCCTTCAACATTCTTCTGAATGGCAATCCCGTAGCCGGCGGCATGCAGTGTAAAGCATGACGTACGTGGAAGATTATGTGTTCGCCGCTTTCGCAGATACTGATTCTCCGGAACACCAGGAATTTGGTCACTGTGCCACTGTAGTCCCCGATAATATTGTGTTTGCCAGCAACGGTCTTTCTTTCCGCAAACCCGCCTATCCGGCCTACCTTTGCCAAGCAGGTGCATGAACGAGATTGTCCGGTACCGCGTATGTCTGAACAAAGTATCCGCGAAAACGCTCGAGGAGGAAGAAGGCGAAGAGGGGTACTGCACGAGTTGCTCGTGTGCCTTCGAAGGGCTGAAACCAGGCACCGAGTACGCTGCCAGCGTGAGTCGCATGAATGCGAGCCGATTGTGGAGCGCAGCGTTGCCGCACTTGGTATTCCGCACCGAGTTCACGACGCCCGCTTCCGTCGAGTTGGAAAACATCGAAGCCTTGCCCACGGACGGCGACGAGATGACGCTGCGCTGGATCGCCCCCCGGCGAAACGGCGCCGACATCCTCGGCTATGACATTGCGGTCACGCGGCTTTCGACGCGAGACGAACGCACCGAGCGCACGGGACCGCGTTCCGAAGTCGTGTTGAAGGATTTATCGCCGGACTCTTGGTACTCAATCCGTCTGCGGGCAAACAACGCGATGGGGCCTGCTGACTGGTCGCAGCCGCTGGAAGTCAAAACCAACGCGCCCACCTTCCTGACGCCCTCCATCTCACTCGTCGACGCCCAAGCCGACTCCCTCACGGTGGCGTGGGAGCGGCCCGACTGCCACAAGCAGGCCGTCGATACGTACACGCTTCAAATGTCGCGCGGCTCCACAGTGTTCGCCGACCTCGCCAGCTTCGACGCCATGGCCAGCACTTGCTATTCGCATCGCCACGGGCCGCTTCCCGCGTACACAAAGGTGACCTACCGGCTCACTTGCACCTCTTCACGGTGTGGCTCCCGTTTCTAGCCCAGCATCTACCCGGCGCGCCTGACCCAGCGAGCTACGAGGGTCCAAAAATACAACCTGCCCCTTTTCTTTTAAAAACATCTTCTCCTTTCCTCCTTTACTTTGATCATAGGTGTCACGGCAAGTTTTGGCAGCCGCTGCTTAACAAAATTTGACGTGGGCGGCTTTGGATTTACATCTGAATGACACCTCAATACAAAAAAAGTTGTCGACAACTAACAAGTAAAAGAATAAAACAAAACTACGCATTTCTTTCCGTTCTTGCATATCAGGCCTGCATGAAACCCCCATCAAAAGCAATCGAAAAGAAAACAAAAGAGCGTTTTACCACCTTGCGCGGTGTTACGGGATGTTTGGCAGCCGCTGCTAAACAAACATTGGATAGACAGTGCATGCTAATCCATGTGGTTCATGTACTTAAAAGAACTCAATGCTAAACAAACATAACGTGGACGGCGCCGAAGCTTTACCAGCTTCGGCTGACACCATTTGCACACTCACACTTAACCATGGTTAAGAAGACGACTGAAAGCACAGACACAAAGATAGCACAAAGCATTTGCAAAATAACACGAAAGCCTCTATGCAAAAACCCGTTTTTTCACATTTCTTCGTCGTCTTGTTGCGTTAGTGGGGAGTCATTTGCAAGCAAATGAGTACCACACTATAATTTCTTCGATTAAACCAAAACTACGCACTTCTTTTTTATGGTAACAACCAGTGCTCCCGCTAACCTCGCTTTTAGTGAGGAACCCAAAAACCTGGGTTGGGCTTTTTTTGGGTTCCTCAGTGCAGGGGTGCAATAAAACCCCGCCCCACGCAGCAGGTAGCACGGACTACCAGACCAGCGGAGACCACCGCAAAAAGATTTTTTTTTCCCTTTTCCTTGTCCCTCAAAAACCAGCCACCAAAATAACAACGGCCCCACGCAGCGACGGCGAGGACGTTGCCGTGCCGCCTGGCCCGGCCTCGACATTTCGAACCCTCGCGTCCCGCCCGGCCCAGGTTCCGCGGCCTCGCTGGTTGGCAGGTGCCGGCACCGTGGTGTGGGACGCGCCGTTTGACTGCGGAGAGCCCGTGCTCGCGTTCGCCGTGCGCGTCACCGACAAGGCGAGGGCAGCCCTGCACTGCGCCGAGGTGCCCCCCGACGAGCTGCGGCACCCCCTCTCCTTCGAAGGCACAGAAGGGGAGCGCGCCTTCGTCACCGTGGCGGCGCGTAATGCGCTGGGGACGGGCATGGCCAGTCCGCCTCTCGAGCTCCGCGTGAGCAGAACCGGTGTAGTGCTTGAGGTGTGAGACAAAAGGCGGGATCTGGTGGCGGCGGAGTGCATCGAGCCAGGCATTGACAGTCTGCGTCTTGAAGAAGCAAGGTGGCTTTGAAGTGTGCACCCAAATGCAACCGAACTTTGATGGCAGCGTCAAGTGTGTTGAGCCAGGCATTGTCAGTCTGCCTCTTGAAGAAGATTCGTGCGAGAGCCAGGCATTGTCAGTCTGCGTCTTGAAGAAGAGCTTCGTGCGAGCAAGGTGGCTTTGAGGTGTGCACCGAAATGCAACCGAACTTTGATGGCAGCGTCAAGTGTGTTGAGCCAGGCATTGTCAGTCTGCCTCTTGAGCTTCGCGTCAGCGCTGTGATCACGCGTTCCAAAAAGTCCACCTCTCACGTTCGGGCAGCTGCTGTCTCACACCGCCCGCGTTTCGCAGCTGGACGGAAGAGGCACTTTGCACACACGATGCTCCGCCTTGATTGTACAGAAGTGGCCCCCGCAAGGCAAACCACCCGCCTGCCAAAAGGCCCCCCGGCGGCTGCGCCTGCTTCGGCGCCGCCTCCCACCGTGCCAGAGCCGCGGCCCGCACATCTGACCTATCGAGCTGCTTCGGCATTTTTTGTTGAACGCTTACACCCGCCACTAAACCCAGATTTACCTGTGTTTCGTGCAGGCTACAGCACCTCCTTTGATCTATCGCAACTGGCAGCCTCCTCAAGCATTTCCGACAAAGCAGGTGCTTAAACAAAAAACAAACGACCTGCGCCCACCTTCGATAGTGACTTCTGCGGAGCGCATGGGTCCACGTGGATGCGCATGCTCTGAGACCGAACTCCCCGGAGAGATAGTCCCCGCACCCTTTCTCGCCTCGCTCAGTGCCCGGGCATTTCGTTCTCCTTCTGAAGGCTGGGTGGGATGCCACCAACAGCGAACGTCTGCGGACTGCGCGCGTGCGCTGCGGAGACCCGTTGCCAAGCGTCGATTCCCGCGGTGTATTCACTGTGGTGTTGTTTTCAAAAAACCCCTGCACCCCGCACTACGTACACCCGTCGATATCTGTGACTCCGGGTTGCGTGTATTTAGGCAGTAATACTAATACTCCGCTTCCTTTCATCCCCTCGCCTACTACCCTTCCCATCTCCTCCACGTGCTGCCCCTTTTCAGCGGGTGCGCTGGCTGCTAGATAGATGCTAACTTTTCCGCCGAACTGGAAGAAAAGCTACACAAGCAACATCCGCCGGTTGAGAAACCCTGTCTGAAGGATTCAACCGCCTTCGGGTGGCTAGTCCGGCACTTGTTGTCGTTCGAAAGAAGAAGGAAAAACTCACGCGTTTCCGTTCCCGTTCCGTTGGTGCCGGCTTGCGTTGCATGCGTGGCGACGAGGCGAAAAAAGCTACACACACTCAGGGCTTTCTGCGCCATCGACGCACATTTCCCTACGAACAAAAGTTGCATCCAGCTTTTCGCTGCGAACGAGGCAATCCTCCGTGTCTAGCTATGGAGAACTACACAACTTGGGGAGATGGCAACCCCGTGGTCTTCCTCGCCCGCCACAATGTCTCGGCGCTGTTTCAACACGGAGAGAGAACCAGTGAGGCCCCATGCACTTCACATGCCAGAACCCAGAAGTGCAAGCCTACAGGCACATGCAGTACGCGAGCCAAGCGATCAAAGTGAACAATCTGCTTTACCCCTATAGGCGAAAGGTCAGAACCAGGCTGGACTTCGCACGTTCGTGACCATCAACTGACAAACAAAGAGACAGGAAAATAATCCCGTTTTTCGTTGTTCGCGGCCTCGACTGCTACACCGCCCCAGAAAAGCCGCCGCGGCCCGGAGGCTTCGCAGGGATGGAGACTTTGAAGAACCTTCTAGCCTCGCCGTACCTGTTCCTCGGCCTCGCCGGGTGGGCGGGGTGCGCGGGATGCGCGGCAAGCGCGCTTTTCTGCGCGAAGCTCCGACGGCCCCTGCTTCCGGCGCGCCACTGGACGATGGCTGTCGGCAAGGTAATCGGGCACAGGGGCTGCCGCACAGAGGAGCACCCGTCGGGAAACACGATGGGGTCCTTTAACAGCGCACTCGCCACCAGGTCCCTGTGGGGCATCGAGTTCGACTTGCAGCTCACCGTCGACGGGAAGTTGGTCGTGTTCCACGACGCGGACACGGCAAACCTCCTCGAAGGCCCGCCGGAGAAAGTGTCTCGTATGCAGTGCAGCGAGCTCAGGAAGAGGCGGTTTAAGAACGTGCACGACCAAAACGAGGTGATCCCGATGTTCGACGATGTATTGAAGCTCGCACGGGACCGCAACATGCACGTGGTCGTTGAGATGAAGGGCTTTCAGCGCTCGAAGGAGATGGCGAGCAAGGTGCAGGCAGCGTTGGAAAAGCATGGGATGCTTGACAGCTGCATGGTCATCTCATTCAACTTCTTATCGCTGTATTACTTACGCCAGCAGTCGTCTGTGCCCACCGCACTCCTAGCGGGTCGCGGGCATTTCGTGAAGGCCATGCCGTCGCTGCCCCTGGCTTTCGCTTCAACTGTGGACGCGATCTACATCTACTTCGCCATGGCGCCCTGGGCGCTCCCCTGCTTCATTGGAGCTACCGGCGTCGGGCCTGCCGCCACCCTGCTTTCGCAAGACTACGCCAGCCGTATCATACGGGCGGGGTACACGATTGACACGTGGACTGTCAATTCGGGCGAAGTTGCGAGGCGACTGCGCGGCTGGTGCGTGAACCAGATCACGACAGACTTCCCGGCGGATATCGACCAACGGGAAGCCCGATCATAAGGTGCATGTTTTAAGTGCAGATAAGACAGTTTGCCGTGCCGTCGGGGTTAGTATTCATGCCGCATCGCGACTCGACCGTTCGGTCCGCCGCAGCCACCGCGAGGGCGGCAGCACTGCAGGCTGCACCGCAAGTTGCATTCTGCGTGCCGGTGGACATCCGCCCCCCGTCTCCTCTGTGTGGATAGCCGGATGGGGTTCAGCTGCTGCACACCACAAGCCGCTTTGTGGAGAATACCTTCCACTATGTGCCTGCGGTCGTGCCAACTGCGCCTGCGTGTGTATCTACGAACAGTCACCGTTTGCTGCGAAGACCCAACGCGCATCGCTCTGAGAACGTTCAGGTTCCCACGCTGACGCTCTGCCTGTGTTGTGGCCGTGGGTCGAACGACTGGACCGTATAGATACCATTCGAAGCGCGTTCTTGCGCGCGGACTCTCACGGTTTTGGTCGGTCGTCTCCGTTGGTCCGGCCTTCCTAGCATTCCGCGAGCCTTTTAGGCAAACCTGACTTAAACATCAGAGACAATCTTCCGACTACCTTCCTCCCTTTGGCGCCAGAGGGCTTTCAGCTCGTGTGCGGCTTGAGAATTCTGAAAGGGCACATCTTGGTCACTCGCCGCGACTTGCAACTTCTCTTCTCTCTCCCTCGTACTCGTGTGTTCAGCGCGGTAGCGATGACAAATGTCACACATGCAGGCGAGCGGATTCTGTCCCTCCCCAGCCACCTCGAACCTAGCCTGGCCCAACAATACACCTTGTAAATTACTTGGTTTTTATGTGTCTTCGCACGGTCAGCGCGGTACAGCTTCTGACACTGAGAACACACATATATAGGTCTAGGCGGGCTCTAGTGCTGAGCTTCTCTGTTTCTCCTTCTCTCTCTCTGAGTGCTGCACCCGTTTGCGTCCTTTCATCGGTTCGTGAGAGGAGGCGCGGGCCATATTCTTTGCCGCATTTCCCGCGGGACAGCCACACTAAGTATTGTGCTCCCTCTGTTTGTCTGGAGTCCGAAGCTTGCTCACACGCGCGAATCACAACATCTGAACGAACCCGCGCTTTTTGGCAAACTACATAGCACGGGTTATTTTTTTTTTTTGCGATCTACCCGCCAGTCCCCCTTCATTCTGGTACAGCCGATAGACCGATGCACCATGGAAAACAACTGCAGGTAGTTCAATGCAGTTGGGGGATAAAATTGGACTGGCTCAACAGACTGGCTCAACAGATGGTTTGGTGTATCACTACGTAGCCGTCGGTTTTGCTCTCAAATGGGGCTGGCTGGCTCATGGCACTGAGTATCGCAAACCCGTAGCAAGCTTGAGCTCCGGCAGCCGTCCGTCACATTTCTTTTTTTACCAAACATGCAATGTTGGAGAAAATAAGAACGCGCCACAGGCCATCCACGGCGTTTCCTAGCGCCCTGTACCAAGAAACAAACGCCCTCATCATTTTCCGGTTTCAACCGTGGTTAGCCAGTGACACGTCTTATTTTGAACTCTCTTCCTCGCACCTCAGGAAAGAAGACCCCCGGAAAGAGTTGGCAGTTCTCACGTCCCTGAGTCTTGAGCCTGAATGTATCAGGTGAAGCACAGGTGACGCACTATCCAGAAGAAAATAGTCACAAGGCGGAACTTCTTGATGATGTGCAGCTTCTTTCACACCAACTGGGGTGAAGCAGCCAGGTGAAGCTGCGCCACCTGAACATCCACGGAAATGCAGCAGGTGTAGCGAACTGGGCTCTATAGCCAGTTCCGCTTCCCAGGAGACCCCTTTGTTAGAGAGACGGCCATCACCACCTGACGAACCCTGCGCAAACAAATTATGCAAGACTAGAAGACGAGGGAGGGTGGCCATACTAGTCACACCTCCCGGGTGGTCAAAGGGCAGCAGATCAGGTGTTTAGTTACAGTATGCGAATTCCGACCGGAGGCAACATTCAGGAATTTGGGCAGTGCTCCTGCTTAGGAAAACCCCGGAGGGAATTCTCCGGCCTGACGTACCTGGGTGTTGGCCGTGTGACTGTAGTTCGCGACTAGTACTGGTCATGAAGGCTTTGCATACCTTGCTACCTCGATTTTGGCACCTGCGGCACCAGACTGGCCCAGTGGCTTCCAAGATTTCCGCGCCTGTGGCACACTAGTATTTGTTTCAAGGTGTGGCTGATTCGAGCTTTAATAAAGCTTCTGTCACCTTTGGCGTCAAAACTGACTGAGAGGAGGGCAGTGCTATCCTCGATGCTTATCAGGAGTTCTAGTGCTCTCAAACACTGGCTGAACAGACCGCTGTTTTTTGGCGATCTTCGGCACCAGCCTCCAAAAATCTTTCTGCGCCCGCGGCAGGTATTGACTGTATTGTTTCCATAGTGGGGCTGTCACACTATTTGCTCATTCTGTTCAAAATGTCCCACCGTGGCAGGCAACATCGGATTCGTGTTCAAGTTGTACGGTGTTCTGATGACTGCCGGCACAGAAGTTACCGGCACTTGCTTCCTCCGGCATATCGGAGGTTAGCGGCACGGTGGAGGCCAACCCCAGAGGCTGGAGTCAAAGCTGGAGTTGAAATGTCACACCTGCTTTTCTGGTGTGGTTTTACACGCGTTTTGGTTGTAGCACGCTCCGCTTTATGGGTGTGACTCTGGCACACCCCTCTTTAACTCCGGTTTCTGAGGCTGGGACCTCACCGTGAGAGCACTGACTGCCACTGCTAAAAAAAGCGCTTCCGCGACAGCACAAAAAAAGAGGACTTTTCCTGATTAAGGCTCACCTCCGGCATTCCTCGGACGTAAGCGGAAGCACAGCGGCTAACACATGGGTCTGGTGCTCGGACCTAGTCCGAGCATTGAGTTCTGTAAAGTGCAAGTGCCATCAAGGCAGGCGAGCACTGTTCACGGGCTAGTTACTTTATGACGTCCTAGTCCGAGCAAGGAAAAAAACCCCCCCCCCAATAATACAGAACAAGTGTCTCGGCAGGTTGTTCCAAAACATAACCGCCCATATTCTGGCAGGTTCCCGGCTGTACTATGTCCCCTGTCGGAACAGCAGGCCGAGGTAGCTTGTACGCCGATTTCCAGGAGATCTCGCGCATACAGAATGCATGGCATGCGCACATCCACCCGAATAACCGTACAAGCCCGCCGGGGTTACTCTTCCTCCCCGCACTTGGCATCTCCCAGCCTTTTCCTTGCGCTTCCCCTTCCGGCCCCATCACTGTGTCCCGAATAAAGCACATTTCCCCTCAGCGGCAGTCGGGTCGGGCAGACACCGTCCAGGTTTTAAGCGTCGATCCTCCACCCCCCGACTCTTCGCGCCGAGGGTGGACGACTAACACCCCCACCCAATTCTAAGTTTTACGAGTTCAAGGACACCCAAGGCACTCGACAGAGTGTCGACGATTACCCAGCGCTCGTCGTGCTCTTCTTATCCCCTTTCGCTGAAACCCGTTTCTCCCTTGTCCTGCAGGCAGTGGACGGGAACCTGCGGCGAAGTAACGAAAGCTCGCGTGAGCGTTCCAGTGTATGCCCCTTTTCAATACCACACCGGTCAGGATTGCGCAGAGAAAGAGCGAGCCTCGGTGCGGTCCAAACCCGCGCAGCTATCGCCGCAGGACGAAGCAAAGCAGTCTTGCGTTTTTTTTCGGATGGAGAGGCATCCTAACTTCCCCCGCTCTCCGAAGGCTACTCCCCGTGTCGGGCGTAGCAGCCCTGCGGTATTCGGTCGTGATCCGGTGAAGCATCTGGAAGAAAGGGGGGAAAATAACGACTTACACCAGCGTGCTACGGGCGCACCCAGCGACAGGGTAAATAGCGACTTACACCAGAGAGCTACGAGCGCACCCAGCGACAGGGTAAATAGCGACTTACACCAGAGTGCTACGAGCGCACCCAGCGACGGGGTAAACAACGACTTACACCAGAGTGCTACGGGCGCACCCAGCGACGGGGTAAATAGCGACTTACACCAGAGTGCTACGGGCGCACCCAGCGACGGGGTAAATAGCGACTTACACCAGAGTGCTACGAGCGCACCCAGCGACGGGGTAAATAGCGACTTACACCAGAGTGCTACGAGCGCACCCAGCAACGGGGTAAATAACGGCTTACACCAGAGTGCTACGGGCGCACCCAGCGACGGGGTTAATAACGGCTTACACCAGAGTGCTACGGGCGCACCCAGCGACGGGGTTAATAACGGCTTACACCAGAGTGCTACGAGCGCACCCAGCGACGGGGTTAATAACGGCTTACACCAGAGTGCTACGAGCGCACCCAGCGACGGGGTTAATAACGGCTTACACCAGAGTGCTACGAGCGCACCCAGCGACGGGGTTAATAACGGCTTACACCAGAGTGCTACGAGCGCACCCAGCGACGGGGTTAATAACGGCTTACACCAGAGTGCTACGAGCGCACCCAGCGACGGGGTTAATAACGGCTTACACCAGAGTGCTACGAGCGCACCCAGCGACGGGGTTAATAACGGCTTACACCAGAGTGCTACGAGCGCACCCAGCGACGGGGTTAATAACGGCTTACACCAGAGTGCTACGAGCGCACCCAGCGACGGGGTTAATAACGGCTTACACCAGAGTGCTACGAGCGCACCCAGCGACGGGGTTAATAACGGCTTACACCAGAGTGCTACGAGCGCACCCAGCGACGGGGTTAATAACGGCTTACACCAGAGTGCTACGAGCGCACCCAGCGACGGGGTTAATAACGGCTTACACCAGAGTGCTACGAGCGCACCCAGCGACGGGGTTAATAACGGCTTACACCAGAGTGCTACGAGCGCACCCAGCGACGGGGTTAATAACGGCTTACACCAGAGTGCTACGAGCGCACCCAGCGACGGGGTTAATAACGGCTTACACCAGAGTGCTACGAGCGCACCCAGCGACGGGGTTAATAACGGCTTACACCAGAGTGCTACGAGCGCACCCAGCGACGGGGTTAATAACGGCTTACACCAGAGTGCTACGAGCGCACCCAGCGACGGGGTTAATAACGGCTTACACCAGAGTGCTACGAGCGCACCCAGCGACGGGGTTAATAACGGCTTACACCAGAGTGCTACGAGCGCACCCAGCGACGGGGTTAATAACGGCTTACACCAGAGTGCTACGAGCGCACCCAGCGACGGGGTTAATAACGGCTTACACCAGAGTGCTACGAGCGCACCCAGCGACGGGGTTAATAACGGCTTACACCAGAGTGCTACGAGCGCACCCAGCGACGGGGTTAATAACGGCTTACACCAGAGTGCTACGAGCGCACCCAGCGACGGGGTTAATAACGGCTTACACCAGAGTGCTACGAGCGCACCCAGCGACGGGGTTAATAACGGCTTACACCAGAGTGCTACGAGCGCACCCAGCGACGGGGTTAATAACGGCTTACACCAGAGTGCTACGAGCGCACCCAGCGACGGGGTTAATAACGGCTTACACCAGAGTGCTACGAGCGCACCCAGCGACGGGGTTAATAACGGCTTACACCAGAGTGCTACGAGCGCACCCAGCGACGGGGTTAATAACGGCTTACACCAGAGTGCTACGAGCGCACCCAGCGACGGGGTTAATAACGGCTTACACCAGAGTGCTACGAGCGCACCCAGCGACGGGGTTAATAACGGCTTACACCAGAGTGCTACGAGCGCACCCAGCGACGGGGTTAATAACGGCTTACACCAGAGTGCTACGAGCGCACCCAGCGACGGGGTTAATAACGGCTTACACCAGAGTGCTACGAGCGCACCCAGCGACGGGGTTAATAACGGCTTACACCAGAGTGCTACGAGCGCACCCAGCGACGGGGTTAATAACGGCTTACACCAGAGTGCTACGAGCGCACCCAGCGACGGGGTTAATAACGGCTTACACCAGAGTGCTACGAGCGCACCCAGCGACGGGGTTAATAACGGCTTACACCAGAGTGCTACGAGCGCACCCAGCGACGGGGTTAATAACGGCTTACACCAGAGTGCTACGAGCGCACCCAGCGACGGGGTTAATAACGGCTTACACCAGAGTGCTACGAGCGCACCCAGCGACGGGGTTAATAACGGCTTACACCAGAGTGCTACGAGCGCACCCAGCGACGGGGTTAATAACGGCTTACACCAGAGTGCTACGAGCGCACCCAGCGACGGGGTTAATAACGGCTTACACCAGAGTGCTACGAGCGCACCCAGCGACGGGGTTAATAACGGCTTACACCAGAGTGCTACGAGCGCACCCAGCGACGGGGTTAATAACGGCTTACACCAGAGTGCTACGAGCGCACCCAGCGACGGGGTTAATAACGGCTTACACCAGAGTGCTACGAGCGCACCCAGCGACGGGGTTAATAACGGCTTACACCAGAGTGCTACGAGCGCACCCAGCGACGGGGTTAATAACGGCTTACACCAGAGTGCTACGAGCGCACCCAGCGACGGGGTTAATAACGGCTTACACCAGAGTGCTACGAGCGCACCCAGCGACGGGGTTAATAACGGCTTACACCAGAGTGCTACGAGCGCACCCAGCGACGGGGTTAATAACGGCTTACACCAGAGTGCTACGAGCGCACCCAGCGACGGGGTTAATAACGGCTTACACCAGAGTGCTACGAGCGCACCCAGCGACGGGGTTAATAACGGCTTACACCAGAGTGCTACGAGCGCACCCAGCGACGGGGTTAATAACGGCTTACACCAGAGTGCTACGAGCGCACCCAGCGACGGGGTTAATAACGGCTTACACCAGAGTGCTACGAGCGCACCCAGCGACGGGGTTAATAACGGCTTACACCAGAGTGCTACGAGCGCACCCAGCGACGGGGTTAATAACGGCTTACACCAGAGTGCTACGAGCGCACCCAGCGACGGGGTTAATAACGGCTTACACCAGAGTGCTACGAGCGCACCCAGCGACGGGGTTAATAACGGCTTACACCAGAGTGCTACGAGCGCACCCAGCGACGGGGTTAATAACGGCTTACACCAGAGTGCTACGAGCGCACCCAGCGACGGGGTTAATAACGGCTTACACCAGAGTGCTACGAGCGCACCCAGCGACGGGGTTAATAACGGCTTACACCAGAGTGCTACGAGCGCACCCAGCGACGGGGTTAATAACGGCTTACACCAGAGTGCTACGAGCGCACCCAGCGACGGGGTTAATAACGGCTTACACCAGAGTGCTACGAGCGCACCCAGCGACGGGGTTAATAACGGCTTACACCAGAGTGCTACGAGCGCACCCAGCGACGGGGTTAATAACGGCTTACACCAGAGTGCTACGAGCGCACCCAGCGACGGGGTTAATAACGGCTTACACCAGAGTGCTACGAGCGCACCCAGCGACGGGGTTAATAACGGCTTACACCAGAGTGCTACGAGCGCACCCAGCGACGGGGTTAATAACGGCTTACACCAGAGTGCTACGAGCGCACCCAGCGACGGGGTTAATAACGGCTTACACCAGAGTGCTACGAGCGCACCCAGCGACGGGGTTAATAACGGCTTACACCAGAGTGCTACGAGCGCACCCAGCGACGGGGTTAATAACGGCTTACACCAGAGTGCTACGAGCGCACCCAGCGACGGGGTTAATAACGGCTTACACCAGAGTGCTACGAGCGCACCCAGCGACGGGGTTAATAACGGCTTACACCAGAGTGCTACGAGCGCACCCAGCGACGGGGTTAATAACGGCTTACACCAGAGTGCTACGAGCGCACCCAGCGACGGGGTTAATAACGGCTTACACCAGAGTGCTACGAGCGCACCCAGCGACGGGGTTAATAACGGCTTACACCAGAGTGCTACGAGCGCACCCAGCGACGGGGTTAATAACGGCTTACACCAGAGTGCTACGAGCGCACCCAGCGACGGGGTAAATAACGGCTTACACCAGAGTGCTACGAGCGCACCCAGCGACGGGGTTAATAACGGCTTACACCAGAGTGCTACGAGCGCACCCAGCGACGGGGTTAATAACGGCTTACACCAGAGTGCTACGAGCGCACCCAGCGACGGGGTTAATAACGGCTTACACCAGAGTGCTACGAGCGCACCCAGCGACGGGGTTAATAACGGCTTACACCAGAGTGCTACGAGCGCACCCAGCGACGGGGTTAATAACGGCTTACACCAGAGTGCTACGAGCGCACCCAGCGACGGGGTTAATAACGGCTTACACCAGAGTGCTACGAGCGCACCCAGCGACGGGGTTAATAACGGCTTACACCAGAGTGCTACGAGCGCACCCAGCGACGGGGTTAATAACGGCTTACACCAGAGTGCTACGAGCGCACCCAGCGACGGGGTTAATAACGGCTTACACCAGAGTGCTACGAGCGCACCCAGCGACGGGGTTAATAACGGCTTACACCAGAGTGCTACGAGCGCACCCAGCGACGGGGTTAATAACGGCTTACACCAGAGTGCTACGAGCGCACCCAGCGACGGGGTTAATAACGGCTTACACCAGAGTGCTACGAGCGCACCCAGCGACGGGGTTAATAACGGCTTACACCAGAGTGCTACGAGCGCACCCAGCGACGGGGTTAATAACGGCTTACACCAGAGTGCTACGAGCGCACCCAGCGACGGGGTTAATAACGGCTTACACCAGAGTGCTACGAGCGCACCCAGCGACGGGGTTAATAACGGCTTACACCAGAGTGCTACGAGCGCACCCAGCGACGGGGTTAATAACGGCTTACACCAGAGTGCTACGAGCGCACCCAGCGACGGGGTTAATAACGGCTTACACCAGAGTGCTACGAGCGCACCCAGCGACGGGGTTAATAACGGCTTACACCAGAGTGCTACGAGCGCACCCAGCGACGGGGTTAATAACGGCTTACACCAGAGTGCTACGAGCGCACCCAGCGACGGGGTTAATAACGGCTTACACCAGAGTGCTACGAGCGCACCCAGCGACGGGGTTAATAACGGCTTACACCAGAGTGCTACGAGCGCACCCAGCGACGGGGTTAATAACGGCTTACACCAGAGTGCTACGAGCGCACCCAGCGACGGGGTTAATAACGGCTTACACCAGAGTGCTACGAGCGCACCCAGCGACGGGGTTAATAACGGCTTACACCAGAGTGCTACGAGCGCACCCAGCGACGGGGTTAATAACGGCTTACACCAGAGTGCTACGAGCGCACCCAGCGACGGGGTTAATAACGGCTTACACCAGAGTGCTACGAGCGCACCCAGCGACGGGGTTAATAACGGCTTACACCAGAGTGCTACGAGCGCACCCAGCGACGGGGTTAATAACGGCTTACACCAGAGTGCTACGAGCGCACCCAGCGACGGGGTTAATAACGGCTTACACCAGAGTGCTACGAGCGCACCCAGCGACGGGGTTAATAACGGCTTACACCAGAGTGCTACGAGCGCACCCAGCGACGGGGTTAATAACGGCTTACACCAGAGTGCTACGAGCGCACCCAGCGACGGGGTTAATAACGGCTTACACCAGAGTGCTACGAGCGCACCCAGCGACGGGGTTAATAACGGCTTACACCAGAGTGCTACGAGCGCACCCAGCGACGGGGTAAATAACGGCTTACACCAGAGTGCTACGAGCGCACCCAGCGACGGGGTTAATAACGGCTTACACCAGAGTGCTACGAGCGCACCCAGCGACGGGGTTAATAACGGCTTACACCAGAGTGCTACGAGCGCACCCAGCGACGGGGTAAATAACGGCTTACACCAGAGTGCTACGAGCGCACCCAGCGACGGGGTTAATAACGGCTTACACCAGAGTGCTACGAGCGCACCCAGCGACGGGGTTAATAACGGCTTACACCAGAGTGCTACGAGCGCACCCAGCGACGGGGTTAATAACGGCTTACACCAGAGTGCTACGAGCGCACCCAGCGACGGGGTTAATAACGGCTTACACCAGAGTGCTACGAGCGCACCCAGCGACGGGGTTAATAACGGCTTACACCAGAGTGCTACGAGCGCACCCAGCGACGGGGTTAATAACGGCTTACACCAGAGTGCTACGAGCGCACCCAGCGACGGGGTTAATAACGGCTTACACCAGAGTGCTACGAGCGCACCCAGCGACGGGGTTAATAACGGCTTACACCAGAGTGCTACGAGCGCACCCAGCGACGGGGTTAATAACGGCTTACACCAGAGTGCTACGAGCGCACCCAGCGACGGGGTTAATAACGGCTTACACCAGAGTGCTACGAGCGCACCCAGCGACGGGGTTAATAACGGCTTACACCAGAGTGCTACGAGCGCACCCAGCGACGGGGTTAATAACGGCTTACACCAGAGTGCTACGAGCGCACCCAGCGACGGGGTTAATAACGGCTTACACCAGAGTGCTACGAGCGCACCCAGCGACGGGGTTAATAACGGCTTACACCAGAGTGCTACGAGCGCACCCAGCGACGGGGTTAATAACGGCTTACACCAGAGTGCTACGAGCGCACCCAGCGACGGGGTTAATAACGGCTTACACCAGAGTGCTACGAGCGCACCCAGCGACGGGGTTAATAACGGCTTACACCAGAGTGCTACGAGCGCACCCAGCGACGGGGTTAATAACGGCTTACACCAGAGTGCTACGAGCGCACCCAGCGACGGGGTTAATAACGGCTTACACCAGAGTGCTACGAGCGCACCCAGCGACGGGGTTAATAACGGCTTACACCAGAGTGCTACGAGCGCACCCAGCGACGGGGTTAATAACGGCTTACACCAGAGTGCTACGAGCGCACCCAGCGACGGGGTTAATAACGGCTTACACCAGAGTGCTACGAGCGCACCCAGCGACGGGGTTAATAACGGCTTACACCAGAGTGCTACGAGCGCACCCAGCGACGGGGTTAATAACGGCTTACACCAGAGTGCTACGAGCGCACCCAGCGACGGGGTTAATAACGGCTTACACCAGAGTGCTACGAGCGCACCCAGCGACGGGGTTAATAACGGCTTACACCAGAGTGCTACGAGCGCACCCAGCGACGGGGTTAATAACGGCTTACACCAGAGTGCTACGAGCGCACCCAGCGACGGGGTTAATAACGGCTTACACCAGAGTGCTACGAGCGCACCCAGCGACGGGGTTAATAACGGCTTACACCAGAGTGCTACGAGCGCACCCAGCGACGGGGTTAATAACGGCTTACACCAGAGTGCTACGAGCGCACCCAGCGACGGGGTTAATAACGGCTTACACCAGAGTGCTACGAGCGCACCCAGCGACGGGGTTAATAACGGCTTACACCAGAGTGCTACGAGCGCACCCAGCGACGGGGTTAATAACGGCTTACACCAGAGTGCTACGAGCGCACCCAGCGACGGGGTTAATAACGGCTTACACCAGAGTGCTACGAGCGCACCCAGCGACGGGGTTAATAACGGCTTACACCAGAGTGCTACGAGCGCACCCAGCGACGGGGTTAATAACGGCTTACACCAGAGTGCTACGAGCGCACCCAGCGACGGGGTTAATAACGGCTTACACCAGAGTGCTACGAGCGCACCCAGCGACGGGGTTAATAACGGCTTACACCAGAGTGCTACGAGCGCACCCAGCGACGGGGTTAATAACGGCTTACACCAGAGTGCTACGAGCGCACCCAGCGACGGGGTTAATAACGGCTTACACCAGAGTGCTACGAGCGCACCCAGCGACGGGGTTAATAACGGCTTACACCAGAGTGCTACGAGCGCACCCAGCGACGGGGTTAATAACGGCTTACACCAGAGTGCTACGAGCGCACCCAGCGACGGGGTTAATAACGGCTTACACCAGAGTGCTACGAGCGCACCCAGCGACGGGGTTAATAACGGCTTACACCAGAGTGCTACGAGCGCACCCAGCGACGGGGTTAATAACGGCTTACACCAGAGTGCTACGAGCGCACCCAGCGACGGGGTTAATAACGGCTTACACCAGAGTGCTACGAGCGCACCCAGCGACGGGGTTAATAACGGCTTACACCAGAGTGCTACGAGCGCACCCAGCGACGGGGTTAATAACGGCTTACACCAGAGTGCTACGAGCGCACCCAGCGACGGGGTTAATAACGGCTTACACCAGAGTGCTACGAGCGCACCCAGCGACGGGGTTAATAACGGCTTACACCAGAGTGCTACGAGCGCACCCAGCGACGGGGTTAATAACGGCTTACACCAGAGTGCTACGAGCGCACCCAGCGACGGGGTTAATAACGGCTTACACCAGAGTGCTACGAGCGCACCCAGCGACGGGGTTAATAACGGCTTACACCAGAGTGCTACGAGCGCACCCAGCGACGGGGTTAATAACGGCTTACACCAGAGTGCTACGAGCGCACCCAGCGACGGGGTTAATAACGGCTTACACCAGAGTGCTACGAGCGCACCCAGCGACGGGGTTAATAACGGCTTACACCAGAGTGCTACGAGCGCACCCAGCGACGGGGTTAATAACGGCTTACACCAGAGTGCTACGAGCGCACCCAGCGACGGGGTTAATAACGGCTTACACCAGAGTGCTACGAGCGCACCCAGCGACGGGGTTAATAACGGCTTACACCAGAGTGCTACGAGCGCACCCAGCGACGGGGTTAATAACGGCTTACACCAGAGTGCTACGAGCGCACCCAGCGACGGGGTTAATAACGGCTTACACCAGAGTGCTACGAGCGCACCCAGCGACGGGGTTAATAACGGCTTACACCAGAGTGCTACGAGCGCACCCAGCGACGGGGTTAATAACGGCTTACACCAGAGTGCTACGAGCGCACCCAGCGACGGGGTTAATAACGGCTTACACCAGAGTGCTACGAGCGCACCCAGCGACGGGGTTAATAACGGCTTACACCAGAGTGCTACGAGCGCACCCAGCGACGGGGTTAATAACGGCTTACACCAGAGTGCTACGAGCGCACCCAGCGACGGGGTTAATAACGGCTTACACCAGAGTGCTACGAGCGCACCCAGCGACGGGGTTAATAACGGCTTACACCAGAGTGCTACGAGCGCACCCAGCGACGGGGTTAATAACGGCTTACACCAGAGTGCTACGAGCGCACCCAGCGACGGGGTTAATAACGGCTTACACCAGAGTGCTACGAGCGCACCCAGCGACGGGGTTAATAACGGCTTACACCAGAGTGCTACGAGCGCACCCAGCGACGGGGTTAATAACGGCTTACACCAGAGTGCTACGAGCGCACCCAGCGACGGGGTTAATAACGGCTTACACCAGAGTGCTACGAGCGCACCCAGCGACGGGGTTAATAACGGCTTACACCAGAGTGCTACGAGCGCACCCAGCGACGGGGTTAATAACGGCTTACACCAGAGTGCTACGAGCGCACCCAGCGACGGGGTTAATAACGGCTTACACCAGAGTGCTACGAGCGCACCCAGCGACGGGGTTAATAACGGCTTACACCAGAGTGCTACGAGCGCACCCAGCGACGGGGTTAATAACGGCTTACACCAGAGTGCTACGAGCGCACCCAGCGACGGGGTTAATAACGGCTTACACCAGAGTGCTACGAGCGCACCCAGCGACGGGGTTAATAACGGCTTACACCAGAGTGCTACGAGCGCACCCAGCGACGGGGTTAATAACGGCTTACACCAGAGTGCTACGAGCGCACCCAGCGACGGGGTTAATAACGGCTTACACCAGAGTGCTACGAGCGCACCCAGCGACGGGGTTAATAACGGCTTACACCAGAGTGCTACGAGCGCACCCAGCGACGGGGTTAATAACGGCTTACACCAGAGTGCTACGAGCGCACCCAGCGACGGGGTTAATAACGGCTTACACCAGAGTGCTACGAGCGCACCCAGCGACGGGGTTAATAACGGCTTACACCAGAGTGCTACGAGCGCACCCAGCGACGGGGTTAATAACGGCTTACACCAGAGTGCTACGAGCGCACCCAGCGACGGGGTTAATAACGGCTTACACCAGAGTGCTACGAGCGCACCCAGCGACGGGGTTAATAACGGCTTACACCAGAGTGCTACGAGCGCACCCAGCGACGGGGTTAATAACGGCTTACACCAGAGTGCTACGAGCGCACCCAGCGACGGGGTTAATAACGGCTTACACCAGAGTGCTACGAGCGCACCCAGCGACGGGGTTAATAACGGCTTACACCAGAGTGCTACGAGCGCACCCAGCGACGGGGTTAATAACGGCTTACACCAGAGTGCTACGAGCGCACCCAGCGACGGGGTTAATAACGGCTTACACCAGAGTGCTACGAGCGCACCCAGCGACGGGGTTAATAACGGCTTACACCAGAGTGCTACGAGCGCACCCAGCGACGGGGTTAATAACGGCTTACACCAGAGTGCTACGAGCGCACCCAGCGACGGGGTTAATAACGGCTTACACCAGAGTGCTACGAGCGCACCCAGCGACGGGGTTAATAACGGCTTACACCAGAGTGCTACGAGCGCACCCAGCGACGGGGTTAATAACGGCTTACACCAGAGTGCTACGAGCGCACCCAGCGACGGGGTAAATAACGGCTTACACCAGAGTGCTACGAGCGCACCCAGCGACGGGGTAAATAACGGCTTACACCAGAGTGCTACGAGCGCACCCAGCGACGGGGTAAATAACGGCTTACACCAGAGTGCTACGAGCGCACCCAGCGACGGGGTTAATAACGGCTTACACCAGAGTGCTACGAGCGCACCCAGCGACGGGGTTAATAACGGCTTACACCAGAGTGCTACGAGCGCACCCAGCGACGGGGTTAATAACGGCTTACACCAGAGTGCTACGAGCGCACCCAGCGACGGGGTTAATAACGGCTTACACCAGAGTGCTACGAGCGCACCCAGCGACGGGGTTAATAACGGCTTACACCAGAGTGCTACGAGCGCACCCAGCGACGGGGTTAATAACGGCTTACACCAGAGTGCTACGAGCGCACCCAGCGACGGGGTTAATAACGGCTTACACCAGAGTGCTACGAGCGCACCCAGCGACGGGGTTAATAACGGCTTACACCAGAGTGCTACGAGCGCACCCAGCGACGGGGTTAATAACGGCTTACACCAGAGTGCTACGAGCGCACCCAGCGACGGGGTTAATAACGGCTTACACCAGAGTGCTACGAGCGCACCCAGCGACGGGGTTAATAACGGCTTACACCAGAGTGCTACGAGCGCACCCAGCGACGGGGTTAATAACGGCTTACACCAGAGTGCTACGAGCGCACCCAGCGACGGGGTTAATAACGGCTTACACCAGAGTGCTACGAGCGCACCCAGCGACGGGGTTAATAACGGCTTACACCAGAGTGCTACGAGCGCACCCAGCGACGGGGTTAATAACGGCTTACACCAGAGTGCTACGAGCGCACCCAGCGACGGGGTTAATAACGGCTTACACCAGAGTGCTACGAGCGCACCCAGCGACGGGGTTAATAACGGCTTACACCAGAGTGCTACGAGCGCACCCAGCGACGGGGTTAATAACGGCTTACACCAGAGTGCTACGAGCGCACCCAGCGACGGGGTTAATAACGGCTTACACCAGAGTGCTACGAGCGCACCCAGCGACGGGGTTAATAACGGCTTACACCAGAGTGCTACGAGCGCACCCAGCGACGGGGTTAATAACGGCTTACACCAGAGTGCTACGAGCGCACCCAGCGACGGGGTAAATAACGGCTTACACCAGAGTGCTACGAGCGCACCCAGCGACGGGGTAAATAACGGCTTACACCAGAGTGCTACGAGCGCACCCAGCGACGGGGTTAATAACGGCTTACACCAGAGTGCTACGAGCGCACCCAGCGACGGGGTTAATAACGGCTTACACCAGAGTGCTACGAGCGCACCCAGCGACGGGGTTAATAACGGCTTACACCAGAGTGCTACGAGCGCACCCAGCGACGGGGTTAATAACGGCTTACACCAGAGTGCTACGAGCGCACCCAGCGACGGGGTTAATAACGGCTTACACCAGAGTGCTACGAGCGCACCCAGCGACGGGGTTAATAACGGCTTACACCAGAGTGCTACGAGCGCACCCAGCGACGGGGTTAATAACGGCTTACACCAGAGTGCTACGAGCGCACCCAGCGACGGGGTTAATAACGGCTTACACCAGAGTGCTACGAGCGCACCCAGCGACGGGGTTAATAACGGCTTACACCAGAGTGCTACGAGCGCACCCAGCGACGGGGTTAATAACGGCTTACACCAGAGTGCTACGAGCGCACCCAGCGACGGGGTTAATAACGGCTTACACCAGAGTGCTACGAGCGCACCCAGCGACGGGGTTAATAACGGCTTACACCAGAGTGCTACGAGCGCACCCAGCGACGGGGTTAATAACGGCTTACACCAGAGTGCTACGAGCGCACCCAGCGACGGGGTTAATAACGGCTTACACCAGAGTGCTACGAGCGCACCCAGCGACGGGGTTAATAACGGCTTACACCAGAGTGCTACGAGCGCACCCAGCGACGGGGTTAATAACGGCTTACACCAGAGTGCTACGAGCGCACCCAGCGACGGGGTTAATAACGGCTTACACCAGAGTGCTACGAGCGCACCCAGCGACGGGGTTAATAACGGCTTACACCAGAGTGCTACGAGCGCACCCAGCGACGGGGTTAATAACGGCTTACACCAGAGTGCTACGAGCGCACCCAGCGACGGGGTTAATAACGGCTTACACCAGAGTGCTACGAGCGCACCCAGCGACGGGGTTAATAACGGCTTACACCAGAGTGCTACGAGCGCACCCAGCGACGGGGTTAATAACGGCTTACACCAGAGTGCTACGAGCGCACCCAGCGACGGGGTTAATAACGGCTTACACCAGAGTGCTACGAGCGCACCCAGCGACGGGGTTAATAACGGCTTACACCAGAGTGCTACGAGCGCACCCAGCGACGGGGTTAATAACGGCTTACACCAGAGTGCTACGAGCGCACCCAGCGACGGGGTTAATAACGGCTTACACCAGAGTGCTACGAGCGCACCCAGCGACGGGGTTAATAACGGCTTACACCAGAGTGCTACGAGCGCACCCAGCGACGGGGTTAATAACGGCTTACACCAGAGTGCTACGAGCGCACCCAGCGACGGGGTTAATAACGGCTTACACCAGAGTGCTACGAGCGCACCCAGCGACGGGGTTAATAACGGCTTACACCAGAGTGCTACGAGCGCACCCAGCGACGGGGTTAATAACGGCTTACACCAGAGTGCTACGAGCGCACCCAGCGACGGGGTTAATAACGGCTTACACCAGAGTGCTACGAGCGCACCCAGCGACGGGGTTAATAACGGCTTACACCAGAGTGCTACGAGCGCACCCAGCGACGGGGTTAATAACGGCTTACACCAGAGTGCTACGAGCGCACCCAGCGACGGGGTTAATAACGGCTTACACCAGAGTGCTACGAGCGCACCCAGCGACGGGGTTAATAACGGCTTACACCAGAGTGCTACGAGCGCACCCAGCGACGGGGTTAATAACGGCTTACACCAGAGTGCTACGAGCGCACCCAGCGACGGGGTAAATAACGGCTTACACCAGAGTGCTACGAGCGCACCCAGCGACGGGGTAAATAACGGCTTACACCAGAGTGCTACGAGCGCACCCAGCGACGGGGTAAATAACGGCTTACACCAGAGTGCTACGAGCGCACCCAGCGACGGGGTAAATAACGACTTACACCAGAGTGCTACGAGCGCACCCAGCGACGGGGTAAATAACGGCTTACACCAGAGTGCTACGAGCGCACCCAGCGACGGGGTTAATAACGGCTTACACCAGAGTGCTACGAGCGCACCCAGCGACGGGGTTAATAACGGCTTACACCAGAGTGCTACGAGCGCACCCAGCGACGGGGTTAATAACGGCTTACACCAGAGTGCTACGAGCGCACCCAGCGACGGGGTTAATAACGGCTTACACCAGAGTGCTACGAGCGCACCCAGCGACGGGGTTAATAACGGCTTACACCAGAGTGCTACGAGCGCACCCAGCGACGGGGTTAATAACGGCTTACACCAGAGTGCTACGAGCGCACCCAGCGACGGGGTTAATAACGGCTTACACCAGAGTGCTACGAGCGCACCCAGCGACGGGGTTAATAACGGCTTACACCAGAGTGCTACGAGCGCACCCAGCGACGGGGTTAATAACGGCTTACACCAGAGTGCTACGAGCGCACCCAGCGACGGGGTTAATAACGGCTTACACCAGAGTGCTACGAGCGCACCCAGCGACGGGGTTAATAACGGCTTACACCAGAGTGCTACGAGCGCACCCAGCGACGGGGTTAATAACGGCTTACACCAGAGTGCTACGAGCGCACCCAGCGACGGGGTTAATAACGGCTTACACCAGAGTGCTACGAGCGCACCCAGCGACGGGGTTAATAACGGCTTACACCAGAGTGCTACGAGCGCACCCAGCGACGGGGTTAATAACGGCTTACACCAGAGTGCTACGAGCGCACCCAGCGACGGGGTTAATAACGGCTTACACCAGAGTGCTACGAGCGCACCCAGCGACGGGGTTAATAACGGCTTACACCAGAGTGCTACGAGCGCACCCAGCGACGGGGTTAATAACGGCTTACACCAGAGTGCTACGAGCGCACCCAGCGACGGGGTTAATAACGGCTTACACCAGAGTGCTACGAGCGCACCCAGCGACGGGGTTAATAACGGCTTACACCAGAGTGCTACGAGCGCACCCAGCGACGGGGTTAATAACGGCTTACACCAGAGTGCTACGAGCGCACCCAGCGACGGGGTTAATAACGGCTTACACCAGAGTGCTACGAGCGCACCCAGCGACGGGGTTAATAACGGCTTACACCAGAGTGCTACGAGCGCACCCAGCGACGGGGTTAATAACGGCTTACACCAGAGTGCTACGAGCGCACCCAGCGACGGGGTTAATAACGGCTTACACCAGAGTGCTACGAGCGCACCCAGCGACGGGGTTAATAACGGCTTACACCAGAGTGCTACGAGCGCACCCAGCGACGGGGTTAATAACGGCTTACACCAGAGTGCTACGAGCGCACCCAGCGACGGGGTTAATAACGGCTTACACCAGAGTGCTACGAGCGCACCCAGCGACGGGGTTAATAACGGCTTACACCAGAGTGCTACGAGCGCACCCAGCGACGGGGTTAATAACGGCTTACACCAGAGTGCTACGAGCGCACCCAGCGACGGGGTAAATAACGGCTTACACCAGAGTGCTACGAGCGCACCCAGCGACGGGGTAAATAACGGCTTACACCAGAGTGCTACGAGCGCACCCAGCGACGGGGTAAATAACGGCTTACACCAGAGTGCTACGAGCGCACCCAGCGACGGGGTAAATAACGGCTTACACCAGAGTGCTACGAGCGCACCCAGCGACGGGGTAAATAACGACTTACACCAGAGTGCTACGAGCGCACCCAGCGACGGGGTAAATAACGGCTTACACCAGAGTGCTACGAGCGCACCCAGCGACGGGGTAAATAACGGCTTACACCAGAGTGCTACGAGCGCACCCAGCGACGGGGTAAATAACGGCTTACACCAGAGTGCTACGAGCGCACCCAGCGACGGGGTTAATAACGGCTTACACCAGAGTGCTACGAGCGCACCCAGCGACGGGGTAAATAACGGCTTACACCAGAGTGCTACGAGCGCACCCAGCGACGGGGTTAATAACGGCTTACACCAGAGTGCTACGAGCGCACCCAGCGACGGGGTTAATAACGGCTTACACCAGAGTGCTACGAGCGCACCCAGCGACGGGGTTAATAACGGCTTACACCAGAGTGCTACGAGCGCACCCAGCGACGGGGTTAATAACGGCTTACACCAGAGTGCTACGAGCGCACCCAGCGACGGGGTTAATAACGGCTTACACCAGAGTGCTACGAGCGCACCCAGCGACGGGGTTAATAACGGCTTACACCAGAGTGCTACGAGCGCACCCAGCGACGGGGTTAATAACGGCTTACACCAGAGTGCTACGAGCGCACCCAGCGACGGGGTAAATAACGGCTTACACCAGAGTGCTACGAGCGCACCCAGCGACGGGGTAAATAACGGCTTACACCAGAGTGCTACGAGCGCACCCAGCGACGGGGTAAATAACGGCTTACACCAGAGTGCTACGAGCGCACCCAGCGACGGGGTAAATAACGGCTTACACCAGAGTGCTACGAGCGCACCCAGCGACGGGGTTAATAACGGCTTACACCAGAGTGCTACGAGCGCACCCAGCGACGGGGTTAATAACGGCTTACACCAGAGTGCTACGAGCGCACCCAGCGACGGGGTTAATAACGGCTTACACCAGAGTGCTACGAGCGCACCCAGCGACGGGGTTAATAACGGCTTACACCAGAGTGCTACGAGCGCACCCAGCGACGGGGTTAATAACGGCTTACACCAGAGTGCTACGAGCGCACCCAGCGACGGGGTTAATAACGGCTTACACCAGAGTGCTACGAGCGCACCCAGCGACGGGGTTAATAACGGCTTACACCAGAGTGCTACGAGCGCACCCAGCGACGGGGTTAATAACGGCTTACACCAGAGTGCTACGAGCGCACCCAGCGACGGGGTTAATAACGGCTTACACCAGAGTGCTACGAGCGCACCCAGCGACGGGGTAAATAACGACTTACACCAGAGTGCTACGAGCGCACCCAGCGACGGGGTAAATAACGGCTTACACCAGAGTGCTACGAGCGCACCCAGCGACGGGGTAAATAACGACTTACACCAGAGTGCTACGAGCGCACCCAGCGACGGGGTAAATAACGGCTTACACCAGAGTGCTACGAGCGCACCCAGCGACGGGGTAAATAACGGCTTACACCAGAGTGCTACGAGCGCACCCAGCGACGGGGTAAATAACGGCTTACACCAGAGTGCTACGAGCGCACCCAGCGACGGGGTAAATAACGGCTTACACCAGAGTGCTACGAGCGCACCCAGCGACGGGGTAAATAACGGCTTACACCAGAGTGCTACGAGCGCACCCAGCGACGGGGTAAATAACGGCTTACACCAGAGTGCTACGAGCGCACCCAGCGACGGGGTAAATAACGGCTTACACCAGAGTGCTACGAGCGCACCCAGCGACGGGGTAAATAACGGCTTACACCAGAGTGCTACGAGCGCACCCAGCGACGGGGTAAATAACGGCTTACACCAGAGTGCTACGAGCGCACCCAGCGACGGGGTAAATAACGGCTTACACCAGAGTGCTACGAGCGCACCCAGCGACGGGGTTAATAACGGCTTACACCAGAGTGCTACGAGCGCACCCAGCGACGGGGTTAATAACGGCTTACACCAGAGTGCTACGAGCGCACCCAGCGACGGGGTAAATAACGACTTACACCAGAGTGCTACGAGCGCACCCAGCGACGGGGCGACTTACACCAGAGTGCTACGAGCGCACCCAGCGACGGGGTAAATAACGGCTTACACCAGAGTGCTACGAGCGCACCCAGCGACGGGGTAAATAACGACTTACACCAGAGTGCTACGAGCGCACCCAGCGACGGGGTAAATAACGACTTACACCAGAGTGCTACGAGCGCACCCAGCGACGGGGTAAATAACGGCTTACACCAGAGTGCTACGAGCGCACCCAGCGACGGGGTAAATAACGACTTACACCAGAGTGCTACGAGCGCACCCAGCGACGGGGTAAATAGCGACTTACACCAGAGTGCTACGAGCGCACCCAGCGACGGGGTAAATAACGGCTTACACCAGAGTGCTACGAGCGCACCCAGCGACGGGGTAAATAGCGACTTACACCAGAGTGCTACGAGCGCACCCAGCGACGGGGTAAATAACGACTTACACCAGAGTGCTACGAGCGCACCCAGCGACGGGGTAAATAGCGACTTACACCAGAGTGCTACGAGCGCACCCAGCGACGGGGTAAATAGCGACTTACACCAGAGTGCTACGAGCGCACCCAGCGACGGGGTAAATAGCGACTTACACCAGAGTGCTACGAGCGCACCCAGCGACGGGGTAAATAACGGCTTACACCAGAGTGCTACGAGCGCACCCAGCGACGGGGTAAATAACGGCTTACACCAGAGTGCTACGAGCGCACCCAGCGACGGGGTTAATAACGGCTTACACCAGAGTGCTACGAGCGCACCCAGCGACGGGGTTAATAACGGCTTACACCAGAGTGCTACGAGCGCACCCAGCGACGGGGTTAATAACGGCTTACACCAGAGTGCTACGAGCGCACCCAGCGACGGGGTAAATAACGACTTACACCAGAGTGCTACGAGCGCACCCAGCGACGGGGTAAATAACGACTTACACCAGAGTGCTACGAGCGCACCCAGCAACGGGGTAAATAACGGCTTACACCAGAGTGCTACGAGCGCACCCAGCGACGGGGTAAATAACGACTTACACCAGAGTGCTACGAGCGCACCCAGCGACGGGGTAAATAGCGACTTACACCAGAGTGCTACGAGCGCACCCAGCGACGGGGTAAATAACGGCTTACACCAGAGTGCTACGAGCGCACCCAGCGACGGGGTAAATAACGGCTTACACCAGAGTGCTACGAGCGCACCCAGCGACGGGGTAAATAGCGACTTACACCAGAGTGCTACGAGCGCACCCAGCGACGGGGTAAATAACGGCTTACACCAGAGTGCTACGAGCGCACCCAGCGACGGGGTAAATAACGGCTTACACCAGAGTGCTACGAGCGCACCCAGCGACGGGGTAAATAGCGACTTACACCAGAGTGCTACGAGCGCACCCAGCAACGGGGTAAATAACGGCTTACACCAGAGTGCTACGAGCGCACCCAGCGACGGGGTAAATAACGACTTACACCAGAGTGCTACGAGCGCACCCAGCGACGGGGTAAATAACGGCTTACACCAGAGTGCTACGAGCGCACCCAGCGACGGGGTAAATAACGGCTTACACCAGAGTGCTACGAGCGCACCCAGCGACGGGGTAAATAACGACTTACACCAGAGTGCTACGAGCGCACCCAGCGACGGGGTAAATAGCGACTTACACCAGAGTGCTACGAGCGCACCCAGCAACGGGGTAAATAACGGCTTACACCAGAGTGCTACGAGCGCACCCAGCGACGGGGTAAATAGCGACTTACACCAGAGTGCTACGAGCGCACCCAGCAACGGGGTAAATAGCGACTTACACCAGAGTGCTACGAGCGCACCCAGCGACGGGGTTAATAACGACTTACACCAGAGTGCTACGAGCGCACCCAGCGACGGGGTAAATAACGACTTACACCAGAGTGCTACGAGCGCACCCAGCGACGGGGTGAATAACGACTTACACCAGAGTGCTACGGGGGCACGCAGCGACCAAAGGCGTTACTGACACAGGCGGCTCCCGAGAGCAGCGCGTCTACAGTTCTTCGCCGAGAAAACTGTTTTCCACGAAAATTGGGTTGGTAAAAAACCTTTTTTTTTGCCATAGGGATTTTCATTGACGAATAGTTGGGTAGCCCAGGCAGTGTGTAAACCCTCGGTTAACCTTGTGGATAAGGTTCCTCAATCAGGAGCCATGACGTGTCAGTAGTAAGCTTGTCTAGGTTCACGCTCGATCACGTAGATGAACTGAGTTAAAGACCCATCAGCTTGTTTGCTTCAGGCTGTACCCTAGATGCTGTTCAGAGCAGCAAAAGGCGTCGCGTTGACTTCAGAGCTTCTTGCCCGGACCACACGCATTCTTGTTGGGTTTCTTGCAAAGAAGATCTGTTTCCCCCCGAAATTGGCAAAACCCGTCAGCATTTGTTTCTCGACTGGATGCTTGTACTTCCTCTGCTTGTGGCTTCGTTGCAACATGCTATCAATTCCATCTACACACAGTTCTACAGCAAGCTCACAAACCGAAACCCAGTTCTACACCAAGCCCGGAAGCCTACAACCCGCCGACCCTCCTAACACCATGCAAAAAGATTGGTCGAGAAATTTTTGACCTCTTTTTGTGAACTGTGCAATTTTGTAGCCAGCCAATTTCATTTTGTTGGCTAAGCGGAAAACCACCGGAAGACACCTTAAAAAAAAACCGGGTCTCGAACACACACCCGCACACCATATTCACACACCCGTCAGGACCGCGGGGGTGGCCTCGGGGGCGTCTGAGGGCTAAGCCAAGTCTGGCCACAAACACCCCCCTTCGCGCGATCGCTGCCCGCACTTCATGTCGCGGAAGGTGGCGTCCAGCCCTGGTTCAACCACCCCCTTGACTCCCTTAGTCGGAACGCTGTCTTTCCTTGGGGCGCTGGGCGGATCAGAGAGGCGGGCGCCGCCCCTGCGGGAGGCATGGGTCACCCGCCGCTCTCACGATGGACGATAGCCCTGGTCTGTGCTGCGTGTACGTGCAGCGCACGGGACGGCAGCCCCTGGGACGGCAGCCCCTGGGACGGCAGCCCCTGGGACGGCAGCCACTTTGTTACGAGGTGTCCCGGCGACATTTCGGTTTCTGAACCTGCAAAGATCTCTTATGCATTTGGAACAGCTGCAGACAAACCACTTTTTCTATTCCACGTCTCCGTCTCCGTCGAGGCAGGGAGTGGCAATTTCTACTTTGGCATCGGGTTTCGCTCACCACGGGAGACCCTTTCAAGTAGCCCCGGCGGCACGACCGCCATGCGCGTTTTTGCTATTAGCTCGGCAACCCGGAGCTTGATGAGTGTATTGAATGGCAACATGCACAGTAGTAGTTGGCATTTCCATGAAAAAATGCTTTCGTACACCGTGCTCGAGCACACTGCGAACCGTACGCGTCTTGATGTGGAGTTTCAACCTATTGACGAGAACCGTGTCTTGCGGGAGGGAGACAAGGTGAATGTCGCGTGGGCCATAGGGCGTGGCGAAGTTTTAAGCTCCTGGGGTACGCACCATATTAGCAACAGTGTCGACGTCACGTTGTGCAACACGGTAGCCTGGCTGGAACCAGGCTCGCACATGACTCCAAATATGGCAGGCGGCGGGTATCGGTACCTTTACGAGCCGGATGGCAGCGTGTCGTCAGTTTGGACAGATGTTTGCCGTCTCAACGCCCCGTGCGATACAATCACCTTTCGCCTTGTCAAGTTCAATGCCAGTTTGATCGGCACAACGTGCCAAATCGAGCTCCTTCCACCGACTGACCAGCACTATGATCTGTCGGGCACCACGGCGACTGTGGATAGATATGGCACCTGTGCGTTCACCGACCTGTTGCTGAAGAGCCCCGTGTCGACTTTGTTAACGATTTCGGTCGCGTTGGACATGCCGGGCGCACCCGCGTTTGTACAGAAAGTCGTATTCAAAGACATATCACTAACCGCCTCCCAAGTGCTGAGAACAGTGATGAACCTCGAGTTGAGGGTGCCTGAAATCTCTCTCTTCCGCACCGAGCGATTTCGTGAAGTGGTGAGCGAGTTGTTCCCGTCGATGGTCAACAGCGTGGACGACGTCGTGCTCGTTTCCGTGGATCGGATACCCCTGTCGTCGTCCTCCACCGCCCCGCCCCCAGCTTTGCCGCGCTTTCCCATCCCATCCCCGGAGTGTGTGCACACTCTGCAGAACCGTGCCGGGCCGTCTGTCTACACTCGGGCCACCGCCGTGTCCGTGTCCTTTGAAGTGGTGTCCAGCAACACCAGTCAATCGCTAGACCTTTACCGCGCCATCGTATCCGCGTCTTTGGACCCTGGGTCTCCGTTCTCGGAAAGCCTCTGCAATGGGCCCATCGCCGCTTACACATCGGCCCGGCCGGGACTCCCTGAGTACCCTCTGGATTTGACCTTGGAAATCGGCGCTGCCGTGGATTTCGCGTACGATTACTTGGTCACCCCAGGGTGGCACAACATTTGCTTCAATGGCCTGGCTTGCAGGACGTTGCGGTTACGATTTCGCTCGCAACAGACCGCTTCGATGCTGAAAGTGAATTCCGCAGACCAGCGTGTGGCCGTGGCGGTGCGCCTGTCGGACGCGCACTCCAAGGCGACGGGGGCTGAAAGCCTCTCGGTGCGTGACGGCGATAATTTGTCGTTCTTCTTCACGAATCTGACGATCACCAGCGAGTCGCCGGAACACGAACTCGACTTGTGCTTCTCGGCGACAGTGAACGCAGCGACGGGGCCGAAGCTGTGCCAAACTGTAACTGTTGCGAAGCCCCCGGATGTGGTCACCGACCTGCTCGTGCGCACGCGCCTCCGCATCACGCCCGCGGCCTTGCTCCCGCAGCGCACCGTTTACGAACGCATCGTAAACGACTTCCTCTCAATCAATTCTACCCTCGGCCTCCGGGCAGTCATCCTCTCGCTGAATGCGGAAGCACGGGTGGAGGCACATGCCGATCCGAGCACTTTTATGCTCGCTGCAGACTCCCTGCATTCGTGTGGGGTCCCAATCGGCGAGAGCGGGACGCTTGTCGTTTGGAAGGTAACGAGCACGGATCCCTCTGTACTGTTGGACAGTGCAACATTGGCCGCGCATTGCTCCGCGTTTGTCGCCATGGCTGTTAATCGGGCTTCTCCGCTTTCCAAGCAGCTGTGCGGCGTTGACGAGGCGACTGCGATGTGGGATTATAGCGAAGCCACCCATTATGACGACGCTGCGGCAGGAGCAGCCTTTTACATCATCTTCGCGCTGCTCGTTGTATGCTGTATCGCGGCAACCGGCATCTTGTGCGTTTACCACAGGGGACGGCGCGACCACAAGGAGACGTGCGCGACCACCAACCTCAACTTTCCTCGAGTCTTCGGCGAGCGCCCGCCGGGGGTCAGTGAGTATGCCCCCCTCCCATCCCCGCTTTTTTTTTTTTTTTGTGTGTATAAGCCATTCTTGTACCCCGCCTTAAAAAAAGCGGGATCCCCTGGTGTGGTCGGTGGGCCAGTTCCCCGTAGTTCCCCCGTAGTTCAACATGGGGGGGGGTGTCTTTTTTTTTTTCGTTTCTTGTTTTTTTGCAGAGTGCTTCAGGTATGCAGCCTTGGGTCCTGGAGAGCATTTCCAAGCTACTTTGCACTTTTTCGTCACAAAATAAGGACAATTTCGGGTAATTCGAGCGTATCAAGATCAAAGACCCCAGGAGACAAGCCACCTGGTCCAGGCCAAAATCGGTGAATTTCGGGGGGTAATTCCTTTGTGGCGACCACTTTCTGCAGTCGGCCCTGGGCGGAAGAGCTACAAAGGTGCAGTATTACGGCCCCAACTTGCGCAGAGCGGCCATAAGGAGGAGGAACTGAGGGCCGCCATCCGGTGGGCAGCCCTCACCGAAGCTGCCGCCCTGTGGGCAGCCATGCGCGAGTCCGAGCCGCTCGCGCTCACGGAACTGGGTTTCGCGGGCGATGTCTACCCGAGCTGCGGGGCGGTGGTCGGGAGGTGGAACACCACGCCGCCATGCACGCCTGCGTGCCCCGAAGAGGAAGGAATAGGATGAGAAGGAAGGACAGACTGCGAGTCACGATCAGCTGCGGTAAGGAGAGCAGGAAATGTTCTACCAGAGGCCCCGCGCCCCCACGCCTCGTCGCTGAACTCGTGCCGTCGTCAGCTGTGTCTCGAGCACTTCCATCGTCTCCGTACCACCACGGAAGATCGGCCTCATCTCGTACCCCGTGAGGCACGACGGGGCTCCCACCGTTCTCAGCGACCCTATCTTCTCCAGTTTCCTGCCTGGCAGAAGCGGTCCGTCGCCGTTTCGCTCCAGCGCATCCCTGACGGTTTTTAAAAGTTTTGCGAGTACCCTCGCACGCATGCTCAACGGTGTCCCGTCCGTCGTCGCTACGACACTGCCCGGAAGATCTAGTTTGGTGCACACTTCAAAGTCGACGGTGAGCTCTGCCATCGCGACGTCACCCATCACCGACCAGCACATCCCATCCAGCCAATACTGCAGCGCCTGGAACCACCTCTCTCCTCCGACCGCCGCGAAGGTCTGCGGTCCCGTGATCGCTTCGAAACCCGGCCGGATGGATCTTTTCCCTACGTGTGGAGGTGGAAGGGCAGAGCGTGCGGCGAGATGGGCGGTGTTCAACGCTACGGAACACGAAGTGGAGTGAGCGGGTGTGCCACGAGCACCAGAAAGTGAAGTGCGGCGTGTGAAAGCGCCGGTGCAGCAACCGATGAACCTGGACGAGCAATCGAAGAAGAAGCGAGGCACCAAACGCGCGCCTGAGCGCGACGATCAAGTCGAGCTAAAGAGGCGAAAGAATGACACATCACGTACGAAGAGATACGCAAATCGCCACAGATTATTTGCATTCTAACCCAAACTATCAGAGGCGGTCGCGGTCGAAGACGGCAACCCGAGCGAGGAGCAAGGTTCACAACCAGAATTACAGTCATAATGGCCATGCTGAAGGCAAGGTTGCGTTGCAGGAGGAGAAACTGGTGCTTGGCCGAGGATAAGATGGCTATGGCGGCAGGGGCAGAACAGAGAGACAGCGAGTCCTTCTTGTGGGGTAGTCACGCCTTCGCAGTCCTAGGACCTCCGCCCACTTGCATACAGCCGTCGACTGGCCTTTCCCAAGAGGACGAGTTGGAATGCAGGTACCATCTCCGGAGAGCTTCCGGTTTCTCCCAGAGTAGAGGAGCTGATGCAAACGCCACCTGGGCTTCTGAACGTGATTGCAGATCACCTTCTTGCCCAAACCCAAGAGGGATTGGAGTGTCGGAATGGCGCGCAAGGAGAGGCTCTGGCTTGTTTGCTTCTTTCGCTGGCGAGAGGGAGACTTCGGACACGGCAAAGCCTTGGGTTCTTCGGGCTCTGCATCCTTCTGTTCCAGAGATCGTAGAGCAGTTTGCCGACAACAACATTAGCCTTGAATGGCATGCTTCGGGTGAGGGCATGCAGTTTATGAAGAAGTAACTTCTTCTCAGCTTCCCTTCCATGCAGACAGTAACTTCTTATCAGCTTCCCTTCCATGCAGACAAGTTGGACTCAAGCACATATCTTCGTCTATCACCGGACTCTTGATTGCGTGCTGCCAATTTTATCTGTGGGATGTCCAAGATATTCTGCAGATCTCGATCGGTCAGGCCTCTGCCATCCGTCACGATAACGCGATTATTTTCAAGGACCAGTACAAGCACGCAATGGTGGCAACTGTGCTTTTCCTACAGTCCTCTTGGGGAACGTTGAAGGGGGCCCGGTAGCGAGATTTACTTAGGTCCTGCAAGTGTGAGTCAACCGACTTCTGCGAGTCCTGCGATAGCGTTCGAGTCTACTTTCCAACGAATCCTTCATGCCCCGGCGTCACGAAAGCACCACCCCCGACACCCCGAAGGCTCCATTTTTCAAAAGGCTTGACCCTTCTGTGGAAAGCCCAAGCAAGAGGAACCGGTTTGCTCACTCCAAAGCTCCCGGTTTGGCGCCGGTGCGTGGCGTTTGAAAAAATCCACTACAAAAAAAAAAAAAGGACACCCCAAGGTCAGTTCCCCGTAGTTCCCCCGTAGTTCCCCCTGGCTATACCCACCACACCAGTCCCCGCTTTTTTTTTTCTTTTTCCCCAAATCTGGAAAAAGCGGGGAAAAAGCGGGGGAAAAGCGGGGAAAACGCGGGGAAAAAGCGGGTAATTCAATACTCGCCTACCTCATCGTCACACTCTCCCGCCGAGTTTCGGAGCCAAACACTGCGTGGTGTCGCCGTTGATGAGGAGTTTGCCCTGAGCGAGAGCTCGTTCGGGGTCAGCCTCGTACTCAGGGTTGAAACCCCCGAGCGACCCCAGTTACAAGCAGGGCATGTATTCAGAATGCCCGTGCGCAGCTGCGGAAGTCGCAGCCGAAGTCGCTTCGGTTTCATAGCCATCACTGTCGCTGCCAGCCGAAGGAACGGCTTTCGGGGCGACTCTGCCTTGCTTCCCGTTTTCACACTTCTTCGGGGCGACCTTCTTGGCCACGGGGGAAAGGTTGCGTGTGCGTCGCCGACCCCCCCAGTTCGGGAAAAGGGGTCATGCCCAATATAGGAAAGGGTCCGGGCCCGTCCGAACCAATGTCCCCGGCACCGCGCTTGGTCTGTTCAGGCATCTCTTTTTCGGAAGCGACCCGAGGACCTCTGAGCCTCCCCGACAGGTGTGGACGACCTGCTCGCCCATATTCGTCCAGAATTGTGTTGTCTGATCCCCCGCTTTTTCCCCGCGTTTCCCCCGCTTTTTTAAAAAGCGGGGAAAAAGCGGGGAAAATCCCCGCCTTCCCCCCCCCCCCCCAGTGCTGATGCTAAGGCCCCTAAACTCGGCATCGTTGTCAGCCGGACGGCAACGAGGGGTGGGTGGGTAGCTCTAAGGTGGTTTCCTCAGCACCGACCAAGAAAAAAAAAATTTTTTTTTTGGCCCAAATCCTCCCAAAAAAGCACTCGGAAAAAAAAATTTTGACCCACTTTTTCCACCATTTCACCTTAGAGAATTTAGCTAAGGTGGGTCCCACAGTAGGTCCACAGTGGGTTGCACCAGGAGGGGGGGGGGGGGGGGGCAATGTTGGCACCCTACCTGTTTTTTTGTTTTTTTTGTTTTTTTGTTTTTTTGTTTTTTTGCTGTTTTTTTGCTCTGGAGGTTTGTGTTTTTTTGCCCTGGTGGTCTGCTGGTGCACTCTTGCTGGCTCGGGTGAGCCAGGGTCTTCCACATGCAGGCCAGCGGTCTGGTGAGGTGGCATTTCGAGTACTTATCAGAAGCTTTTGAAGCAGTCTGCAGAACTATCAGGATTGTTGAGCAGTAGCTGAATGGGCTTGGCAGGCAGAATGTGAAAAGCTGGGCGTCTTTTGGTGGCCTAGGTGCAGTGTAGCAAGGTTCGGCGGGCGTGTGCACGAGTATTTGGGTTCACCAGGAGGGCCTTGTTTTTTGTTTTTTTGCGTTTTTTTGTTTTTTTGTTTTTTGTTTTTTTGCTGTTTTTTTGCTCCAGGATTCGTTTTTTTGCCTACATTGGGGGGGGGGAGGGGGGGGGGTAGGGGGGGGGGGTACCCACCCCACCCAGGGTTAGCAACTTCGTTTTGGGTCTCAGGCTTAGTATCAGCACTGCCCCCCCCCCCCCCCCCCCCCTACTACTAAGATTTTCCCCCCAGGTTCCACGCTGATGATGGTCCGCCTTATGTGTCCGTGGCTTAAAGGACCGAAACACGGCGCAGACGAGACCAGTGCGGTGTTGAGCACATACCCATTCCAAGCACGTTCTTGCAATCCCCCCCCCCCGCTTTTTTTAAAGGCGGGGTACAAGTATGATAAGCCATCAGGACCTTATGCAGCCCATTTTCTCCTTCAGGCTAGACACCAAGCCCATTTTCTCTGGTGAGTCTTAATGCAGGGGGGGTCCGGGGGGCACGGCCCCCGGGAGACGGTACGGTACATGAAACTTCAGATCGGAACCTGTAACAGGAAACTGATGCCTGGTTACAAGCCTCTGGCGAAAATTCGAAATCTTGTAGATAGTTTATGGGGGGTCCAGGGGGCACCGTCCCCTGGGAGACGGTATGGTACATGGTGCCTCAGAATCTGATGTCCTGGCTAAGGCAGGACCTTTGCAGCCTGTTCTGATGAAGGGTCTCACCCTTCTTCTGTAGCACAGCCAGAATAGGAGAAATAATTCCCACTACAGACACCCAAAACCTCAGATTACAGACACCAAACTCCTGCCCAACCCAATCCGAGGTAGTGCAAATCAACCCAACCTCACCCGATTTTCGTTTTTTTTTTTTTTTTTTTTTTTGGGAGCGCGGCAAGCCATGTTGGTACAGCGGGGCTACCGGTATCCGGTTGCTTCCGGAGCGGGAGCCCAAAAAAAAAGAAAAAAAAAAAACTTTTTTTTTTTTTAATAGTACATCTGGACTGACGGGAACATTTCCGGAACAACGGTTGCACATGAAAGAGAAAACGAAGCCAACGAAAAAAGTGCTAATACAGGAAAACCCCCCCCAGAGAGGTTTATACCCTGTACACGCGAAGAACAAGAAACTTTTGCCTTATCATTTCCATCACCTTTGGTCAGTTGATGCTGATCGTCCGTTGCTTCGTTTATCAGCGCAAGCCCCAACTCCGGAAATGTTCTTTGTAAAGGGGGGGGGCGAATAGTTGTACTTATTCGACATGCCAAAAAGATTTATTTTATTTGACCCCCCCAATTATTTGCCAGACAGAGACAACAGTATGCGACGGACAGAAGTCAGGTAGCACCCAAAAATTGCCCTCCCATGTTTCCAGCAGATTTGCGTCATTTCGCAATACGCGATACTGCGCAAAGGCGCGGCATCCACAACTCGATCACCCCCCGCGGAGAGTCGCGATTGGTCCCTTGGATTGGCATTGTGCTAGGCCTTCAACAGCATCCCCAGCTCCGCAGAAGTTCGAGCCAGGAAGTGGACCCGGCGACGAAGTAGTTGGGTCCTGTTTTCTCGTGAAACAGCACCCAGCGACCTGAGGGCTGTTTGGTCTGTGTATGGGAAGTCCAGTGTCAAGGCCATTTTCACCTGCCAAAGGCCGTTGCAGGTGCTTTGTCCGTCCCCAATCTGCGCCAACACCTGCATGAAAACTCTGTTTGATGACTACTATTACGCATGCGGTACGAGGACGTGCGGTGCCGCAGGCCCAGGCAGTGCTGCAAGCGAGGGCACCACGGAGCACGGCCAGCGTTGAAGCGAGGGCCTGTCGGCCAACAGGGGGTGCCGGAGCCAAAGCCGCGGCCACAGGGCCCACAACCAACGGATCGGGCGCGTGTCGGAGCAAGCGGGTCGACCGCGGGACCACCGACGAACGGTTAACGTGCGTTAGGGACGGACGGCGCCTGCCCGCGAAAGCGCGGACGCGACGATGTGCAAGCAGGTGGAAGCGCACGCAAGAAGCCGAGGCCGCAGCAGCCGTCAAAGGTGGCGAAGGCAAGGAACATAGGGGAATCGAGATCCCGGCCGCGGGGACAACCCGCGAGGGAGAAAAGGAAGTGCGCTGAATCATCTGGTGATTCCTCGGGCTCGTCAAACTGCACAGCGGACGTGAAGCGCACCGGTGACAAACAGTACGCGGGGCAAGAAGCGACCGAAGCATGGCACAACGCGTGCAAAGAGGTAGCGGCTTGTGCAGTCTCACAGATTGTTGCTGCATATCAAGTTCAAACTACTGCTGCAACTACGTTCCGTTTCACCTTGCCCTGAAGTGCAGATGCCGTGCTGCTGAGTGACAGTCCGGACCGGAAATAACCCGGACCGGGAAAAGTCTGGAACGCTGGAGCGTTCCATGTTTATTCCGGATTAAAATATTGCCGGCCCGGACTTACAGCAGTCCAGAATGTATTTCTGTTTAGGGTAATTAGAAAGGGCGCGGGGCGACGTCACTGACCTAGACACACGGGCAAGACGGCGGAAGCTGGCCGCCCGCTAGTTCTTCTCGTAGCTAGCCATCGTGATATCCTTCACGATATCTTCACGCGGCAAGTACTTCGGCCCAAGCGGTACTGCGCAGATTGTAAATCGTATTGATGTTCGAGGACAAAGAAACATCAGGATCGTTTGATGTTGGTGCGGTCCGTGCTGTGTTTTCAGAGTGTAAGTTCACATTTTATGTCTTCAGGCCGTGGCAATTCGCGTCGCTCATTCACCCGCCTTGTCGTCTGGTATCTCATACACTCCGCCGAACGTGTGATCGAGGACTTTGTCCAGAGCCATCTCTTTGGCTGTCAAGGCGGCACCCCCGCCATCCCGGGACCATACCCCCATGCGCCGCCCTTGACGATGGCCTGGCTGCTGAACCGGCATGTTTCCTTCGGTTGCACCAATATTTTTTCTTATTTGACCCCCCCAATTATTCGCCGACGAAGTTGGGCCAAAAAGATTTTTTTTATTTGCCCAAATCAAATAGTTGTCAGGTACAATTATTCGCCCCCCCCCACCCCCCCCTTATAAGCACCTGCTTTGTAGGAAATGCTTGAGGAGACTGCCAGTTGCGATAGAGTAGCCCACACGAAACACAGGTAAATCTGGGTTTAGTGGCGGGGGTAAGCGTTCAACAAAAAAGACCCACTTTGGGACGACGTTTTTGGAATACCGACGGACAATGTCCCACCCTGGGGCCGTGGCCGGGGTGGGTGGGTATACCCCCCCCCCCCGCATAGTTTTTTGGGCTGTTCCGCATGCTTTCGGGTCGTTCCGCATACTTGCGCATAGTTGCGCATAGTTGTTTTGGGTTGTTCCGCATACTTTCGGGTCGTTCCGCATAGTTGCGCATAGTTTTTTGGCTGTTCCGCATACTTTCGGGTCGTTCCGCATACTTGCGCATAGTTGCGCATAGTTGTTTGGGCTGTTCCGCATAGTTGCGCATAGTCGTTTTGGGCTGTTCTGCATACTTTCGGGTCGTTCCGCATAGTTGCGCCCACCACAAAAACCTCAAAAACAAAATTCCGCTGCGCGGGGCCAAGAAAAACTCCAGTAAAAAAGCCCCAAAAAAAATCTCCCCCGCTGCGCGGGGAAAAATTGGTAGGTTAGAAAAAAGAATTCTCTGGATTTCTGGGGGGCCCAGGCATCTTGTTAAGAACCATCCATCCATCCATCAGCCGGCTGACCCCTGGAATTGGATCCAAATTTAATTAGAATTGGTAGTCAACGTCTCGCCTCCCACTACCCCCTTCGGGCCTTCCCCCCCTGGCCCTCCTGCCTCCTCTTCCCCTGCCTCCTTTTTACTCATCCTGTCCCCATGGCTTCGCCATGGCTTCCCCTTGGCCCTCCTGCCTTGGCTCACCCCTTGCCGCTGATCCCGGTTGGTAGTGACCTAACCCCCAGCCCAAAATTAATTCAATTTTTTTTTCGCGCTCGCAGGGTTTTTTCTAGGATTTCAAATTTTCGAGCTGGAGTGGGGAAACTTTTCGACGCGTTTTCAGAGCCGAATTGCCAAGCAATCCACGCAAATTGCGCTTTGTGGTGCTGGCTGCGGGCTTTTCCCCCAAGGCAGCTTAGTTCGACGTTCTCCTGGTGCCTATTAGGCCGGTTAGTTCGTTGTCTTCACATGGGTTCAGTTGCCACAGCAGGAAGGGAGTGAACGAGGGTTGTGTCACAAAAAAACGGGTGCTGCATTTAGGAATGATAGTCGTGGAACAACCTGGGACAGATCCCACTATGCAGAATTGGCCTTCGCCTGCACAAAGTTTAGGCGACGGCTCGGGACCATCTCGACAAAACGGTCAACAACCTTCTCCAAAAAGACCATCGAAAGCTCTGGTGGACCCTCGATACGGATGCGCAGGATCATATCCAAATGTCCGCTCGTGAGCCGGTTCCTTAAAAGATCCAGGGTGTCTTTGAGAACACTGAATGATCGCTCAACAGCACTCGTCCCTGAGGGATAAGTGGCGACCAACCGCATGGCGGAGACTGCACGTGGAGACTGCACGTTCTGCCGCCTTGTCATCCCGGTTCCTGGTACCTATTACGAAGCCGTTGAGAACCTCCTCCAGTGTCATCTCGTTTTCGTCGGCGCCGCACAGGGGCTCGTTCTGTACTCTCTCAGGTGGGTCTCGTCGTTGGTTGTCAACACGTGCTGCATTTCCTGCCTGTCTCGTCTTTTTTTCTTTCTTCCTTTCTCTTCTTTTTTCTGCCCCTTTTTTCGCACTTCTGGAGCGATTGCGTTGCGATGTGGGGTCGCAGCTTTTCTGGCGATGCTGCAATGAACAGAAAAAAAAAAACCACTCAGATTTTCGCCAAGAATCTGGAGTGGGGAAAATCCCCACTCCAGCCCACCCCAGAAAAAACCCTGGCTCGGGGTGGCCCCGAGCCCGCAACGATGTAGTGCAACAATGTAGTGTAACGATGTAGTGTAACGATGTAGTGCAACGATGTAGTGCAACGATAGGAGTAACAAATTTGAACAGCGTATGCAGCAGTAGTGCAACTAACAGGACACAATTCAACGATGTCGTGCAGCGATGTAGTGCAACGATAGGAGTAACAAATTTGAACAGCGTATGCAGCAGTAGTGCAACTAACAGGACACAATGCAACGATGCAATGGTTGCTTGGTTCTGTATGTTGTTGCAACTACTTGCACTCAAAATCCTTCTACTCCCAGAAAATATCGCGAAAGTGTCGGTACAACGTTAATCCGAGTCCGACCAGAACTGCGATAGCGACCTTTTGCTGCTTGCTTGGTCCGTGAGGCCGTTGCAACCCCAACGTCCGTAGCATGCGAGGCATGCTTTTCGGTGGCGAACTACGTTCGAAGCAAGAGGCGTATGAGAATGGGTGTGCCGCTCCTCAACACCGAATGTATCATCCGGCACAATGCCCCGAAGATAGAGAGCCCCGAATTCCCCAGGATAATCGACAAGGCGGTTACACTGGCTGAAAATGCGCCGCAGACGCTTCACAGAAAGAGTCAAGCGCGAGGATGTGGGATCCCTCACGCGTCTCTCCTCGAGTGATGAACCAAGTGGATGGTGATGATGATGACGAAGATGATGATGATGATGATGATGATGATGATGATGATGATGATGATGATGATGATGATGATGATGAATGGGCTGGCGTGTCGGCTGATGAAGCCAGTGACAGCGACGTGAGCGACTCTTCGGTGGATGACACTTCTTCGGCGGACGACGACGATTCATCTCTTGATGAGAAACCTCTTTCGCAATCGCGTGTTCCCGTGCAAGTCCGGCCTCGGGAGACAGCAGAAGTGACCCCTGCACCCGCAGTCGAGCTTCATGCATGTTAATAGATGGTGCAAGACGGCCGTCTTAGCTTTCTCAGCTGGTTCAGTATCGGATCAGTCGAATCTAGGTCAATGACTTCCTCTGTCGCAGTCATGCGCATTAGGATGCTTGCTTTCTGCCACACGCTTTCTTTCTTAACTTCGTGTTTGGCAGAATCCTTTGGGGACTGCGCTTAACAACCGTGTAGCAAAGCCTTCCAAATCTTCCGAAATTCTGCTTTTTCGTGTCTAAACCTGGGTTCAAATTCGCCTATGACTAGCTCAGTAGATGATGAGTACAACTCAACACACAGCTTCGGCCTGCAGGTGATCGATCCAGTCGACTGCCCCAACTTCGAAATGACGGATGTATCCCGAGCGTCGACTGGAGCCACGGCCTACCACGACCGGCCGAGCGCCGACATCGCGAAGTTGCAGCGGGAGATCGACGCGCTCGAAGAGCAGCGCGCGGCGGTGGACCGCGCCCTGGCCCGCTACTCCGCCGGCGAAGACCTTCCGGCCGAAGGCGGCGCCGGCGAGGGCGGGGCGGCGCCGCCGCTGCAGCCGTTCGCGCCGCTCCGCGTGCCCCTCGACGGCGGCCCGCTTGCTCCGGTCGGACGAAGCCCCAGACCCGCACCGCCGAACGGCAACCCGGCAGTTGAACCGTGACACAACCCCGCCGCTGTTCGATGAAGGAAGGGTTGCGAAAAATACATTGAACCCAAAGAGTTGCGGGATCACCGGAACAGGACCGAGCAGTCCCCGTCCGAAGGATAAAGAGGACTAATTCCTCAAGGTGTCATGCCGTAACTGCGGAGTCGTACACTCCCTCCGATCCTCTTCTTTTTTTCAATTTTACACTTTCTTCGAAGAAGACTCGATGCTAGCGTCAAACACGCATGAGAGGCAGTGTCCTGCCTAAACATTAAACTAAGGAATTTCACCCCCCCGCCCGCGCGCTGCCCAGCACCCGGTACGGTGCGGCAGCAACCGAACCAAGCAACAGAAGCCACGCGACGCAAGGCCTTGACGTCACCGGAAACCGACAACACGTCTGGTTCCGGTTGCGTTTGCGACTCCGGAGCGGATGCTTCCCCAATCAAGCCACTGGCAGATGAACTGTGCCGGGAAGGGGAGAAAGGGAAAGACCCAAACGAATTAAAAAGAAACCATCGTAGTTCCATTTTTTTGTCGTTTTGTTTATGTGGGTCCCTGGCTTTTCACGCCAAGAAAAAAAGAAAAACACACAAATAACGCTTCAAAAAGAGCAGCCACAATCCCAAACACCCGCCGGACGCGTTAGGAAAACAGGTTTCACAACGGAGTGACGCATCACCCGCCACGAGTCCCTTCTTCCCTTCCCTCCCCTCTCCGCCCCACCCCGAAAAGCCTCTCAACCTCAAAATACGCTATCGAGCCCACATATTGGTGTCTCTTGCCATTCTTCATCCGCCCCCGACAATTGCATGTCAGGGGTTGCTTCGTTCGTAGTGTGAGCAGCAGTCGAGCCCTAACGATAGTCGGTGATGGTCGGCCGCAGTGTCGCTTGTTTCCAGCATGGATCATTTCTTACGCCCGTCGTTCCCAACCAGGTCAACCGTCACGTTCACACGACTGTCTGTGTGACATTGCTCTTTTCCACCCGTTTTCACATTTCTTCCCCAGCCCGAAGGAAGCTGTTTGCGGAACTTGTAGCGAACCCCGGGTTTCTAAGTGAATTTACACTCTGAAAATGCTCGATGTGAAACTTAAACGCGTAACATGCGAAAATGATAGCAAACCCAGTAACTAAATGACTTTCAGAGCTGTCAAGAAGGAGCAAACTCCCCTCGGGGCTCAAGACATGTTGTCGTTTATGGTACTCTTGAATGTGTTTTCAAGACCAGTTTTTGCCGGAATAGTGGTAGGCCAGGGAAAAATCACACGAGCGTATTTGCGTAGCCGCTCCACAATTGAAATCCAAAAACGAGGGTATTAACTTCCTGTGCAAGACTCCGTCTGGGACGGATTTGGGCAATCCAGCTGGCTGAAAGCATGGCAGTTTTCAAAACGCCGGCATGCGTTATGTCTCGGAGACTGATCTTTTATACCCAAGTGATCACGGGTCGCCTAGTGAGCGCTAGATGGGCGGGGCTGAACTCAGGCTGCATGAGTGGGTTTTGTATGGCAACGATGGCCCTCCCGGATCTCAAGAGCAAGCTTCGTTTCCACAACTTACTGCTCTTCAGTGTAGGTTTTGCAGTCCTGTTGGCACGGGGGGCTCGGCCTGCGTGTATCGGTGCGGGTTTGCGGGCGGGTCCGTTGCGGTGTTTTCCTTCTTGGCAATGCTTTCCACGTCTGAAGGGTCCTTGCGTTGAGTTCGCGCCTTCTGTGGGTATACAGACTTGACACGCCTCCACGGGTCAAGCGTGGAACCCTCCAAGAGCTCAACTAGCACAACTCTAAGTTCGCGCTTCGCATAAGGTTTGGGGCGTCTAAATCGTCGACGCCCCTACTGCTGAGCGTCGGCCTGACTGACCTGGGTTTAGTGCTCGGGCTGCGTGTGTGGCCGGCCAGTTTTCGGCGGTAGACCTCTTTTTTGTCACCGGTATGAAAACCAGGATACTAGCTACCAGATTTTTGGCGCTGCCAGCCCTAACAATACCCCCAAAAAGGGAAAATACGCAATAGTTGGCTTCAGTGGCAGCGACAACAAGTTCATGCCAAGGAATTCCCTCGAAGAATCGCAAACATAGCGGATAGATACCAAACGACTTCACACAAGGTACTCACTCATTATCGGCCAGGCCACTTCCCCTGGCTGGACTGGGCTCCGGGCTGGCTGGGCTGGACTGCTAGTGGTACACAGTCTCGGCATTTCTTCGCTTCTGTTTGTCGACTGCCGGCTTTTGCTTGTCAAGGCCTTTCGCAACCTGTTCGCAGGTGCCGATTGCTTGATACGCCTTTGACCGAGGATGCCGTGAGCGATTGAACGGCTTGATCGATTGTCGCGCGAGCAGCCAGAGGTGGCAGCCCCTCGAGGTATTCCAACTTGCGCTTTCGACTCACAGTGAAGTCAGTTGTCACCGACTCCTCGGTTGCATCGCGTTCCATCTCCGCTTTCAACATGGCGATGACATCCGGTCCAGTCGGATACTTGCGTCCAGACATTTTGTCAGTTGGGTGGGTGGCATCCAAGAGAGCCTGTCTAACATGTCTCTGCTTGCGGTGATGTCGTACGTAGCCTGACATCTTTTGGAGTAGGTGGCCATCAGAAGCTAGCGACAACACTGGTCTTGCGGGAATAAATCCTTTAGGTCTTTGCAGTTAGTACACTAATGGAATTTCAATTTAGACTTCAATACAGGGAAACGTTGAAGATACGGATAATCCCTGGCACTACTCACCCACAAATAGTATCTGCTCGTGCCACAAACACGAATGCACAAGAATTCCGAGCTACGATTTACCGAAGATCCCCCGATGGCTCTACATTTCCGCAGTTTCAAGCTGCTGTGGGGGAAACAGGACTTGGCGTGCATTCAGCTCCTTTTGACATTACACACGCCCACCCGCCCACCACAACCCCCCCACCCCTCCAACCGCAAGAGTAAAAAGAACGGAGGTAGTACAAAACTACACCGACGAAGACCACCGCAAATTTTCTTGCCTTCCCTTATTCCTCAAAACCAGCACCAATAACAACGGCCACCACCCCCCCAACCGACCGAACCTCGAAGGTATTTGTCTCTCCTTAAACCCGTATGCCAAGCAAACCGAAGGCGTTAACTCGGTCACCTCATACGTCAGAATCTAGCAACCAAGAAAGAAGAAGTAAAACGGCCCGTTCCCTGAGAACGGATGTGTTCAGCAGCGACGTAACCACCCTCCCACCCCCAACCAAGACTTCCCCCCTAACTGATATTTTGTTACGCCTTTGTTGCTTCGTTTATCGAGCACACGCCTCAGGGCGAGTTTATGCGTCAAGAAAGGGGATCCACACGTCGCGGAATTGATGCAGCTGCTGCTCATCGGGTTGGCCGGGTGCATCGAGTCTCCCGTCCTAAGCGTGGTTCGGGCGCTGGACTTGTTTGCCAAGAACGAGCTCCCCTCTCCAAAGCTCTATCCCACAGCCAATCGATAGCAAAGACGGGCGGGGTACACAGCTGCATCGTTGAGGGCCCAGGAGCGGAGGGCGGCTTGGGACTGGTGGGAAAATGATGACGGCGCATGCCTGTGAACTACTGAGCCAACTGACCCACAACTGTGAAGTAGCGGGCAGTTTTGGGTTGTGAACTCCAAGACGACCTTTCAAGGGGCCCAGTGCGGCTGGCGTTGAGTGGCCGCAGCAGATGGAGGCAGCGGACCAGAATCTGCGACGATGCGAGGACTGGTTCAATCCTACTCGCAGTCTCCAGAATAGTGCTGCCCATTGCTTATAATGGCGTAGAGTCTTCCCCACCTTCGAGCCAACTAGCAACAAGCTTTCATTAGGGAAACAAGACTTTGTGTGGGGGTTTTGGGTGGTTCGCTTTTCACTAGTGCCTTCATCCGCTCGACGGCATGGCGGAACCGACTCTCCCAAATTGAGTCTATGTGCATGGTATTTGCATGGTACATCATCGAGTTCAGCGGACTGAACGCTTGCTCAGAGCTGGAACACTGCAAGGGAAATATTACACCCTTGCGGTAGTCAGTCAGGCGCAGATGACTGGCCACCGAAACAAACAAAAAATAGACAAAGACACAAACAAGAAAAGTCTACCCGGACAACCGACAAGCGTTCATCGCCACAGGGGGTTATGCACTGCAGCGGTTGGGTGAGGTAACTCACCCAAAAAAAAAAAAATCGAAAATCGGGTGGGAGGTTGGGTTGATTTACACTACCTCGGATTGGGTTGGGCAGGAGTTTGGTGTCTGTAATCTTGGGTTGGGCAGAGGTTTTGGGTGTCTGTAGTGGGAATTATTTCTCCTATTCTGGCTGTGCTACAGAAGAAGGGTGAGACCTTTCATCAGAACAATCATCAGTAGGCTAGGTGTCTTCTGGAGGAGAACACTGGCTGCAGAAGGTCCTGCCTTAGCCAGGACATCAGATTCTGAGGCAACATGTACCATACCGTCTCCCAGGGGGCGGTGCCCCCTGGGAGACGGTCCCCCCTGGACCCCCCGTAAACTATCTACAAGATTTCGAATTTTCGCTAGAGGCCTGTTACCAGGCATCAGTTTCCTGTTACAGGTTCCGAACAAGACAGAATCTGAAGGGGGCGGTGCCCCCCTGCATTAAGACTCACCAGAGAAAATGGGCTTGGTGTCTAGTCTGAAGGAGAAAATGGGTTGCATAAGGTCCTGATCGCCAAGAACACACAAAAAAAAAAGGCCCAAGAAACAGCGACAAAAGGCCACGACGAATAAAACTTCCGACGGAAAGGCATACCTCTGGTTGTTTCCGGCAAAGCACAAAACGAAGGCGACTGCACAACGTAACAGCCGAAAGGTTACCGCTCTACAAAAGTACGCTTCACGCTGCGCCTGGCAGAGTGGCACCAAAATAAGCCCACGAAGCCCCGTTCAGCCCCACGTACCGTGTCGCCACCCCACTATTTGCCCACCGCGTTTTCAGAACCCAACCCCGCACACTATTCGGCAACAAATAGTATTAGGTGTAATTCCCTTATATCCCAACACTTGAAATTTTGTTCCCTTATATCCCAATGGAATTACCTTGGGCAAGGCAATCCCTTCGGGATATAAGGGAACAAAAATTGTTGGTTGGGATAAGGGAACAAATTTTGTTGACCACAGAACCTGGCCAGACCAGTCAGTCCGACCAGCCTGGACAGACCAGACAGCCTGGACAGCCTGACCAGACCGGTCCGTCCGACCAGCGCAGACCAGACAGCCTGGACAGACCAGACAGCCTGTAGCCTGACCAGTCTAGTCCGGCTGACCCAGAGTCCGACCAGCCTGGACTGCCTGACCAGCCCAGGCGGTTGGTGCTGCAAGATCAACAGGAAGGGTGGGTCTTCTACGTCCTTGGTTGCAATGGGAAAAACGGGAACAAAATTAGTTACCCAACGAACAGATGCAGAACCTGTCCTGCTGTGGGAAGGTACAAGGTTGTTAAAAGTCCACACGTATCAACATGATTCATGGATTAAGTTTGAAAGTACGAATAACAGGACGTGGACCATGACCGCTGAGCACAAAGTTACCAAGTTTTCAAAACACCGCAACGGAGCAGGCGCCCGGCAGGCAATAGGCTCGGTCAGGACTGATCCCTCACACCGAAGTGATCACGGGTTGCCTTGTGAGCGTAGATGCGCGGGGCTGAACTCAGGCTGCATGAGTGGGTTTTGTCAGGTAACAATGGCCCTCCACACCGGATCTCAAGAGTAAGCTTCGTTTCCAAAAGTCGTGATCAAGTCTGTATACCCACAGAAGGCGCGAACTTAACGCAAGGACCCTTCAGACGTGGAACGCATTGGTCAGAAAAGCAAACACCGCAACGGAGCAGGCGCCCGGCAGGCATTAGGCTCGGTCAGGACTGATCCCTCACACCGAAGTGATCATGGGTTGCCTTGTGAGCGTAGATGCGCGGGGCTGAACTCAGGCTGCATAGTGGGTTTGCGGAACTGCCGTAGCATCGATCAGCGAGTAAACGTATCCATCCCTGGCCGTGGCGCTCGATGGCTTCGGTAAACCGCATCGCGTATACAGACGAGACTTGACTCCGTACTTAGAGAGCGAATTCCGTCGATCATAGTGCAGATGACTTTACGCAGGATGATGCAATATTACCCCTCCCTTCCCTCTTTGCCCTCCCGAAAAGAAAACGCGTCTTTGAGCACGTGTAAAAAAAGATACGGTTGCACGAGCACGCGGGGCTCATGCAGATGGAAAAAAATTGGCCAGTTTATCCGTAACGTAAAACAAGCAAATATGCAAGAAACTGCAGCGCAACCGGATGCGAAGTAGGGCAGTGCTAAACATGTGCTGACTGCTTCCAGAATTGAAATTGCTGGTCCTGATCCTGCTGCAGGTTCGTACAGCAATCTTGTTCCGACGGTTGCTTCCTCTTCCTCTGGCCGCATGACCACAAGGGCCGAAGTGGCAGTGAAAGTTGAGAAATTGAAACCTCATTTTTGAGGTAAACGCAGCCTCAGATTTGGAAAACTTTTGTTTCAACGGCACTTGACGTCCCCGAATAGTCATGATCACAAATCTTATTGCCTTATTTCCCAATGGGACAACAAATTTGTTCCCTTATATCTCAACCAACAAATCTTGTTCCCTTATATCCCAATGGGATTGCCTTGCCCAAGGTAATCCCGTTGGGGTATAAGGGAACAAAATTTGTTGTCCCATTGGAATATAAGGGAACACAATTTGTTGTCCCATTGGGATACATGGAAACAAAATTTTGAAGTGGTGGGATATATGGGAAATTCACCATAATATTATCCTACCACTGCACTATCCCGCCCAAATAAGCCAGTCGGAACATGTCAACCCGGAATCACAAAAAAGATCTTCGCAGGCGCCCGAATTTTTGAGCGACCGCATTCAATTGGCGATGGAGTGGAAGAGATAACCGCCACAGGCGATGCATTTTTTGAACTATCGCAAAATCGATGGGCGAATGGACATTGATACCTGGATTGGGATAAACGTGCCAATCCTACAAGCTATGTCCTTGGCGGGTCATATGTCAGCATGGTCGAACCTGCTGGAAGGGGGATCTCCGACAAAGCAACAGAAAGCAATGGAAAAGTAGAACAAAGTCTACCTCGCGGATGGACGCGTCTGTTGTGGGGCTGGGAACGAAAAAGAAGGGGCAAAACTGAAGGACATGTCCTTTGCTTGTAGGTTGTCCGTCGACAATCTCGCCTCCTCTACTGCGCTCCACCCTAATTTGAGTTTCTTTCTCGAGAAGTGAGGACTTTTGCAGGGTGTACGCCCTGGCCATGACCAGCTTTCTGAACGAAACTGGTCTGGCGACCAGATCCCGCCCCGCCGCCAAAGCAAGCACCCATTCGCAACCTTTTTTTGACGTCTGGGATCATCGGTAGCGCGCAAGCAAACCTCGGCCTTAGCGCGCGCGTCCCCTTCGGCGTGATCGTGTACCCGGGTATAGTTATGCAAGATGCCGATGCGGGAAGACACGCTCCCTACAATGCAATGCAGTAGCAGAATTCGTTTTGAATAGGGAGTACATGCAAGACAACACCCTTCCCCTGCAGAGTTGGTTCCTTGGACCTCCGCGCCTGCGAGGCGTGGCAGTCGCGTATAAAATGCACGGGCAGGGTTGTCCATTGTCTTTGTTAGAAAGAACAAACCAAAACTACACGTTTTTATATTTGCAGTTACCTAGCATGGTGCGTTTGGTTTTCCCAGAAGGTTACATGCCTGTCAATTCCCTGGCAATTACTGTCAAAAACGGGGGGGGGGGTGTCAAAAAATATTTTTGGGACACTTTGTACTTAGAGAGTTTTGCTGTCGGTCGGTCCTGGTCAACTTTTTTTTGGGTGCCATGGCCTGCTGTCACGTGGTGTACTGAAGTCGTGCACCCTTTGGAAGTCACTCAAAGAGTGGAGAAGAACAAAAAGTCAGAACAGAGGACAAAAAGCGGTGCGCCAAACAGAGAATACCAGCGTGTCGTCGTCTACTGCCATCCTGGCCACAGGTGGCGGTCGCGGCTCGCCCCGACTCGTCTTCACCCGCCCTCACTCGCCCTCAGTGCTATGCAGGGTCAAGGTTTTGTGCCTTTTCCGACCCACTCAGGTGCGGGGTTTAACCACAAAATCAGGGCAAATACCCTGCCGCCAATGAAAACCCCCATTTTGGTGGAGAAACACGTGTTGGGGGGGGAAAGGCAGCAGAGAGCCGCACCGCTAAGCGTGACGGGAGTCGACAGCGTCTTCTCGATGACGAACGCCATCGAGATGATACCCGCGCCACCATGGATCGCAGACATTCGACAACCGACTGTTTCTGCGGATGCATGGTGGTGACCCTTTTGCCGCTGACGACGACGACAACGACACACGACGGTGACTACCTGGAAGCTCCCGACGTGCATTGTGTGAGGGCAGACCTTCACCAGGCAGTATTCTGCCCAAAAAATCAAACTACGATTTTCTCACTCCTACCCATACATGTAACCCCCGACAGGGGATTTTCACCCCCGTGTCCCACCGTGAAACCCCCGTCGGGAATTTTCTGGTACCCTTTGGGTGGAAGATAGCTAGAACCAGAGCGAGGGTCTTGGCAAGCTCCTCCTGCTGAGACCTGTAGCGCTGTTGGCGCGTCGAGGCGTGGAAATCATCCTTCTGCTGAGTCTATGTGCACCGAAGTGGAATCCCCAACTCAGCGGACGAAGTGGTACCCTCAACTCAGCAAACGAACCTGGGCAGAGACCTGGGCAGAGAGAACAGAAACGTGCAAATTAGACGGGAGGTGGCATCGGAATGAGCAAGGAGTCCGAAGGACAGGCAGGCACAGAAGTCGGAAACCAGTCCATCCACACGATGCAATCTACGACTGTTTTCGACAGTTGTTGTTTGAGCTAGAATGCAAAGAATCTGTGGCAAGCATCCGGTTCGCGGTTCCCTCTTCGCATGTGACGGCCCTCCCTTGAACCGAACTTGGGGCTTGGGGCACGTGGGGAGGACTTTGTCGACGATACACACCTTCGGCCATCAGGGAACAGCTGAGTATCTTGGAACGGGCCAACATCACCGTGGACACGCAATTATTCTGCCTATGCATACGCACATGCTTACACGGCTCTCTTCTACAGCCGTCTGACAACGTTGCCGCGCAAAGAATGAACACATCAGGCATCTAAAGCGCTGCAACCTCGAACCCCCGTGTCCCCCGTGTCCCCCGTGTCCCCCGTTTCCCCCCCGTCGCGCCCCCCGTTGCACCCCCGTCGGGGGCTGAGCCCGGAAGCCCCTGTCGTTTTTGCAATCCCCGTCGAGGAGTTACATGTATGGCTACCCCTTCTCCTGCACTTGTGTTCATGCGCCGTAACAAGATTGGCAGCCCCTCGGGCTTCTTGAGCACCGTGGCAGCGGCAAACACGTGGAGTGTGTTCTTCGACGTGTGCCACCTTGGAGGGTGAGTCTAGGGCGAGTGAGGCGAGTCAAAGGGTTAGTTGGACGAGCCTGGGCGTCAAAAGGGGGCTCGAGGGCCTCAAGCGCGAGTCTGGGGCACGTCGCGACTCGCCCGCCACCTATGCCTAGCGGCACATGAAGCGTGATCTTTTTCCGGTGTCTCCCACTGAACGAGGATCATAAAATAACAATGGAAATTCGTGTGCTGCCAATTCAAGGTGATGACCGCGGACAACACCACGACCCTCGCCTTCAGTGAGTCCGTCGCCAGAGTCACTTTGGCGTCGTCCAAGGCTGGCCTTGCAGCCGTAGCGGAAGATCTCTCTCCCAGAAACAAAAGAAGGTGGGCGAAGGTAGAAGCCCACGCAGCGAAGACAAACGGAGGGTGTAGCTTTCATGGATGTAGGAATACACGAATTCTGCACCATGTTTCCATGTCACGTGCATGTCATGCGCCCACTGCTACCCCCTGTCTATTCGTGTTCCCATCTGGGTCTCACGCTTCGCTTTCATGCTTCCATATCCCGCACGTGACAGCCAGTGCAGCCCACAATTGGGTATCCAGGTACCGCGAGGGCGTATTCGGTGACAAATGGGTGAATCTTTTTGGCGACCCCAGGCCGTAAAATTTGCTAAGTACAGACGTGCCAAAAAATTCTTGCCTCCCCAAAGGTTACATACCAATTACTGTCAGTTGGCAGTTACTGTCAAAAACAGAGGTTCAAACACACCATTAACAATATACTTTTTAACACTTCGCAAACGAAACGTCAAAATTTCAGCGTACGTGTAAACGCCGACATGACACGTCGCCGGTGAAAGTATCCCGCCCTATGACGAGCAGGACTAGGGACCTGTAGTCGGTACACAAACACGTTGCCCGCTTCTTTTTATCAGGCGGCACCACATGCGGATAGCTTTATTTCTACTCTCATTGCTCCCCCTTCGTTGAGGGAGAAACTCAAACTAATGCTACGAACCAGTCCATGTTGGCGAGAACGGCCAAGAAGCGGGTTCCTGTACGCCATGTAATAGGTGGTTGGAAACTCGATGGACGCTCCTATTATTGTCGCTTTACTCCCTCCCTTTCTCTCTCTCTCTCTCTGAGCACACACTGCGCACATCGCACACTGCGCACATTCCACAGTGTGTGATGCGCCAGCAACCGGGGAAGCTCGACGTGAACGAACACATCGCACATTGCGCACTGCGCACGCATCGTACCTGGGCACTGCACCCACAACGCACACAGTGCAGACCGCTATTCTTATGCCCGCAATCAAGAAGGGGTTCCTTGGAAAGCTCATACGCACTGTACGCTCCGAGGCGACCGCCCCTTCGTTTAGGCAGCATTCAGCTTACAAGCAACTGGGGATTTTGCAAGGGGAAAGTCCCCCACCCACCCGTATGTCCCAACACGATTCACCCTTTTGAGCTGTCGATGTAAGCTCACAAGCAACAGGAGTTTCTGTGAAAAGCTCACGCGTCTCAAACCGTATGCCAACGCGATTCGCCCGTCGCGAGAGCTGTCCGAAATAGAGCTCGCAAGCAACAGGGCCACAAACAACATGAGATCCTGTGGAAAGCACACACGCATCTTCCCGTATGTCCCAACACGAATCTCCCTTCGCCAAGTGCTGTCAAATTCAGCTTACGACATGGTTGTGTATCGGAACCAGTTATTGTATGGGTATTTCACCTTAAGACGTTCTGGCATTGAAGCGGGGTATCTGTGGCAGCCCGAAACCTTTTACTCCTCTCCCTCCGTTCGCCCCGGGCTTCGGGTCTTCCCAGAAGACCGCGGGAACGTGAGGCCACACAGGCTGCGGCAACTGCGGAATGTGACGCCCTCGGATCGGCGCCGCCCAGGCGGCCGCCTTACGTCGCGTCTGTAAGCTTTTCTCCGTTCTTCTTCCAGCCTCATATACTACTGCTGCTTGTGCCTACTACTGCGTCGGGTTTTTGTTAAGCTGGCTATCAATCGTCCCTGGTGATGATAGCCTGGAGCACCAGCGCCAGGCTATCATATCCTGGAGGGCGCAGTAGCCGAGGGCCGAAGCCAGTCAGAGTCAGCCGAAGAGGGGGGATGAACGATTGCAGACTAAAGGATAGACAGATATTCGTAACAAGGCGTAAATAATATAATAGCGCGTCTATGCCTTCCAATCTCATGCGAAGGTGACCTGATGCTAACATCAAACGCGCGAGAGCAAAACTCTTCTCTTAGACATAAGCAAATATGTGACAGTAGTAGCATGCTACGAATGATGCAATAGCTAAGTCTCACAGCCGTGTCGTAAGCAAGCGGGGGATTCTGTGGAAAGCCCATCAACCGCCACCCGTACGTTCCAACGTGAATTCGAACAGAAACAGCCGAGTACGAGGAGGTCCCGAAATCCCGTCGCACAAGTGCCGCACACGAGCCCGCTAAAGACCATTGGCTATCGCTGGCCGTGGTCTTCATCGTTCCGAGAGCCGAGACATCCACCGATACGTGCAATTGATGGCACCCTCGATCAACCGCAGTTGAGCCGAGGGAGTTGTTTTGCCTTTCCGAATGCTCGGAACTCTGATTTCCTTCATGACTATGTATGAATTCTCACCTCTCCTTGCGAGTTGATCATTCTACCAGGCTTTATACAAGGTTCGATAAAACGCAGGCGCCGCGACCACAGGATACTGGGACCCCCTCTACCGTGAACGTTCTTTGCCCCACCAGTTCAGTATTTCGTTTAGTCAACAATTGAGCTCTAACGTGCAGAGTTTCCCAACCAAAGCTCGGGCACGTCATCTTATTTGTCTTTATTTTTGCCGGGTGCTTTGCCAGAGCCTTGCAGAAGGAAACTGACAGCTGAGGGAGCATTTGTCAAGTTTACACTGCACGAGACTGCAGGACCTACGCATGGCGAGTCCTGCCTCAGAAGCTGGAGTGAAGGTGCGGCCCGGGGTTCCCGTTGGGGTTAGGAAGACGACTGCAAGCATAGGCACGAAGATACCTCAAAGCATCTGCAGAATAACACGAAATGCCTCGAGGCAAAACCCCGTTTTCACATTTCTTTCCTGCTACCCCTTCTCCGGCACTCGCCGCCTTCCGGCATATCAACTTGCCGGAAGCAAAGCCGTGCGCGCAGGCTTCTGGCCGTCGAGGCCAAACACCTCGCCACCTCCCAGAAAACTAACGGAACCCGCACCCGCCCCAGCTCCAGTCTCTGAGCTGAATCTCAGCGTGCAGCCGTCTTTTCACCCCCCCCCCCCCCTAGCATCAAACACTTAGAGGCAAGTAGCGCCTGAACACGAAACTAAGATTTTCCCCCCCCCCTGCTCAACATGTGCAAGCTTACCCCTGTGGTACCTGCATTTCAAGCTCACACTGCTCAACATGTGGGGGCCCAGGGCCACATTCATTGCGAATGTGTTCGTGGTGTCGGTCGCAGGAGTCTTTTTTTTTTTTTTTTTTTGGCTAGCCAAAGAGAGTAAAAGAGTGAAAGAGGACGTCACAGTAGTGAGTAGAAAAGAGAACAAGTGTAAAAGAAAGGAGGTAGCACGGACTACCAGACCAGCGGAGACCACCGCAAAAAAGAAACCCCCTTTTTTTTTCCCTCACCTTATCCCACAAACCAGCACCAATAACAACGACCCATGACTAGACGACATCTTCCTCGAAGAAGACTTGATGCTAGCATCAACCATGCATGAGAGGCAGTGCTCTGCCTAAACATTAAACTAAGATTCCCCCCCCCCCCCCAGGGTGCGCACTAAGGGACGTTGCCCCCGTTGCACGTTGCACCCCCTTTTTTTTGGGGGGGGGGGTCGTTTTGGGGGCTGTTTTTGGGGTGTTTCCCAGACCCCCCGGTGCCGAGTGGGTACTCCGTTTCCTCCAGATGAATCCGTTCTCCTCGTTTTCGAAATCGAAACCCACTTTTGCGGAAAAAAAGGTCAATCCCCACCAAAATGTTTTCCTGCACTTTTTTGGCAGGGAAATGTACTTAGCAACTTTTGAGCAAAGTCAGTTTCCCCGAAAACCAAGATTCCTGCAGTGCACTCAAAAATCAGCCAAAATCTGGAAAATTGGCCCAAAAAGTGAAAATTCGGGCCGATTGGGCCGATTTACCATGTGCTTTTCCCAAAATGCCAATACCCCCCAAAAGCTGTTTTTCAGGCAAATCCGCTGGGAAACGTACTTAGAGAATTCCGAAAAATCGGCACCAAGAAAACCACGAAAGGGCAGATTTTCCCGGTTTCAGCCTGTGTTTTGCACGTCAAATTTCAGGCCTCACAGACGAACTGAGGACGGAGTGGAAAGATCCATCGCGAAAGAGCGCGTTTAAGGGGGTCCCCGGAAAAAAGGGTGGGGGGGTCCCCGGCCACCAGGTGCACCAAACAGGACCCCCCCCCCCCCCTTCCAAATTTAGCAGACGTTGACATTGCCCGTTGCACCCCCCAATCCTTAGTGCGCCCCCTGCCCCCCCCCTGGGCATATATATCCATTTCAAGCACGTTCTTGCAACCCCCCCCCTGGGCATACATCAGATCCGACCCATTCTCGTGTTGGAGGGTCACCCATGCAGATTCTCGCAAATTACCGTAAGCGGGTTTAATATGAAACGTGTATAGTACGAAACGGTTTTAATACGAAACGTGTTAATTAAGAAACACCCCGGATCTGAAGCTATGAAACATTAACACGTTTCGTATTAAAAACTGCACTTCCATAGAGGTTTTGAAGGGGTTTGTACTTAGAGTAAACTGGGGCTCGACAATAAAAAAAAGGATGCAGGAAAGTTGACAGAAAATTTGAACCAGTCAAAAAAATGCACCAATTTCTTCGCCCGCGTCAGCCCTTCACCCCATGCGAAGCAGATTCGACAATCTTTGCCCGCTCAGCACAACAGGTAGCAGGTGATGCGGTTGCAAAGGAAGTCGCGAAGGAGTTGCCGACAAAGAAAACAACGAGAGCGACGTGGAACGCTGACGAGAAAGAACGCATTGCTGAGATTGTTGCAGAAAAGGGGGTGCGAGACACTGTCAAGTGGTGGAACAGTCCTCTCCAAGGACATACGAAACAGCTCAACCAAACCATGGCGTCTCGAGCCTTTTCCGAATACAAAGAAGCAATACAAGAGCGCGTAGCAAAGCGGAAGATGGGGCTGCATGTTGAGGAAAGCGAGAGCCATTTCCGGGAAGTCAAACGAGGGAGGAAGTGCACACTGTCACCCACAGAAGAAAACAAGGTGCTCAGCATCATCCGCTCTGCTAGGTCATCAGGTGGCGCTGTGACGGCACAAACCGTGTCAGCAACAGCTAGAGGCATGGTGAAAGCTAGTGATGAAAGCGAGCGCATTCACGACGCCACCACGCTGAACAAGGAGTGGGCGCGTGCATGGATGCGACGGTTGGGCTGGTCCATGAGAGCTGCAACAACAGCAGTGGCCACCACAACGCGACCCTTCCTGGAAGCTCGTGCAGAATTCGTTGCAGAAGTACAGAGTGCAAGGAAGCTCCACGACATCCCCTTAGAAAGGGTAGTAAACGCCGACCACACACTGTTGCAACTCCTGCCAGCACCCAAGAAGACCTACGCGCCGGTGGGCAGCAAGCGAGTGGCCCTAACAAACCTGAACGACAAACGGTCGATCACAGGTCTGTTTGCGGCCTTTGCAACAGGGGAGCTGCTACCCCCGCAGTTGATCTACGGCGGGAAAACCAGCAGGGTTCTTCCACCGGAGGCAAAAAGACCAGACGGGTGGTCTTTTGTCGCCAATCCTAACAGATGGGCAAACGAACAAACCACGAAGGTGTGGGTAAATGACGTGCTGCTGCCGGCGATGAACACACGGAGAGGAGAGACAGAGTGGGGCCTCCTTATCCTCGATCGTTTCTCTGCCCAGCACACACAAAGTATCAAGGAACTACTTGTGCACAATCGCATCGCAACAGTCTGCATTCCGGCTGGCTGGACAGGAAGGTTGCAGCCGTTGGATGTTGGTCTAAACGGTGTTCTGAAGCGGAGCTTGCGGGACGAGTACTCAACTTGGTACAGCGACAGTGTGCTCAAGTTGATGAAACAAGCAAATGCAAAGAACGCGAAGAACCTGATGAAGAACAAAAAATACAAGAAAGACAAGAAGCATAAGAAGGCTACAAAAGACGTGGAGAGTGTTAACGACGGTGACGCTGCTGAGGACATCCAACGTCTTCAAAGTGTATCCGTTGTCCCCACACCCGTGCTCTTTCGTGAAGTCGCGCACTCAAAGACGAAGCACAGTGTCATCCTCTACGACAGTCTCGGGGAGCGTAGCAGTATGACGGTCTCGTTGTCCGAAGCAGCAGGGGCAGCTGGCGACCTGCACTTCGCTCCGGAATGGTGGAGACAGCAAGAGGCGCACGCTTGTGGGTGGTTCGCCTATCAAAGCATCTGGCTGGCTGCCAGCGGAAAGTGCGTTCAGGAGGCCAGCGATAAACCAACGCATGAAACAGCTAAGCAACTGCTCAGCAAGTGCACAGAAGCCGATCTCGCTGCATTAAGCGACACCAACGTCACAAGGACTCGTGCGACAATTGTAGAATTGATAGCCGAATTTGCGAAGACCCCCGCGTCGTCTGAATTTGAAGAAAAACATCATCTTGATGTATTAGTCGCGCTCGTTCTCAATGAAGTAGTGCTGCGTCTATTTGGGGTGAAAGTGCGCTTGCACGAAACGTGCACCTTCTCTGCTGCTGAACACTTGAAGTCCGGGTGCCGGCAAAGCTCACTGGTTGTCTTGTTCGACGGGGCTCATTTTGCTTCCCTTGTCACCGTGTCTGCTGAAGAACACACGTCTGTTGTGGAAGGTGAGATGCTGAAGATGATGGCGCGTCTCGACCTCCGCGCAAAATCTCTGCGTAGACGACATCTGAAGTGGCTAAAGACGGCGTTGTCGAAAGTGAAACCCGAGAGCATCCGGGCGAGTTTCGTGGTGACCGGGTTGAGTGACGCAAATTTACTGGAAGAGAAAGTTTCCGATCCAACAGGAGATGGAGCCGACCAAGGTTTCGTTGAAGACAGCCCCCAGGCCACCGGTTGCGGGGACAACGTTCTCGCCGAACTCCTTCGCAATTTCAATGAATGTCTCGTACTGAGTGAATGCGCAGATTGCATCAACGATTCTGACTTCGCTGATTTTGACCAAGAGCTTGAAGAACTGGCAAACGATGAATGCGTTGCTGTGGAGGTGGATGCGGTTCATGCTAGTCTTGGGGCTGGCGAGCACGAGAAGAAGCTGGATGGCAATCACCTGGAGAGGCTTTACTCCTTCTTTAAGGACAACTCCGCCTTTGCTTGCGCTGCCCTTCCATACGACCGGCTTACCCTGTCATCACTGACGCGTGCCCGCCTAATGAACACCTTCGTAAACACTAGCGTGTCAGGAACTCGTGGTTGGCACTGGATGCTTGTAACAACCGACCGGTCGCTCCGAAGATGCGTTGTATCTTGCTCGCTTTCTGACTTTTGCGGAAGCAAGATAGTCAGCCACCTTGCAACGGTCTTTTCCGCCGACACCGACTCTTGGTTCATAGAGACGGACGCTCGAGGATGTCAACAAGACGATTGGAGCTGCGGTTACCATTCCTTGTTTGCGGCGCTGCAGTTCACAGACTGCATCCCAGAGCCGTTGGTGATCCCGCCCACGCCTGTCGTCTGCAATTGCTGTCATCGTGATGTCTTGTCGCTAATACTCTGACCGCGGTACGTTTTTCCTGCTCAAAGGCTCGATACACCAAAGATTGTCGGGAACCAAAATGGGGGATCATCATGGGGTTTTCAAATTTCACTAAGTACGTCAGATGTCAGGTGCCCTTTGGCTATGCCGCCATCTCTATGTCACACGAGGTTTAAGGATGCTAATCTTGCAGGGAATAGTTGACTACATGTGCTACCTACGATTGACGGGAGTCGGAGAACCTACTGTAACCTAAAGCAGGACCGACCCCTCCTTTCGTGAGAAAAAGCGAACAGCAGAAACCGCCTTCTTTATTCCTCTGGCGCTAGCAGAGCTGCGACTCAACTATTCTCTGGTGCTAACAATCTTGCGGTTTGCCCTCAATGTATCGTGAAGGCGAAAAAACGTAGGCAGCGTGTTTTGGTGGTCAGGATTCCTAACCTGAAACTGAAGCAGGAAACGGGAACCGATGAACCGGCAAGCACAGACAAAGACGACGCGCCTGTCTTTTTCGAGAGTCCGCGCACCAGAGGACCTTGTCGTCGCTCGCACGACACCACTCCGCCAGGACGGCCGCCTTCACCTGGGAAGGGAACGCCGAAACAAACTTCACGGCAAAGCGCATCTCGGACCGCTTCCGGCTTCTTCAGCCGCTGCTTCTTCTTTTGTCCTGTTGTCTGCAGGCATTTCCGTGGGGCGCCCACGGTTGTCTCCGTTTCCTCTTCCGCTTTCACTACCGCGACTGGTTCGTGGAGTCTTGGACGCTGCTCGCGACCTCCTTGCGAGCTCCGGCGCCTTGAGTCATGGCTTCGAGACCCCTATTTGCTGACGCTTTTCCTACCGCCAGTTTCCTCGGCTTGCTGTCGCAGGACTCGCTGGATTGCGGTTTACTCTCCAGCTGCGGCTTCTTTGTCCTTTCCTCCTCTGACGTCCTGTTCCGCAGCTCGTTTCGCCAAGCTGGCGCCTAACTCTCGGCTGCTACTGACTTGGGAGGCTCCAGCCCCTTTGGAGCCGCATTTTCAGGGGATGCATCTTTTAGGTTTCACCGCAATCACTGAATTCCGACGGTTGGCAGGTGCGCCTTGCAGTTAAGTGTAAGTAGCATGCGAATATATTGAGAATCTTAAGCGAGAACGCGAGAATTCACGCATGCGGTCAGTCAGTTCGGATGTACGCCCAAGGAAGCCATAAATCGTTTGAAACTGAAAAAGACAAGAAACGACGAAAGAAGACAAAAAACGGCAGAATAGACATAACGTGATTATATAGCCAAAATAATGGCTGGCTACTCGTTATGTGCTTTGTAACGAAACAACAGTCAGGTAGTGCAGTTTTACCAAGTCCATGCGTTCCTTTCCTCCAGTTGACGACAAGCGAGACGCGTGGCGTGCCGGGGTTCTTCTGAATTTGGGCTGGAACAGCTCATCCCTTAAGATCTCCTCGCTGTTTTGGACGATGCATACGGTCGGCACTGCCTGGCTTCCTGTCAAGGCTTGTTCCAGTCGAGACCACAGAACAGCGGCACATGCCGAGCCAACAATGTTGTCGTCCACACGTGCATGCTAACCAAGACTTCTCATGCTTGGATTGGGTACTGAGCGGCGTGTCTCAGGCACCCTCTTTAATCCAGCTTGGAGGCTGGGCTTCACCGTGTACCTCAGCGTTGGAACCAGACGGGTTGTAGCCGGAATATGCGGAGAGACCAGCAGTCCTTGTCAGCAAGGATCGCTGTTCTCAGAACAACGTACTTCGGTGAAAACTGGCGCCCCAGAATCCAGTTGGGTCTACCTAAGCGTGTGTAAATGTACAGCCGAAACGTGGTGGGTACCGCTCTTTAGCTCCAGCTTCTGAGGCTGGAGTCAGCCGCATACGCAGACCTTTTTGGAGGAATGCGGAAGACAGACATCCCCCTTTTCAACGCGAGGGTGCATGCTCTATCCAAACGCTAGTAATTAGGACACTTTTGGGGCCGAAGCTGGGTCGTTCCAATTTGAAGCATTTTAGCTTTCTCAACCACAGTGGCTTGTAACGTACGGCCGCATCGTCATCCTGACATCGAGAAAGTACTAGTGCCCCGTGGCGGACGAGCCGTACACCTGCTTCAAACCGACGAAGGAAGAATGCAAAATACCCGGAACCAAACGTTGCGTTCACCCGAACGGGACCGACAGGTCACCCCCTGCCAAAAGGACCTACTAATGAGCTCCAACTTTGGATTGGTACGAGGACCACAAGCGAATCCTGAGAAGACTCGTGTTTGCAATTAACATTTTCAGGGTTCCCTAGCAGCCCGCCCGGCGTTCAGGCCAGTAAACCGGTGTTCGCAGGCAGGCCGTTGTTCAAAGAAAAAAATAACCGGAAGACGAATTCCGGACGTTGTGTGGATTGACACAGCTTCCCACATGGTTTGGAGAGGGCGCGACAACAACAAAGTTCCACTGTTCTCCCAACAGCCGGGGCAGCCCAATCACGGGCAACAACGGCTCCGGCTGCACACGCGTCGGTGCGGGGAAGTGTGAGTTCGAACACCCGCATTGACGTCGCCGCGTGGACGTCCGCTGGCAGCAGTGCAAGCTCCCCGGGTAAGTTTGTGCGTTCTAGTGAGTCGCAGTCGCAAGGGCCGCTCGGACACGATTGTAGAGGCTTTCTCCCGAAACTGATTTTCCTATGCTCCCGTAGCTTGGGTGGTCCTGGTGGCTGTGACGAGCTACGAACAGCCTGACAACCAGACTCACACGGCTGGCCGTGTCCAAAAGTCAACCCGGAGTTTCAAGCGAACACATTCATTCTGAAAAGAAGGCCACCGCGTGAGACGATGATGCTGTGGGAGCCGGCAACGAGAAGCCCCCTCCTTCCTTCGCCAAGGAACACTGAAATGCACGTACATTTGCAAAAACCCGGCCTGGGCCGGTGAGAAGGGGACCAGGCGTCGGTACGTCTCCGAAACATCGGTTTCTGCTAAGGAACCGTGATTTATCGAAAGAAAATACCACAAATAACGCCAGAAAAAGGTGTCGGAACCACAAGAAAAACAGAGAGCCCCGGTCCTTAATGGGCTCGATCCTTACTTACGGAGTCTGGCGCCCCCTTTTTTTTTGTATAAGCACCTGCTTTGTAGGAAATGCTTGAGGAGACTGCCAGTTGCGATAGATCAAAGGAGGTAAATGTGCTGTAAGGTAGGAAGGGATGTGGCGTAAGCGTTCAACAAAAAAGACCCACTTTGTAGTTGTATTGTTTTCTCCCCCTCTAGCCTCCTTCGAAATGAGCACAAGGCAGTCCCTCGAGTATTTTTACTCTCCTTCGAACAAGACTTGAGCAAGCATCGAACATGTATCGCGTCCTGCCTAACATTAAACTAAGATTCCCGCTCGCCCCCCCCTTCCGTTCCACCCGCTTCTTTTTTCTTAATGTGAGCCGGTCCCTCCCATCTCTTGAAACTGCATCGAAGTGCCTGCCGCTGTTTATCACAGTGAATCACGGTCCACCACGGTCTATCCGGTCCATCTCTAGTCCCTAGAGCTGCATCGAATTGCCCGGTGCTGTATTCTTCGGTCTATCACAGTCTATCAAGAGGGGATGGACCGGCTCACAATGGCAACAAGCGTTGCCTTCATTCGAAAGTGTCGAGTAGCGTACTGTTGTAATTGTTTCAAACCAGGAGATTACCCGAACGTGCGCACAAAAAAAAAATAAAACCCCCCCGAAACCCCTTCTTTCTTTTCTGTCCTTCGAGCAAGAGGTCCAAGTCCAGAGCCATTTGCACAACCCCTGGGAGCTTTTGGTCCGGATCTTGGGGCTTTAGCCACGATGCCCGCGGGCCTCCATACCAACCCTGGGGCTTTCGACCATACCCCGAGATGAGCTTTTCTCAACACGGCGTGCCATTCGAAAAAAAGGGTTCGACAAAGAAACTCGAAAGTCTAGAAGAATAGCCGGCTTGCTCAGAAGGCGTTTTGCCACTTTTCTCCCCTATTTTTTTTGCCCTTTCTTCTTTGGATAAGCACCTGCTTTGTGGAAAATACTCGAGACCGCCAGTTGCAAATCGGGGGGTTCGTGTAGTTCATCAGCATGCCGGTGATCCCGTTATCGCAAGAAGAGTCCAAATCGCAAAGGGGGAAACATACTCCAGCCCATGCAAACCACAGGTGAACCTGTGTTCAGTGTGGGCGTAGGGTTTCAGCAACCATCCACTAGCAGCTAGTGTGGTATCGTGGTATGCTGTGGTATCCACAGCACCTCAATACCATCACCAAAAGGACCAATTTGTAGTTGTTTCATTTCTCCCCTTTAGCCTCCGTCAAAAATATGCACCAAATGGCTCCTCCGAGTATTTCTGCTCTTCAGGAAGAGGTAAGGAGTTCCCTTTCTCGTCGCTGGCCTATCTTCTTCTTCGTCTTCTTCTTCTTCTTCTTGTTCTTCGTCGACTGTCACTTCAGCAAGTTATTCGGAATTAGCTGGGCTGAACGCCCGGTTAGATTCGAGGTTGTTGAGCTGCAAGTGTTCTCTCGCATTAACCTGCCGTTTTTTTTTTAAAGTGGTTACCAGAACGGCCTTTGTTCATCCTTTCTCTCTCACCAACGGTGCTTACGAAAATGTAGTGTGTGCGTATGCGTGACGGACCGTTTTAACGTCGTCATGGCGTCGGCGTCCGTGTTCCTCTCGCGCTTGACATGCTCGATGGGCACTGCCATCCGTCGCTGCAGGGAAGAAACCATTCTGGCAGCGCGTGTTTGAGATGGCTTGAGCTCCTCGGAACGTGCCAGGCGTTGTAAAAGCTGCCCAACTACCTGCGCCGAGTCCCCCGGAGTCTCCCCGCACCGTACACTGCGTGCCGGCCGCGCTTCGTGGAGCAGATGCAAGCCCGCTTGCAACCCTTCGTATTCCGCCACGTTATTGCTGCGCACGGTCGGTAGCGGCAGTACTACTTCCGACACCTTGATTCATCTCAGTATAACCGCTCCGGCGCCAGCAACGACGCAGGCGGTTCCGTTGGCTCTCGCCCCGCCATCGAAGCACACAAGCATTTTGCTGTCGTCCATTTCTCCATCCGCTAGCGCTGTGCGGGGGGGTGTTGTCGCCTTGCTAACTCGATGAAGCTGATGCCCAGCTCATCGTGTCCCGGGGGTGCCTATTCCACCTGCCGCAGCCAGTCGGTGAAAGCCATCCACATTTCCCGACCGTATATCCATTTCGTTGTCGCGGCGGATGGTAATAATGGTATTGCAAGTCGGCAGGGCTCAGTTGGGTTCCAGCCTCGTGTTAGTTCTCTGTCCTGTGATGCCGGGCCGACCTGTCGAGCAGGCCGTCGGCACCTTGGCATTCTCTCAGCACTTCGACAACACCCCCCCGCTCGAACAGTTGTAGAGTTTTATGCACGTGGTATGTGCAACGCGTCATAGGGACGTCATGAATCATCAGCTCTTCCTTCGCACCTGAGGTGTGCCAAATTCGCTGTTGAGAGTACCCACACAGTTGCCTTCAGCACCTCTGCTGCGGCTTGTAGCGTAAGGTGGCGCGACGCCATGTCGCCACTTTCTGCTGGCGTCGGTTGATTCACGGCGGTGTCCGTTCTTGTCCGGTACGTCCAGCACCCTACTTCTTGTCGATAGGGCTGTAATGGTCGGTTGACACCATGTCAGGAGCTGCTGCATGCCCCCGCTTCCCGCCATTCGCCTCCGGCAACCGGTCTCTTTGTAGCTTCGTTGAGCTGCTTCAACTGCTCGGCCAGCTCCCTTTCGCCAGCCTCATTTGTCGCTTTCTTCCCTTTCTTGGAAGCTGCGCTCCTGTCGTTGCGCCTCTTGCCGGGCCGTCCACAATCTCCCCTTCCTTCTCGCCAACGCGCACCGTGGTTCGCTGTACGCTATTCCTCTTCTTGACTCGAACACTGGCCCCAGCCCACCCGAGCTGTCCGACCAGGCGCTCACGCGACCCGCACACTTCCGTCTCCAGAACGACTCAGACCCACGAAGCTCTATGTCGGGCCTCAGGCTGTCGCGAACAAAACCGCACAAAAACCATAGTAACCATGGTGTGGTCGGTATAGCCAGGGGGAACTACGGGGGACCTACGGGGGAACTACGGGGAACTGACCTTGGGGTGTCTTTTTTTTTTTTGTAGTGGATTTTTTCAAACGCCACGCACCGGCGCCAAACCGGGAGCTTTGGAGTGAGCAAACCGGTTCCTCTTGCTTGGGCTTTCCACAGAAGGGCCAAGCCTTTTGAAAAATGGAGCCTTCGGGGTGTCGGGGGTGGTGCTTTCGTGACGCCGGGGCATGAAGGATTCGTTGGAAAGTAGACTCGAAGGCTATCGCAGGACTCGCAGAAGTCGGTTGGCTCACGCTTGCAGGACCTAAGTAAATCTCGCTACCGGGCCCCCTTCAACGTTCCCCAAGAGGACTGTAGGAAAAGCACAGTTGCCACCATTGCGTGCTTGTACTGGTCCTTGAAAATAATCGCGTTATCGTGACGGATGGCAGAGGCCTGACCGATCGAGATCTGCAGAATATCTTGGACATCCCACAGATAAAATTGGCAGCACGCAATCAAGAGTCCGGTGATAGACGAAGATATGTGCTTGAGTCCAACTTGTCTGCATGGAAGGGAAGCTGATAAGAAGTTACTGTCTGCATGGAAGGGAAGCTGAGAAGAAGTTACTTCTTCATAAACTGCATGCCCTCACCCGAAGCATGCCATTCAAGGCTAATGTTGTTGTCGGCAAACTGCTCTACGATCTCTGGAATAGAAGGATGCAGAGCCCGAAGAACCCAAGGCTTTGCCGTGTCCGAAGTCTCCCTCTCGCCAGCGAAAGAAGCAAACAAGCCAGAGCCTCTCCTTGCGCGCCATTCCGACACTCCAATCCCTCTTGGGTTTGGGCAAGAAGGTGATCTGCAATCACGTTCAGAAGCCCAGGTGGCGTTTGCATCAGCTCCTCTACTCTGGGAGAAACCGGAAGCTCTCCGGAGATGGTACCTGCATTCCAACTCGTCCTCTTGGGAAAGGCCAGTCGACGGCTGTATGCAAGTGGGCGGAGGTCCTAGGACTGCGAAGGCGTGACTACCCCACAAGAAGGACTCGCTGTCTCTCTGTTCTGCCCCTGCCGCCATAGCCATCTTATCCTCGGCCAAGCACCAGTTTCTCCTCCTGCAACGCAACCTTGCCTTCAGCATGGCCATTATGACTGTAATTCTGGTTATAAACCTTGCTCCTCGCTCGGGTTGCCGTCTTCGACCGCGACCGCCTCTGATAGTTTGGGTTAGAATGCAAATAATCTGTGGCGATTTGCGTATCTCTTCGTACGTGATGTGTCATTCTTTCGCCTCTTTAGCTCGACTTGATCGTCGCGCTCAGGCGCGCGTTTGGTGCCTCGCTTCTTCTTCGATTGCTCGTCCAGGTTCATCGGTTGCTGCACCGGCGCTTTCACACGCCGCACTTCACTTTCTGGTGCTCGTGGCACACCCGCTCACTCCACTTCGTGTTCCGTAGCGTTGAACACCGCCCGCTCTGCCCTTCCACCTCCACACGTAGGGAAAAGATCCATCCGGCCGGGTTTCGAAGCGATCGCGGGACCGCAGACCTTCGCGGCGGTCGGAGGAGAGAGGTGGTTCCAGGCGCTGCAGTATTGGCTGGATGGGATGTGCTGGTCGGTGGTGGGTGACGTCGCGATGGCAGAGCTCACCGTCGACTTTGAAGTGTGCACCAAACTAGATCTTCCGGGCAGTGTCGTAGCGACGACGGACGGGACACCGTTGAGCATGCGTGCGAGGGTACTCGCAAAACTTTTAAAAACCGTCAGGGATGCGCTGGAGCGAAACGGCGACGGACCGCTTCTGCCAGACAGGAAACTGGAGAAGATAGGGTCGCTGAGAACGGTGGGAGCCCCGTCGTGCCTCACGGGGTACGAGATGAGGCCGATCTTCCGTGGTGGTACGGAGACGATGGAAGTGCTCGAGACACAGCTGACGACGGCACGAGTTCAGCGACGAGGCGTGGGGGCGCGGGGCCTCTGGTAGAACATTTCCTGCTCTCCTTACCGCAGCTGATCTGTGACCTCGCAGTCTGTCCTTCCTTCTCATCCTATTCCTTCCTCTTCGGGGCACGCAGGCGTGCATGGCGGCGTGGTGTTCCACCTCCCGACCACCGCCCCGCAGCTCGGGTAGACATCGCCCGCGAAACCCAGTTCCGTGAGCGCGAGCGGCTCGGACTCGCGCATGGCTGCCCACAGGGCGGCAGCTTCGGTGAGGGCTGCCCACCGGATGGCGGCCCTCAGTTCCTCCTCCTTATGGCCGCTCTGCGCAAGTTGGGGCTGTAATACTGCACCTTTGTAGCTCTTCCGCCCAGGGCCGACTGCAGAAAGTGGTCGCCACAAAGGAATTACCCCCCGAAATTCACCGATTTGGCCTGGACCAGGTGGCTTGTCTCCTGGGGTCTTTGATCTTGATATGCTCGAATTACCCGAAATGGTCCTTATTTTGTGACGAAAAAGTGCAAAGTAGCTTGGAAATGCTCTCCAGGACCCAAGGCTGCATACCTGAAGCACTCAGCAAAAAAACAAGAAACGAAAAAAAAAAAAGGTATACCGGGAAGGCGGCATACCGACGCTATGCGTGCACGAGCGGGAAGCGCTCCCGCAGTTGGAAACCCCGGTTGGTTTCGTGAAAAGGGCCGCCGCGTACATGGAGTCGAGAGGGGTGCTGAAGAAGATTCGTGAGGTCGCGTCCCACACCGCAACCAAAGGGGCGACTCTCCAGGCGCTTGAGCGTGTCCCTGGGGCAGTGGACCTGTTCCAGGCAATCGTTCGCCGGGCCGTGATGCCGAACAGGACCCGGGTTTCATGCAGGCTTTGCCAGCACGCGGCGACTGCTCAGCACGTCCTTCTCGAAGATGACCCGGTCCACAACGCAGCCTCGAGCGCACTGGAGGCCTACCCGCAAGGACTGCCCAGCGTAAAAGACGTGATGGAGGATTTCGCTCTACGAAGGCCGCCGGCGCTGAAGTTCGTTGCTGAGCGTGTTAAATCGACATACGACGATCCGCTAACCAACCGCTGGACCGCTGCCATCTTGAATTACCTGCGATGAGAGGGAGGGACAGGCGGAGGGAGGGACCTTTTCCAATTTATATTATTTCCACTTGGTTTCGGCATCAAAAGGACCTTCTAAGACGCTTAGAGTGAGGGAAGACGCAACCCAATAAAATGAAAAGTATGAGAAAGAGGGAAATAGAAATAAATAGCCGAAGGGCGCCCATCATCTTGGACCCAAACAAAGCTCAGGACGGGGAGACTCTGCCTGAAGGAATCAACCACCCCCGGGTGGGCTAGTCTGACACAAGTTGTCAACAGGAAAAAAAAAAAAAAAAAGACCCCCCCCCCCCCCCATGTTGAACTACGGGGGAACTACGGGGAACTGGCCCACCGACCACACCAAACCATATAGCCCTTTCTTGCTCTAAGAGAACCCTTTCATCAACGGTCACACGAAGACCCTCAACCCCCGGAATTTCAAGCGAACTTTAACTCTAAAAAAAGGAACAGTCCACAGGAAGAAGAGCACGCCCCACCCCACTCGAGGAGCACGTGAGCGAAAGCAAGAATTCAGGGATTATTGCTGCTTCAAACCTTCTCGCACTGGTTTCGTTTCCGAACCTCACATTGCACATGAGCTTGCGAATTACCCGTTCGTAGTTGGCGGATTCGCCGCGAGTGCCCCCGTCTCCCAAATGGCAACGTTTTCGAATGACATCGTCGTTTTTGAGGATATAGGGAAAGCGCGCACACAAGCAGCGGTCACAGTATCGAGCTGGGCTGAGCTGTGCAAGGTGCCGCAGTATTCGGCGCTGTGGCATTGGAACGACGACGCGTTGGCGATTCAGAAGGAAAAGGAGGAGGCGCGCAAGCGGGAGGCGAAGGAGCAAAAGGACGACCAGGATGTGATAAGTTGGTCGTCTTCGTCTTCTGCCACGTCGTCGTCGTCGTCGGGGTCGTCAAAGGGGAAAAAGGCGGTTTCGAAGCTGAAGCAGAACGATGAAGACGTCGTGGACAGCGTGAGTCCCGCCGCCAGCGGCGGCGAAGAAGCAGAAGGCGAAGACTCTGGAACCGCCAACTTCGCGCAAGCCATGTCGATCCTTCGAACGAACCACGGCCCAAAACGACAGCCGCGGAGATCAGCCCCCATTGTGCACGGTGCCCGGCCCCAATCCCAGTTCAAGGTATGCGATGCGCCCGCCTTCCTTGCCGCTAACACGAGGCATCCTAAACACAAGGCAGCCCAACAGGTGTGGCGCAAGCTGCCCCTGGAATGGGACATCCACAGTCTTGCACCCCATGATTGTACCGTGTTCGGAAAAAAATTGGACCGGAAAAAAATTGGACCGGTAAAATGTTTGGACCGGAAAATTTTTGGACTTTTCGGAGGTTCTGAAAAAATTGGACTTTTTTCCGCTCAAACCAAGTTTGGGGGGTTCGTTTTTTCTTTGTGGTATTTTGAAGCTGACCCAGGGAACCTCTGCCACTCGTTTCTTTGACATTTCAATGATAACCCTCAGGATGGAATTGAACACTGGACGAGAGCACCAGCTCAACTCCCTCGCATCGAAAGGCGAGAAATTTGTGTCTTGGTGTGGCGCGAGACAGATATGCAGAATAATCGCGAATGCAGGAGGGCAGATGAGACGAGGATCCAGATGTGGAGACGAGGTGCAGACTGACGCGAGCGCGTGTGGGAAACAGGCATGTTCAAGGAGATAGTGGATCGTCGGCGTACCGAGTGTCTATAGGCACGCTCGGGGACGAGTCAGTTTCCGAACGCCATGTGCTGGAATCAGGCATGCGCGGGAGGAGGTGCCGGGCGTCTGGAATCAGGCCCGCGCACGTTGGCCCGCTGGCCGTCATGCGTCTGGAATCAGGCATGATAATGGTCAGCAGTACCGAGCGTCTGGAATCAGGCTCAGTACGGGTCAACGCTCCGAACGCCATGTGCTGGAATCAGGCATGCGCGGGAGGAGGTGCCGGGCGTCTGGAATCAGGCCCGTGCACGTTGGCCCGCTGGCCGTCATGCGTCTGGAATCAGGCATGATAATGGTCAGCAGTACCGAGCGTCTGGAATCAGGCTCAGTACGGGTCAACGCTCCGAACGCCATGTGCTGGAATCAGGCATGCGCGGGAGGAGGTGCCGGGCGTCTGGAATCAGGCCCGTGCACGTTGGCCCGCTGGCCGTCATGCGTCTGGAATCAGGCATGATAATGGTCAGCAGTACCGAGCGTCTGGAATCAGGCTCAGTACGGGTCAACGCTCCGAACGCCATGTGCTGGAATCAGGCATGCGCGGGAGGAGGTGCCGGGCGTCTGGAATCAGGCCCGTGCACGTTGGCCCGCTGGCCGTCATGCGTCTGGAATCAGGCATGATAATGGTCAGCAGTACCGAGCGTCTGGAATCAGGCTCAGTACGGGTCAACGCTCCGAACGCCATGTGCTGGAATCAGGCATGCGCGGGAGGAGGTGCCGGGCGTCTGGAATCAGGCCCGTGCACGTTGGCCCGCTGGCCGTCATGCGTCTGGAATCAGGCATGATAATGGTCAGCAGTACCGAGCGTCTGGAATCAGGCTCAGTACGGGTCAACGCTCCGAACGCCATGTGCTGGAATCAGGCATGCGCGGGAGGAGGTGCCGGGCGTCTGGAATCAGGCCCGTGCACGTTGGCCCGCTGGCCGTCATGCGTCTGGAATCAGGCATGATAATGGTCAGCAGTACCGAGCGTCTGGAATCAGGCTCAGTACGGGTCAACGCTCCGAACGCCATGTGCTGGAATCAGGCATGTGCGGGAGGAGGTGCCGGGCGTCTGGAATCAGGCCCGTGCACGTTGGCCCGCTGGCAGTCATGCGTCTGGAATCAGGCATGATAATGGTCAGCAGTACCGAGCGTCTGGAATCAGGCTCAGTACGGGTCAACGCTCCGAACGCCATGTGCTGGAATCAGGCATGCGCGGGAGGAGGTGCCGGGCGTCTGGAATCAGGCCCGTGCACGTTGGCCCGCTGGCCGTCATGCGTCTGGAATCAGGCATGATAATGGTCAGCAGTACCGAGCGTCTGGAATCAGGCTCAGTACGGGTCAACGCTCCGAACGCCATGTGCTGGAATCAGGCATGTGCGGGAGGAGGTGCCGGGCGGCTGGGATCAGGCCCGTGCACGTTGGCCCACTGGCCGTCATGCATCTGGAATCAGCATGATAAGGGTCAGCGTAGCGAGCGTCAGAGTACGAGTCATTGCTCCGCGTGTGCTCGAAGCAGCCAGGCGCGGGAGGTCGGGCGTCTGGAATCAGGCCCCCGCTGGCGTCCTACTTCTGGATCGGGTATGATAATGGTCAGCGGTACGGGCGTCTGGGAGTTGGCTATGTACGGGTCGATGCTCCTAACGCCATGTACTTGAATCAGGCACGCGCCGGCAGGCGATCAACACGGACAGATCCAGAAGTTTCAAATTATATTTCGACTTCAGCGCTTACACGATTTGCTCAGAGTCCACCTTGGTACACTCGAGCATCGCCACCTTCGACCTGACGAGGTCGGCGGTCTCGTACAGGTTCTTGTTGATGTTTTGAGGATGTCGTTTAGGGTCTCGGAAGGGCGGATCGTAAGAACACGCGCGCAAAGTAGCGTAGTCATATCTGCCGAGCAACGCAGGTCTCAGGAGATTTGCTATTGGGTGAGTCCAGAGCGAAGGGTTGCGAACGAGAGCGGCATCAGCAAAGCTGTTGCTGTCGAAATGAAGGTGTCGCTGCGCATGACCGACAGGTTCGCGGAGATGGCCAGACAGCTCATGCGGTCCACGAGTGGATCACGAGGGTTAGCATTGCTAGAGAATCCGAAGGGGGCTGCGGTCGTCATAGGTCAGGATGCGAAAAGTCTGGGGCGATAAACCTCTGCCGGCGTCGCGGTTAGCTCTTCGCGCGTGATGTGACATGCTTTCGCCTCTGACATTCCATGGAACTGCCGAGGTCGGTCGTCGCTTCTTCTTTCGCGTCGCTGTCGTCTTTCCGTTGAACCGTTCTTGGGGCCAGCCCGTGATGGAGATGCAGCGATCTTCGGTGAGAAAGCGTCGGTACCGCACCATAACCCCTTATGGCTGCGGTCCTATGCAGGTGGTAGTGAGCTGTGGATTCTGTTGGTAGGCCTGTTACGGTGGCTTCATTACTCCTGGTCTTGGAAAGACTGGTACCTGGAGACGACTTGTGCAAATTCCTAGGCACCTCCGGGACATGATGTCGACCGGCAGGGCGGTAAGCCGGTAATGCTGGTTTTTGCGTCTTTTCAGAAGGGTGAAGGACCGTGCTAAGCGCACTCTACCGGCGGGCGGGTACGAAGAAGGACCGCGCCCAACGGCAACCCCACTCTCGAGTGGTGACTTACGGACCCGAAGGGCCTCACATATACGCGAACGCGAGGCCTCGCGGGGGTCCTTACGCAGAAGGCTCACCTCAGTTCTTGCGAGAAACGCGCACGGGGATTACCCAAACATAGCTATACTAGAAGCCGAATCGAAGCCGCAGTGATAGCCCTGTGGGGTTGGTTGCAAATAATGACTGAGGCTGCCAGGTAATCGTTGTCGACGTCAGCGCGACGCTACGGCAGCATGGTAACGGGTGCGTCTCGAATGGAGGAAATGACACGGTCGGAACTCCTACGGCTATGGTACCTTGTGAGGCCCATCAACGACCTAAGCTGCGGCAACTCAGGGGTCCTCTCCGGGAGGTGGCGCCAGGGCGTTCGCTCCTTGCGTTGTCTAGGTGCGCCGGCGATGCAGTGATCTACTCACAGTTCACGCTTCGCGGCTGGTCGGAAGGCAGAGTGCGCCTGCGACAGTTGGACCGAGGCCGTGCCTGGGTACCCGCAAGACGTGCCCGACTTTCAACGGAAGTTGGAGCTTCACATCAAAACGCTAGCCGCCGCCGTAGGCCGCGCAATTGCCAAGAAGAAAAGAGTCCGTGACATGTTACGACGGTGCTTCCCGTGAGACGGGCTCGCCCGCCAGCCAGAACGGCCCCGGCTGTGTCGACGTTGACGCTGTCACCCTCGGGAACGGGGCCGCGGCCTGCACCGCGCCTCCGACGGAGAGATCTACGCCCGCCTGAAGTGCGAGGTAGTAGTGAGGCGACCCTAGGAGAGATGGTCCCTGTACTCCAACTCGTCGTCTCTCTCTCGGGCCGCGCAGGAACGAGTTGAACTGTAGCTTGATCCCGGGGAGCTGAACCCGGCGGACCCTCCGGGCGGGCGCCCCTTCGACTCTTGGGAGCGGAAGGCGAGCGAAGGATGCGAGTGTGACGGTTGCATAGTGCTTTTCACTTCTGCAAAGGAGGACACCCAGGGCTCCTCCCGGGACAGGTCGATGAGAACTGCCAGAGGCACGCAGAATTAAAGCAAAGGAGGCGGGGAAGGAAGTAGGCGCGAGGCGATGTACTCCGCTGTCTCGGGAATTTTGAGTGTCCGTTTCTTCCTCGCGTGTGAGGACGAGGAAGTACGGGCCTCTCAGACGGCGATGGGAACGAGGCCCGGGTCAGCGATGGGAGCGCCGCTAGGCACCTGCCCCGCTCAAGCGGGGCTCCATCTGGAAAGAGACAAGGCTAGCGAGCCGAACAGGCCTGCTAGATTTCCAGGCCAGCGGCTTACCCGGGCCGTCGACTTCCCAACGCGTAGTAAGCGCAGCTAACGTCGAGCAATAGTGCGACACCACGGCAACTGCCTTTTCTGTCAGAGGGAGTTGAGAGAAAATTAATTGACATTTCAATGATAACCCTCAGGATGGAATTGAAAGAAGATTAATTATCTGATAACTCTCGGCGACGTCGAAGGACACTGGACGAGAGCACCAGCTCAACTCCCTCGCATCGAAAGGCGAGAAATTTCCCACCCACCCGCCCGGAACATCCATCAGGAGTGGATGGAGGAGCGGAGTCAGGCGCAGAAGAGCCAGAGCTGGGTGAAGGAGCCGTTCCGAAGAGAGTGGCGGCCTGCTAGACCGAAGCGCGGGACGCGGTAGGATGGGCTGCATGCTGCGTCCACCTGAAGGTTTCTGTGAGCTGAAGGGCTGAGCCATGGCCGACGTCAGCGCCGATGCTGGAGGCCCACGGTGCATTGAAGCCATGCGGTCTCCCAACCGAGGGAAGAGCTACATCGCGCATGACCGCTCACACGGCGCCCTCAACTGTGTGTGAAGGGTTGCCCGCGGCGGATCAGGGTTCGATCGATGGCCGTGCTCGTCTATCGTCCATCCACTCCCGTTGGATGAAGGAAACAGATTTGAAGTAAGTGCGCACGAACGAAGGAAGCACCAGATCTGTTTTCTTTTGACTGAAGGGACAATAGGGAAACTGTGGCAGATCCGGAAGGAGACGACTGGAGAACTGGAGCTGACGGCGAAGATGAGGTCGTCGTTTTTCTTCCTCGTGGAAGTGAGCGCTTCCAACGAGAGCTGCGAGGGCAACGTGGGGCTGAGAGCGATCCGGCCGCCTTTGTAGTCTTGTGCCGGCGAAAGATGCGGGTTTGCGTTCTCGGTAGCGGACCGGCATTCTTTTCGCGTTTCGTTATGCAAGGCCCCCGCACACCAGCACAAATCACGGTGATGTGTCATCCGCATCTATTGCTCGACCTGCCTTACTCGGCAGCCGGGAGCGCCGCTAGGCACCTGCCCCGCTCAAGCGGGGCTCCATCTGGAAAGAGACAAGGCTCGCGAGCCGAACAGGCCTGCTAGATTTCCAGGCCAGCGACTTACCCGGGCCGTCGACTTCCCAACGCGTAGTAAGCGCAGCTAACGTCGAGCAATAGTGCGACACCACGGCAACTGCCTTTTCTGCCAGAGGGAGTTGAGAGAAAATTAATTGTCAATAATACAACATATTATGCTCCGGTCTTTCTGAGCATACAAGTATGCAGACCGGAAACCGGCCGCACCGAAACGAGGGCACCGGTATTGTACAAGCGAGGCAAATATGCGGCGTTTTTCTCGGGATAGCGGGGTAATAACCTTGTAGAAGTGTCAGTTCTCGTCTGGAAAAGTGTAAACTATGGCCACTCGCGGCACACTGGAAAACTACTCGTGCCAGAAAACCACTTTTCTCTCGAGACCAATTAGCTTTTTGTTTGTAGTCGACGATGCACCCAGGTCATCGTAGTTGACAACGCCTATCCGGTTTCAGGGGTCGTGGAAGTTGACCCGGCGCCTGTATGTGCTTCTGATGTGGAGATCGTAGAGCACGATGCACCTCTAGCAGCTGTCGACAAGGTGACCCGTACCACCATTCAGACACAGCGGAAAGGGTCGGTGCAGACCCTGACGTGATACCCGAGGCGGAACTTTCAAACGTTCCTCTTGTGCAGATCAAATCGCAGAAGGTTGGTGAGCATGACGTCACAGAAAGCATCCGGGCATTCCGCGATCGAAGGTGAGGGCGATAGTGACAGTAGCGATGATCAGATGGTGTACAATGAGGAGACAGAGGACGAGAGCACCACCGATGCCAACAGCGGCGAAGTGTGTGCGTGTTGCCTCTTCTCTCACCGCTAAGCCCTCGTCTGTCACCCCAAGCTAGAATGCACTGAAGAAGGATGCAAACGGACTGCACGTCGCGCTATTGGGCCAAGCACCTCCAAGCAGGGACTGCACTGCAGCGGCTGCGACACAGCAATCCAGAACACGGTCGGTACTCGTCGTTGTGCACATTGCGACGTGAATTTGAGTGGTGTTTGCGCTTCTGACAAGTTGGCTTAGTTCTTCATACCTTAAATCCGCGTCGCAGTGCCCACTGATTAGCTCGCTGTATGCCTGCCTTTCATAGGGTACGGTCACTGTTCAGTCTCAAAACTCATCATCCGCAACGACTGCTCTTTTGTCCACGGCTACTTGACTCCGCTGGCTTCATTTCACAAGGCATCCAGTGAAACTAGTTTTTCGGAAAAATATTTGGCCGGAAAATGTGTTGGACCGGAAAGAAATTGGACTGTTGGGGGTCTGCAAAATATTTGGACTCTTTTTCCGGTCCAACATTTTTCCGAACACGGTAGTAGTTTTAGGATCCTTGTTCCAAGCATGAACCGCTCAGTTTGGGTTCAGGCCGACCGCGATTGCTGTCGGAATTGCCCGGGACGGGTCAACGAGAGGCAACGCGAGACCTGCCCCCTGCGTCTACTGTCTCGGACTGCTTCGGAACCAGATTGCCATCCATGCGAAAAAACTGAAGAAACCCCCTGAAAAGAAAAGCAAGTCCTCTCCGGAGCTTTTCAAGTTCAGATAATGACTACTACTGCGCCTGTTTTCCCCGGCTCATCGCCACCAACCACGCGCAAAGTCATATTCGACACCCGCAAACGTGCTAGGCTTGGCCAGAACCTTCCCGCCACGTCAGTCATTCCACCCGTCCCCCCACCTGGCAGGTCGTGCTCGAGGTCGCGCCGAAGTATGCGAACCGACTGTGCTTGGTGCCGTTGGAAGGCCGACGGGACTCCTACTACGTCGGGTTGAACACCGACGAAGCCGCGGTGCCGAGTGAGGACCACACTGTTTTTTCCGGCCCGTACATGGCCACCGTCCGCGATTCGAACAGCGTGTACGAATCAACGAAGGCGCTGGTGTACTCTGCCATGAACTCAGCCCGCGGCCGGTATGCACTGCGGAATCCCGCTATACTGGCGCTGCTCTCAGTCAACATTCGTTACCGAATAAGACTCGGCCGAAAGGTCATCGGTGGGCGCGGCATGGAGAACCCGTCGCTGGTAGCTTCGAACGAGCTCTGCCATTTCCTAAACGGCACCAACGCCGCCCGCCTGCCGTTCATCGATGCGATCAGCAAGGTCGAGTTCGACCGAATCGCGAAGGGGGTTGAGCCGCACAAGAAACCCGGCAGCGACTGCGAAGTTGTGCAGCTACACGTCGACTGCTTTCGTGACAGCTACCGTATCACGTGTGACATCGGCCCGTGCGGCGTTCTCAAGGCGCGGAAGGTGAAGGAGAATAGCACCAAATACACCGTAATTGACGTTATCCGACCGGGCAAGTACGACTACAGGTACGCCGGGGTAGCCCCCCTCTTTTTTTGTATACGCATCGAGAAGTCTCTCGCGCTCGTCCACATTCGCGGTTTCTTCGCGGAAAAACTTGACAGCATTTCAACGACGCCGGATACCTGCTCAGCCACGCAACGTACATCATGCGTCTGATGGACGACTCTTCCGTCCGACCCCGACGTCCTGGTACAGCTGGGAAGGGACACCATCCACAAGATGGTCCTGAAGCCTGACGGCCTTGGAGGCCGGCTAGTCCTTGGCCTGCAGCCAAGGAGCAGCCGGCCAGCACGAGGCCGGGTTCCCTCCGTATCTTCGGAACGTCTTTCAGGCCCTGCAAAGCCGAGGAACAACCCGCCCCAAGCCGTCCAAAGCGCAGCCCGAAGTCCTGCACCCAGCACTCGGGCGAAGCTCACCCCGACTCCCAGCCCCCTCAGCGGACAACCTCAACCAAGGGAGGGCCAGGCAGTAGGCCTTGGACCGTTTCTCACCTCGCGCGACGCGGGCGCCCCCTCCTATCGGAGCCCCTGCTCTCCCCCGGCGAGCGGGAACGTCTTGTGAGTTCCGCAAGTGCGCACAAAAAAACGTGTGTTGTGCGTACGTGAGCTTTAATCGATCGCCGCAAATACGAGCCTTTGGAGCAAACCGTTTAACACTATCTGTGCACGTGGGCCTTTTTCCCGGCCCATGTTACAGAATGCCAGCCACGCATTCCACTCTCGACACAGGTACGACGTACGAACTTCAGACAACATTCCTCCCACATCGCATGTTTACAAAAAGCTGGCGGGCATCGTCGGTTGCTTCTCCTACAGCTCGAAAAAGAGCGAGCTGGAAGTGGTCGAGGTGCCAACGTCGTTCTTCGTGCTGAAGAACATAAGGTACAAGCGGAAGTGGCAGTGCATCGTCCCAGGGGCGGTGGGCGACCACGGCACGACGAAGGTGTCGATGTCTGAGACCGTGCAGCACGAGGTGAACGTGAGGAACATCCGCCAGCACGCCGCGTGCCTTGGCCTCGTTTCGTCGGCGAGCGTTGCGAATCGGTACGAGGTGGGGGCGCAGCTGGTAGAGACCAAGCGGCAGCTCGACGCCTTCAAAATGGACGCCTCGACTTTGAGCGCGCCGCGGGTCATCACGGCGGCCCGGTTCTTGATCCCCAACGCGCTGCACGCCCTGCGGCAAATCAGCGAGGCCGAGGTCGTCGCGCTTGAGCGGACCGCGGCTTTCGCCCCGAAGCAGCCGCAGCCCGCCGCCCCCGCCGGCAACGACGGCGACGAGGACATGGACAGCGATGACGAAGTCTGAGCGACACGGCGCGAGCGCTTGATTTTGGCTCGGGTTGTCGCCAGAAAAAAAGACACGGCACTTGTTTTTACTCCGTGGCATTTTCAGGTCAGGAATTCTGATCAGCCCCAAAACACGCTGCCTGCCGTCTTTTTGTGATAACCAGTAACTACCTCCGTAGACAGCGATGACGAAGTCTGAGCGACACGGCGCGAGCGCTCGATTTTGGCTCGGGTTGTCGCCAGAAAAAGACGCGGCGCTTCGTTTTGTTTGTGCGCGCCGATGCACCACGAAAGTTGATAAGAGTTTGGGTTAGAATGCGAAGTCGAGAAGAGACCCAGCCTGCAGGGTGTGGTTGGCTCAAAGATTAAGGGATGGCGCACGTTGGCCAGTGACGGCGAAATAAAGAATCCGTCGATGCCAGAGACGGGGCACCGTGTGGCCACCACAAAGAACAACCCACCGGCGTGCCGAAGGCGACATCTTGTCGCGAGCGCTTTCCTGGACAGCTAATATCAGAGAGAACACCTACGTTTTCGCAGATCTCAATCGCACAGGGCGAACGATCACTGCCAAGAAGCGGTGGTACATGAGGTCAGCGTGAAAGCGCACACTCCGGCTTTCTTGCTCCGAACCAGCTGGCGCGCGCGTCCGCTTGCTTCACCATCAAAAAACGCGCTACGCGCCGCTCATCGATATCGCGTTCCTCTGTTGGCGTGAGCCTCGATGGAGCGTGGATGAGTGCAGATCTTGGTTGTAGTAGCGAATATTCAATGGAGAACATTGAAGGCCGAAGTGGAGAAGGTTTCCGTGTCAACATCAATTGGACATGGGTCAGTCGGTCCTGAGGCAAGGTGTAATTGCTCGCCCGACAGAAGACGGGCAAAACCTTTGCTCCACTCTGCCCCTCCCCGTTTCAATCAAAGCAACAACCTCGCGCGCGGAGTTTCCGTGCGCCGAGTCTCAACATGCTGGCTGCCTTCTCTTCCCTTCACCTGCCCGCCCCGCTCCCGCGATTGTCAACGGGACGCGTGTCGTCCGCGCCAGCAACGCCCAGTATCGACGCACGCGTTTCAGGTTAGTGTGGGTTTGATAAAAGCAACGCCAAGGCTGCCCTTTCAAAGACCAGCCACAGTCAACACCGCGTGGGCGCGGGCTTTCGATATTAATCGTCATGTTTCAAACCCCCGATTGCGCGTTATTTGGAAGCACCCAGAGGGTGTCGGTGGTACGAAGGTGCAGTTGCCCGCATCCAGCCGGCAACCGTACCCGTAACGTGATCCAGTTCACTCTCTTTTCCCTGCATTGCAGCCGCGTGTGGCTAGTCGCAGTGGTGCTAATGAAGACCATCGCCAACAGATGGGTTTGCATTTTAACCTCAAGCTACCACGGCGCACCTCACGCTGCCCCACGTTCATCCCCATCCCCCGTGCTGCAGAGAATTGCCTCATGCTGTATTAGCCTTCACAAATGAACGAAGCCCCAAGTGCCCACCCGAAGACTCCAGACCCTCTCCAGGATCCAAGCGAATGCTCACTCGAACGATCACTATTTCCCCCGAAAGCCATCGAGATTCTATCCTGCCACTCGGAGTTTCATGCAAACCATAGAAAGTCAGGTCACAAAACACCAACGTGCAGGTCCCGCTGGGTCGGGGAAAAAAGAAAAAGAGCGGCACAAGAGAAGAAAAGTCGCCAGGCATCCGAACGCCGGAAATTGTCGACCGCCCAAAGCAAAGCGAAAGCCCCGACGGCGTGGAAAGAACCGAGCTGGCATACGGCGAGGCCGCAATGGAGCCCGCGGCGTCGTGGATGGCGAGCCAGGTCGAAGGCAAGTACGGGCTGTACGACGTCAAACGGAGGCCGCCGGGCGCCGTCGCGCTCGAGCCGCTACAAAGGGAGCGGCCGCGGGCGGCGAAGGGGCCCGCGGCCGGGCCGTCCGTGCAGGTCCCGTGGAGCAAGTGGGTGTCGTACCTGTCGCTGTGCGGCTGGCCGGGTTCCCGGCCCTCTCCAGGATTCAAGCGAATGCTCACTCGAACGATCACTTCTTTTCCCGAAAGCCACCGAGATTCTATTATAACACTCGGGGTTTCATGCAAACCGAGAAAGTCAGGTCACAAAACAACAACGTGCAGGTCCCGCTGGGTCGGGGAAAGAAGAAAGTGAAAGGAAAAAGCCGCACAAAAAAGAGAAGACAAAATAAGCAAAGTCGCCAGGCATCAGAACGCCGTAAATTGTCGACCGCCCAAAGCAACGCCCGGAAAGAACTGAGCTGGCATACGGGCGAGGCCGCAATGGAGCCCGTGGCGTCGTGGATGGCGAGCCAGGTCGAAAGCAAGTACGGGCTGTACGACGTCAAACGGAGGCCGCCGGGCGCCGTCGCGCTCGAGCCGCTGCAAAGGGAGCGGCCGCGGGCGGCGAAGGGGCCCGCGGCCGGGCCGTCCGTGCAGGTCCCGTGGAGCAAGTGGGTCGTACCTGTCGCTGTGCGGCTGGAAGGACTTCGCCGGCGACGGCGTCGGCGCGCTACCGCCCGGGTTCCTGGCCCTCTCCAGGATTCAAGCGAATGCTCACTCGAACGATCACTTCTTTTCCCGAAAGCCACCGAGATTCTATTATAACACTCGGAGTTTCATGACAAACCGAGAAAGTCAGGTCACAAAACAACAACGTGCAGTCCCGCTGGGTCGGGGAAAGAAGAAAGTGAAAGGAAAAAGCCGCACAAAAAAGAGAAGACAAAATAAGCAAAGTCGCCAGGCATCAGAACGCCGTAAATTGTCGACCGCCCAAAGCAACGCCCGGAAAGAACTGAGCTGGCATACGGGCGAGGCCGCAATGGAGCCCGTGGCGTCGTGGATGGCGAGCCAGGTCGAAGGCAAGTACGGGCTGTACGACGTCAAACGGAGGCCGCCGGGCGCCGTCGCGCTCGAGCCGCTGCAAAGGGAGCGGCCGCGGGCGGCGAAGGGGCCCGCGGCCGGGCCGTCCGTGCAGGTCCCGTGGAGCAAGCGGGTCGTACCTGTCGCTGCGCGGCTGGAAGGACTTCGCCGGCGACGGCGTCGGCGCGCTGCCGCCCGGGTTCCTGGCCCTCTCCAGGATTCAAGCGAATGCTCACTCGAACGATCACTTCTTTTCCCGAAAGCCACCGAGATTCTATTATAACACTCGGAGTTTCATGCAAACCGAGAAAGTCAGGTCACAAAACAACAACGTGCAGGTCCCGCTGGGTCGGGGAAAGAAGAAAGTGAAAGGAAAAGAGCCGCAAAAAAGAGAAGACAAAATAAGCAAAGTCGCCAGGCATCAGAACGCCGTAAATTGTCGACCGCCCAAAGCAAAGCCCCGGCGGCGCGGGAAAGAACTGAGCTGGCATACGGCGAGGCCGCAATGGAGCCCGTGGCGTCGTGGATGGCGAGCCAGGTCGAAGGCAAGTACGGGCTGTACGACGTCAAACGGAGGCCGCCGGGCGCCGTCGCGCTCGAGCCGCTGCAAAGGGAGCGGCCGCGGGCGGCGAAGGGCCCCGCGGCCGGGCCGTCCGTGCAGGTCCCGTGGAGCAAGCGGGTGTCGTACCTGTCGCTGCGCGGCTGGAAGGACTTCGCCGGCGACGGCGTCGGCGCGCTGCCGCCCGGGTTCCTGGCCAAGGCGCCCGGGCTCGACCCGGCGACCTTCCTCCCCCCCGCGGCCCGCGCACGCGCCGGCGGCGACCGGCGGCGGAGCCCTGCCCGGCGGCGGCTGGCGCCGCTGCCGGCGGGCGGCGCCGCCGGGCCCGGGTCCAGCCGTGCGTCGGACCTGTCGGAGGCGCGCGGCGCGGTCGACTCGTTCCACGGGTGGTACATCCTCGAAAAGAGGAGTTTGAAGGCCCAGGTACGAACGCTGTTTTCCTTGCGCGATTGCTCTCTCCCGTGGGGAAAATGTTTCATGGGTTTGAAGCGCGCGTGGTGCTTGCACCACTGAGGCCAGGTTATTTAACCGCGGACATCCCAGTCACAGGCACAATTTCCGACACACAACTGAAAAGGTTCCTTGACCCCCGAGCGAAATCTGCGGAAAGTGCTTCTGTCTCCTCGGCATTCCCAGAAGAGCTCGCCCGCCCGCAAGAGCAGCAGCCGGTAGCGCAACCGGCATCTCCGAAAGAGCCACTCGCTCAACCGGAACCACCGGAACAGCCACCTGCTCGCCCGGCGACACCGGAGCATATAGAAAGTCGATCGCAAACGCCGGATCAGCCGCAAACACCGGAACTACCGCAAGGACTATCGACGCCGTCGCAAGCACAAACCCGGCACGCAAGCCCGCCAACAAACATCCCACGAACACAAGAACGCAGCTTCCAAAACGAAATGGTTCTTCAATGCCGCCGTTGTGGCGTAACAACAACAAGGTCTGGCAACCCGTTTGCCAACCTGTTCGGTGTGGGTGTGCATGAACGGACCTGTGAAAAGAATTCAGAAGGACTACACAGTCCAAGTCCAGACAGAAACTAGCCCAGCATCTACCTGGCGCGCCTGACTTACAAAAGAACTCAATGCTTAACAAAGTGCATGCTAATCCACGTGGTTCATGTACTTAAAAGAACTCAATGCTTAACAAACTTTGACGTAGGCAGCTTTGGATTTACATCTGAATGACACCTCAATACAAAAAAAAGTTGTCGACAACTAACAAGTAAAAGAATAAAACAAAACTACGCATTTCTTTTGGATTTCTTGGTGCCCCCGGCGCACATCCTAAGCATTCCACCACTCGTCGGAATAGGGTTAAGACGTAACTGATATTAACAGCGGTATGAGATGACGAGGGACTTAAACTAGCTTTCTCTAACTAACTAGACCCCGAAGGCTGTGTGCAGGTCTCTTCTCGATGCAGATTATCGTTACAGATTCTTTGCATTCTAACTCAAAACTCTTCTCGACCTTCGTGGGACATCACCCCCCTCAAGAGCGCCGCCGGCGCCCTGCGTTGCACCCTGAAATCCGAGCCCATTAGTCGCCCTTTTTCCGTCGCACCCCGGAACGGTTGCCGTGCGCACCATCCGATTGACCCTTCAGTTCTGCGTTGGTGTCACCCTTCCCGATACAACCTTTGCTTCAACAACATACGAAGGACTCGTCGTCAAAAATCGTCGCCGGCTCCGTGGCCCTCGTCGCATCACGATTAGAAAACCCAGCCAAACCAGCAACATTTCAAAAGCGCCCCTTGCAAGCCCCGGTTCCCTGGTTCCGCTGGTGCACACAAATACACGTACTGCCACTACCGCAGATACGATAAGCACATTAAGTACACGATACCTTAAAGGAACCTTTACGACAATGGCCATCCGGAGACTTTAGAACCCCGGATCTCTTAGTGAGCTTCTCTCTACACTCTAAGTAAAAAGAGTTTCCTCCCCATCAACCATGCATGAGGCATTGCTCTGCCTAAACATCAAACTCAGACTTCCCCCCCGTCTGTCGTTGGACGTTGTTTCGAATCCCCCGCTCCCTGCAGGTAGAGGACGACGTGCTGCAGTACGCCGTCCGCGTCGAAGAAAGCGAGGCTGCTGGGCGCGCCGCGATCGCGGAGGAGTGCGCCGAGTACGCGGCGTTCCGGCGGCTGTCGCCGCCGGCGCCCGCGGCCGCGGCCCGCCCCGCGGTGCGCCGCGCGCTGCGGTTCCTGAAGAAGAACCTGCGTGACCCGACGGTGGCGGCGGCGTCGCTGGCCGCCGTCCGGGGCTGGGCGGCGACGCCGTGGGGCGCCGCGCTCTTCGTGGAGGCCGGCGGGCTCGAATACCTGTCCGGCGTCCTCGCCGCCGGCGCCGGCGAAGGCCTCGTCGTCAAAAGCGTCGCCGGCTCCGTGGCCCTCGTCGCCTCGGTGGCGCACACGCAGTCCGCCTTCGCGCAGTCCGGGCTTTCCCTGCAGCTCCTGCGCTCCCTGCACGCGTTCCAGCACGACGTGGAAGTCGCGACTGCTGTCGTCTCGTGCCTGCGCGTCGTCGTCGCCAACACCCCCTCGCAAGCCTCCATCGCGCCGGTATGCCAAAGTTTCAGACACCCCATACTCATATTGACCATGTGGTTGAAAACGTGGAAGGCATCTCTTATTCATATTAACCAACTACATATAAAAGGTGTCACGGGATAAGCCGGCAGCCGCTGCTTAACAGTGCATGCTAATCCATGTGGTTCATGTACTTAAAAGAACTCAATGCTTAACCGAACGCCCAGTCAACCCCCGGACGCAACAAGAAGAAGAGGCCCTCCTCACCCACCCAGGTGGGCGTACAACGGGAAACGCCAGTAGGAAAGCGAGCGGCGCGAGCGCCGCTCGCGGCAACGAAAAAGGAGACGGCGCCGACCGGAGGCCGCCACCAACGCCAGGAACCAGCGAACGACCAGCACTGAAGAAGAGGGTGCTCGGCACCCCGAAGGAAGGCCCGAACGCCGGCCGCAAGCGGAAGAAGACGAAGGCGACCACACCCGACTCAGGGGTGCATCGAAGGAAGAAGAAGGTACCAAGGGCAAGCAGCTCTCAGAAACGACCGGGGACCACGGGCACACCAATGCCCTCGAAAGTGAAAAACGGGCACACGTGCCCGCCCTCGTACTCGCCGACTCAGTCTCTGGAATCGCAAGAAAGCCAAACCCCGCTAGCTCCACAAATGCTCGACCTTGACGACGCAATGGCAGGTGACGACGTCATCCGATAACCTGACTTTCAAGGCAGTGCATGCTAATCCATGTGGTTCATGTACTTAAAAGAACTCAATGCTTAACGGCTTATCACGTGGGCGGCCCTGAGATTACCCCCTCAGGTGACACCACTTTATCTTTAGCCATACTTCAACCTTCTTACGTGACGTCCACATTTAAAGCAAGCTCAAACCCGGTGCAAGAGAAGTTATCAGACGCAGTCGCCGAACTGAAAAAGACGGTTGCGAAAACCCACACGCGCGCGATCCAAAAATGTCCGTTTTTGGTGCGCTGAGCACGTCCTGGCGGGCAGGTTGGCGGCGCCTTCGGTGTACGCGCAGTCCAGAAGGGACTCGTAGCCAAGGGCGCTGAGCTCTTTCGCTGCCCTGAAGAAATCGGCGGGTTCCGTGTCGGTGAAGCCAGCGGCCCTGCCCTCGAACACTAGCATAGGGGCCAGGCCCCTCCTCTCCACATCCATAGCATCCACTATCGACCTGAAACTGTGACCGGGCGTACACCTTCCACAGGCAGGAGTGTAGTAGTGTAGGAGGTTGTCTGCGCGCTTCATGTCCGTTGCAGGGTCTGATGAGTTGCAAACCAGGCACCTCTCTCAGGAAACACGAATCCACAGGCACGAAAATGCCGCCACGCAAACAGAAAACAGCCGAGGCACTTCCTGTTCCAACAGAATCATCGGATTCCGACAGCGGCAGCCAGTTCCTGTAGTCGTACTGGAGCTAAGGGCATAGCGTCACACAGAGCCTGTATTTGGCAAGGCACATTGGCCTGTGTGTAAAGATTTCTGCGCCACCACCCCCGCCCGGTCGGAAAGACGCTGCACGAGGTTGGACCGACGACGTGCGTAGCGCCGTTTACGAGCACAGGCGAACAGCCGGCCGAAAAAACGGAAGCTTGCAGGATACGGGTTTCTTGCCACGCTCTTCACGCGCGTACCACGCGCGGCATGCGCGTGACTCACGCGCGCACAATACAAAAGCGGGCTTTTTTGGTACGCGCGTGAATCACTCCCGCTCCCGCCCGCAGACCTCCCGAAAAGAAAGAAAATGCGAGAGCGTAACGCGCGTTTCACTACCAGTCATGATGTACGCCTACGCAGGCAATTTCTGAACATACAGGCACTCGGAATAATACGGGCTGAATACAGGCAATATACGGGCTCATCAATTCAAAATACTCAACAGATACATTTTTGTTGACATTCAATGATAACCCTCTGGATGTTGTTGAAAGAAGATTACTTATCTGATACCTCTCGATGACGTCGAAAGACACCGGACGAGAGCACCAGCTCAACTCCCTCGCATCGAAAGGCGAGAAGTTCGTGTCTTGATTGAAGACAGATGCGACGAGGATGCAGAGGTGGATACTAGGTTCAGACTGACGCTCGCGTGTGGGAAACAAGCATGTCATGTAGTTGTCGGCGTATCGAGCTTCTAGAATCATGAACGGAAAAGTGCCCTCGGCCGGGTTCGAACCCGGGCCTCCAGACCTGAAATCTTGATGCACATAGCCCGTTCCAAATCACGGGGCGAAACCCCCCGGAACCGTGGGAATCGACTCTAGAAATGTCCTAAAATTTTCCTAAGTTTTTACTCCAAAAAAAAGGGCCCCCGGGCTTCGCCCCGACCCCCTAAAAAGTGGGGTTGGCTCGACAGAGCTATTAGCATACCTCCAGTCTCGGAATATTCAAATATGGGCACCGCCCATACGATAATTTCTTCAACACAAAATACAATGCGACCAATACGTTTCATTCGTTCCACACCCGTGAAGAGTGTAATTATGATACCCAGGGGGGTTCGTCCTACGGGATCGTCGGAAACACAAGTGGCGTTATGTTCTTCGCCCTTTCTCACGAAAGGGGGGTCGGTCCTGCTTTGAGTTATGTTCTCCGGCTCCCGCAATCTTGATTGTCACACACTCAAGAGGTCCACTCAACCATTCCTTTCAAGATGAGCATACTTTCAAATGCCCGCAGATCTGCACGTCGCCGTTCGGCCTCCCGCTGGTTCTCACGCTGTCGTCCCGCTTCCAAAGCAGCTCCGCGTTTTTGACGGAAGCCGCACTGTTCGTGAAGGGCATCGCGCCGCAGCCTTTGGCGGAGCGCGCGCTCGTCTCGGAGCAAGGCATGAAGCACCTGCTGGCCGTGTGCGCGGCGGCCCGCGGGGCCAGCTGGTTCGTGCGCGCGGCCGCGCTGCGCGCCGCGGTGGGGCTGATGGAGAACAAGAAGGGGTCCCGGATCAGCCTCGCGGAGCAGAACGTCGGCGTGTTCTTCCTCCGGATCGTCGACGACGCCCTGCACGCGCTGGGCGGCGAGCCGTGCCGCCGCCGGGCCGCCGCGATCGAGCGCGTGGTCTCCGTCGGCGTCGAAGCTATCTTCAAGCTCGCGTCGGCCTCCTGCACGGTTGGCTGCCGAGCTCTGGCACCCGCGGCAGCCGCCGTCCTCGCCCGGGCGGCTGGCGTGTCGGGCTTAGTCCCGGCCTGCCTCGCGCGGCTGTCGTTCGCGCCGCCCGTCAAACCGCCGCACACGGGCGCCGTCGGCGTCCCTCCCCTCGCTTCGGCGCTGTACCGGCCGCCCAGCGACTTCAGGTTGCTCTCCACGCTCCACCGCGTCTCCCCCGCCCAGCCGGAGGGCGCGGACGACGACGCCGACTCCGACGAGTACCAGTCGAGCGAAGCCTCCACGGAGCAGGACCCGGGCCCGCCGGAGATCTGGTACACGGGCACCCACCAGCGAGCCGCGGTGCTGGTCAAATGCCGGTTCCTCCCGCTGCTCGCGGCGGAAGACGCCGGCTGCGATCAGGCGCCCCGCGACTCGGCCCGCCTCCAGGCGCGCCTGCGCGCGTTCACGGCCGAGGTCTCCGAGCAGGCGAGGACGTGGTCCCCGCTGCTGCTCAACCTCACCGCGTGGTCCGTGCAGAAGTGCGTGCCGTACCATGTGCCCGACCCGTTTTCCGACGCGCCGCTGCCGGAGGCGCAGACCCCCTCCTTCGTCTTGTACTCCGTCTACGACACGGGCGATCCGGGTGCCACATCGCTCGAGGACTACCTCGCGGAGCAGCTAGTCCGCGCCACGTCCCTGCTGGCCGGTGCGGACGAGCAAGCGCAGCCGCTGCCGGAGTGCATCGAAACTGCCCGCCCGCATTCCCGCGAAGAAGACTTGATGCTGGCATCAAACAAGCGTGAGAGGCAAGAGAGGCAAGAGAGGCAAGCAGCGCCCGAGCACGAAGCTAAAATTCCCCCCCCGGCGGAAACCGGCTGCTTCGGCGAAGCCGAGTCGCCCAGCGCGTCCTTCGAGTCGAACGACCGCTCGGACACCCCCAGCGGGACCCCTTCGAGCACGTCCGGCGCCCCCGTCACCGCCGGCGACGTGCTCCGCATGGCGCGGGGCGACGCGGCCGCGTTCCCGGGCCTGCAGCTCTGCTGCGCCGTCGACGCCGATCTCGCCGCTGCTGCTGCTGCTGCTGCCGCCGCCGGGCGGAGCGGCCCTGGGGGGGGCAGCAGCAGCAGCGGCGGCAGCAGCGGCGGCAGCGAGCTGCTGCGCTACCGGCACTTCTTCGAGGTGGCCGCCGGCGTCGCGGGCGGGCTCGCGCACCTCGAAAACGCGGGCGGCGTCGCGGTCGGCGACGTGGGCAGCAGGACGGTCTGGCGGACCCGCGGCGGGCAGTGGCGGCTGCAGTGGGGCGGCGCGAAGCCGGGTCGACGGCCGCCGGGGCGCTCGGACCTGCCGGCTGGCGGGCGGGGCTCGCAGTCGGCGGACGGCGGCCCGTGCGCCGATGGGCTGCGGGGGCTTGGGGGTGCGTTGGCGGACGTTCTCTTCTACACTTCGTCCTTCGCGAAGGCGATGCTGCACAGCTGCGGTGCGGCGTCGAGCAAGCTGCCGCCGCTGCTTCTCAACGCGATCGTGGCGCCTTGCTTCGGGAGTGCGAGCTTCACCGACGTGGGCATGCTGGGCGTTGGCACCGACGGGTTGCAGCCGCCGTCTGTCGACATTTCGACCTTCACGCGCATTCTGCATGATGTCTCGACACTTTGCACGCTGCGCGCCTCGTACCAGACGGAAGACGGGCCGCCGTTGGACGAAGCGGACACCTGCGACGAGCTGTACGACGTCGACCGGTCGCTGGTCTCGTTCGTGGACTGGGTCGTGTCCCGCCGAGACTGCGTCTTCCGGTTCCTCCCCGCGGGCGACCGCTTCGGGTTCCTCGCGGCGCTCAGCTCGTGGGACGTCCGCGAGGTGGACTCGATACCGTCCCCTTCGGATCTCATCCCGTTTCTCTGATAGTCGCCGACACTCTCAGGTTATCCGACGTCAAACGTCCCGCTGCTCTGCTGGAGGCCACACCCCCCCTACGTGTTGTGGTGTGTTTTCTCGCGAACTTAACTCAGGCTTGCATAGCGTGGACTCCGACTGTTCGGTCCTCGCTCGTCAGGGCTCATACACAAGGTCCCCACGGTGGGTAATGCTATTCGCTGACACTCTGAGGTTATTCGGAGCTGTTTTCGTCTCGGCGTTGAGAGGCAGCGCCTCACGGTCCCGCCTTCGGGTTCCCGGTCTCGTGGCACTTTGGCTCACGTGGAACGCACCGCAGCGGGCTTTGTCCCGTAGAACCGGCATGTGGGCGCCATTGCGGAGACAGGTACACAACAATGTTAACCACTGGCTTATACACCAGTGCTCCGCGCGCACACGCACACGCAGCGAAACTAATTCAAACACGTCTTTGCTCCTCTCATCTTACACCTCCCTATCCTACGTTTGTTTGGTTCAGATTGTTGCCGGTTGGTTCGGCCGTGTTTTCACACAGCCCCGTCCTAGATAATGATGCTGCGCGAAAGTCATACCTTCATCCTTTGCTTCATGTGTCGACCCATTTTACGGACAGTTTTCTCTGTGTACGCGAGCTTTTTCATTTTACGCATGTCCGCGAGGTTTGTTTGCCCCGTTTTTGCACATAGCAGTGTGTTCACACGCTTTCCACTCTCGACACAACATTGTCCTGCAGGAGAAATAAAGGGGGAATCGGGGTGAACAGAAGAGAAACCCAACGCGTTCAAAAATAAATAAATAAATAAATTAAAAAGCCCGCGCGGGGCGTTCAACCTTCTTTGCACAAAAGAAAGAGGAGGCCGGCGGCGGGTAAAGGAAACCCGCAAAGAAAAAAACGCGCAGTTCCAACACGAGAGGAGGGTGTCTCCTCCTCCAGCTCACGGAGCTCAAGTCCCGCCTTTCGCCAACAAAGAACCGAAAGACGAGAAGCGAAACACTACGCCGGACAGAGAGCTGAGTTAGTGCCGCTCCACGGGCGTGTCCAACACCTACGTGGCGGCGCGCGCTTAAAGCTCCAGCATTCTATAAAAAAAAAGCACACCCTCCATTTCTCAACCACCCCCAACCTCTCCACACCATTCGAGCCTCCTACGGCCAACCGGAGACTTTAAAACACCGGTTTTTCCACCCCCCCCCCCCCCAACAAAAAAAAAAAAAAAAAACCACGGGGGAAAAAGGAAAGAAAGGGAAATTCAGAAAAAGAGAACACTCCCGACCATCAATCAAAAGAGCGCTCTTGAAGGCAACTAGCCGGGCGAAGTTCGCCGGAGACACGATTCCCCCTCAAGCGAACTAAAACTCTGAAAAAAAGAACAGCAAAACGAGAAGAAAAAGTCTGTCGGATCGACAAACTGCATCCCACCCTCCTCCGACTGTTCAGAAGAATCTGAAAACCTTCGTTTTCCCCCTTTCCCCCGTTCTTTTTGTTAAAAAAAAGTTCGTGGTGTCGGCTGCAGGAGTCTTTTTTGGCTAGCCAAAGAGAGTAAAAGAGGGAAAGAGTACGTACAGTAGTGCGTAGAGAAGAGAACGAGTGTAGAAGAACGGAGGTAGCACAAACTACCAGACCAGCGGAGGCCACCGCAAAAAATATTTCTTACCTTTTTTCCTGATCCCACAAAACCAGCGCCAATAACAACGGCACCCCCCGTTCTTTTTTTTTTTTGTAAAGAAGCGGGTGGAGGGGCTAACTCCGCGAGAAGAGTCCGCGAATAAGCGCTAAAAAAAAAAAAAAAAAAGCGCAGCACGATGCACGTGGGCGAGGAGAGCGTGCAGCGGTGCAAACCGGGGGACGCCCGGCTCGAGCAAGGCGAGGCGCTGAACTCGAAGAAGCGGGCTCGGCATGCGAGGAAGCGCAGGAAGAGCAGCGGCGTCTCGCTGCCGGAGATCGACAAGGCCGCGCAGCGCAGTGCGCTGAAGGACTCAACGGGGACCCTGCCTTGCTCAGACGGGTCTCCTAGAGACGTCCTCTTCTACGACGAGAGGATCCCCAAAGAAGCCCCGGACGACGGGTACTACAGCAGAGGTCTCGACGAAGCACTCCTCACGGCGGACGCGGCGAAGACGGGCAAATACGGCAGCCGACTCACAGACCCCGCTGAGTTCGTCAAAGCGCAGCTGATCCTCTCCCCGAAGCCGCTGCAGCCGCCGCCGTGCTGCGACTTCATCGCCGACGAAGGCCCGCTGTCGCCGTGCGACCCTAAGCTCGACAAGAAGGCCGGCAGCTACTTCACGCGGAGGGCGGTGCTTGCCGCGCAGCGGCGGGACAGCGCCGCGGACGCAGCCTCCGTCGAACCCGACGAGCCCGCGTCCGAAGCGCCGGCCACGTGGGGCAAGGGGACCATGGTGTCACGCGTCACGCGCGACTCGGGCGAAGACCCGATCCTGGTGAAGTGCTACCGACGGCCGGACCTCGACGAGGTCTCGCAGCGCGTTGTCCTCGCGTCTTTGGCGGAGCAAGCGAAGGAAGACGAAGCCCGGAGGCAGCGGCTTAGCAACCTGCGGGCCGTGACGATCTCGAAGCTGACAGCGCAACGCCGGGCGCGGTTGATGATGGAGCTTGCTTCCGGAATCCCCGTGAAGGAGCCCGTGAAGCAGGCGTACGGCATCACCGCCGACCCCGAGTCTCTCCACAAGAAGTCGAGGGCTGCGGCCAAGGCACGGAAGGCCCACAAGCGGGACCAGGTCCAAGCCGCCATCCGCGAGTCGACGCGGCACCGGTCGGAGGCTGCCCGGTCGCACCGGGCCGTGCTGATGCAGAGCCTCACCGCGCGCAAGTCGGCGCGCGTCGCGTGCGAGAAAACGGTCGGCACGCCGTACCTGTCGCGGTCCTTGTCCTCGGCTGACCAGGCAGGCGCCGACCGCCGCCACCGTGCTGCCTCCAGCGATCCCGACGACGGCTGCGACGCGTTCGCGCACCTCGACGCTTTCGACAAACGCCGCCGCGAGAATGCGGCCATTCGTGCTGTTCGGCAGCGCGACGTGCCTTACACGTTGGACGCACCGTACACTCATGTTCGCCAACACAGGGCGCCCATCGTCATGTCTGACGAAGAGAAGGCCGCGCTGAAGGCGTGAACACTGCACATTGAACACTCATAGACGCATAGATGCATTACAGGCATCGGCCCGCCACAGAGGGCAGTGGCGAAGGCGTGGATACTGCGCTTTGAAGACTTGAGCACGCGTAGATGGAATCAAAAGGGACCAAGCCCAAGTTGCCATCCGCGAGTTGTCGCGGCACCGGTCGGAGGCCTCCCGGTCGCACCGGGCCGTGCTGATGCAGAGCCTCACCGCGCGCAAGTCGGCGCGCGTCCCATTTTTGCGAGAAAACGGTGGGCCTGTCCTGCTTTTGAATTTGCCGTGCACCTCGACTCTTTCGGCATGCTGCCGCGAGAATGCGGTCACCCGTGCCGTCCGGCAGCGCTACGTGCCTTACATGTTGGACGCACCGTACACGTGTTCGCCAACACAGGGCGCCTATGAAGAGACGGCCGCGCTAAGCCGCCTGACAAACCAGACACACATCGCTGCCCTCTTTGCAGACGCTGAGATTGCACGCTGATGGTGGTCCGTCGTATGTGTCGTCGCCGAAAGGGCCAAAGCACGCCAAGCACATTCTTGCACCCCTCGAGCAAAGCCCGGGACGCGCATAAGACAGCGAGGAGGAAAGCAGAGGGCCAGTCAATCATGGGCTCTTTCCTTACTTACGGAGGCTTGTGCTCCGTTTTTCTTTTCTCTCGCATTTTCTTCGAGGGAGACTTGATGCTAGCACAAACCACCAAACCAAGATTCCTCAACCCTCACGGCGCTATTCTCTTCCCCTTCAATGGAAGGCTCTTCTTGACAGATGCGCATTCCGTATGTGGGGTCAGAGGACCGCCTTCTGGCGCTTCAAACGATTTTTTCTTGTATCAGCACCTGCTTTGTAGGAAATACTCGAGGAGCTGCCAGCAGCAAAATCTCAAAGGACACTGTTGTAGTTGTAGCGGAGTCCCAGAGCATTTAGTCGTTTTCAAAGAGTCAGCCACTGGGCATAGATTTGCTGCGTCGTCAGGTGTCCATCAAGAGAATTATATAGGGGGCTCTCACTGACGCCGGCAAGAGTGGGCCAGATAAGGCTCCATTGTACGAGAATACTCGGAGGGGCCGCCCTGTGCTTAATTTGACGGGTACTCGAGGGGAAGAAGCACAAAACATCCGGGTTCCCCATTTAGGGAGTCTTGCTCCCCAGACTCCCACTCCGGATTGCGGGAGTGGTTTTGCGGTCGTTTGGGCGGTCGGCCTCACTCCCTTCCTTTTTGTTTCTATATCTCATTGAGCTTCGAAGAACTTGATGTTGCAAGCATGCATGAGGGGCAGTATCCTGCCTAAACATGAACCTATGTTCCCCCCTTCCAAAGAAAAAAAAGAAGGGAAAAGTGCCTTAGGGGACTAGTCCCATTGTGAAATGTGCCCTTAGGGGACTAGTCCCATTGTGAAATGTGCCCTTAGGGGACTAGTCCCTATTTTGCATTACAATTCCTGGTAAGAATTTGCAAAAAAGTTGCTAAGGTGGTGTTACCCACGATGCTGAATATAGAAGTTTGATAGAAGTTGTATGGAGTAGGGGGTGTCACTTTTTATTGTTATAATGATGGTGCACAACGCTGACGTTTTCTTGAGCCAAACTCCCGTTTTCTGCGCGCAAGCCCAACCGCGGTCAGCTGCTTTTGTTTGCCTGTAGCAGATTTCTGGGAAGAGTGATTGCACAGGTTCAGATGCCAGTTTCCTTCGCAGGCCAATCTCTCCGACAACACAAACCTGTTAACCAACACAAAAACCCCGGAATTTCAAGCGAACTTTAACTAACAGCTAACTAACATCTAACTCAAAGTTAGAAAGAAGTCCTTGTATGAAAGTTATAAAAAAACTTGCGTTTCAAAATCCTGGGTCCCGAGCTACATACCCCTGCACCTTTCCTGTTGAAAAGTTTTTTTTCCCAAAAGTTTTTTTTTTCCTGAGGTTTGGAAAATTTTGCGCGCGCGCGAACATGGGCACAAAAAAAAAAAAACTTTCTACCTTAAGTGCATTTCCCAGTACTTCCCAATGAAAATGTGCCCTTAGGGGACCAGTCCCCTAAGGGCAAACAATTTCATTGGACTTTTTGCCAGGGAAGTGTACTTAGCAAATTTTTAGCAAATTTTCGAAAATTTGCTAAGGCCCGATTTTTCCACATTTTCCAGATTTTGACCATTTTTGGCCATTTCTGGCCATTTTTGGCCATTTTTGCCGATTTTTTCAGATGGAAAATCTGCAAAAATGGCCAAAGTCTGCCAAAAATCTGGAAAAATTGGAAAAAATGAAAATTTCCAAAATTTGCTCAAAATCTGCTAAGTGCATTTCCCTGACAAAAGTCAAGGTAACAATTTCCAAGTCCCCTAAGGGCACATTTCACATTGGGACTAGTCCCCTAAGGCACCTTACCCAAAAAAGAAGACCGCAGTCCTGTCTGCAGACACTCAGGTTCCGGGCTGATGATGGTCTGCCTTATGTGTCCGTGGCTTAAAGGACCGAAACACGGCGCAGACGGGGCCAGTGCGGTGTTGAGCACATACCCATTCCAAGCACGTTCTTGCAATCCCCTCCCTTCCTTTCTCCCCGCCCTCACTCCCACTTGACCCCACGGTCAACCGGAGACCCAAAAAAAAACACCGAGTCTTCAAATATCCCCGGAAATACTCTTCGTCGACATTGATATGTCAGGCGGACGACGTTATCAAGTGAACCTACCCGTGAAGCAGTGCATGCTGCCTTCATTCACGGCGCCTGCGCGTGCTGACCCTCGATTGCTAGAGGACGCGAGCACGGCTGGCTCGAAAAGGCGGCGCTGGGAACGACATGCGAGCGCCCCTTCACCGCAGCCGCGTCGTGGGTCTTCCAATGACCTTGCAGCGCAGCGTATCGTTTTGGCGGCACACGCGACGTAGTTCTCGTTGACCCAAGCGACCTTTCACTTCAAGAAAATACCGTTCTTCTTAGCACGAGAAACTCTAACCATTCTTTTTCATGCCCGGGTTTCACTGGAGCTCCCTTTCGTCTACGAGGGAAAATAACAGAAAGCGTGCCAACTCTGTTCGCCGTGCGCCGCTCGGGGCACGCTGCTGAAGTGGAACCGTGCCAGCTGGTACATTGTTTTGTAGGTCCCCCACTAACAAAGGAAACGTATTCCGACGGGCGGACGAAGCAACCAGTGGAAGCCCTGGACAAGGAGGTTCCGAGGAAAGAGGCATAATAAGAGTTGCGACCGCGCGCCCGCACATCCATTTGTGTTAGCTTGCCACAGACTTCGAGGTCAGATCTACGGGCTCTAAATACCAAGCTCGCGAGACGGCTTGTCGGCTGCTCAGTTTTGCTCGGATCGACCAGGATAGGAATGAGTTGAGGAGGTGACCCGCGGCATCGTCAGCGAACGTTAAGTGTCGGCGTCTTCGGACAACGTCCTTGCTCCCGCTGGCCAGACGTGGTTAAACAGGCTCATGTCAGACACAGCGATGTTTTACTACCGTCTTGCAGCACGGACCAAGGAATCTAACACGTGTGCGAGGCTCAGGGTGTCAAACCCACAAGCCGCTCTGAAAGGGAGATGTGCCAATCCTTGAGGACGCAGCACAGCCCGATCCTGGTTTTCTGGAAAGGGATTTGAGTTGTTGGGACCCGAAAGATGGTGAACTATGCCTGGATAGGACGAAGCCGGGGGAAACCCTGGTGAAGGTCCGTTGCGGTGTTGACGTGCAAATCGCTCGTCAAAGCTGGGTATAGGTCCCGCTCGCCTGACGTGGTTAAACGCTCGCCAGCACCGAAACAAGTCACGGACTGGAGCTGCACAGACCGAAGCCGCCGTCACCGATAGGCAATCCCTTCACGATGCGAGAACAGCTCGTGCAGGCTGGTAGCTCATTCGCGAAGTGATGGGCTATATTCGCCTTGAAAGCAAATGAGGGCAACCAAAGCAAAGGGGGAAACCAAGTCTCAGACCCTCTTTTGGACGAAAACCTGCTTGCTGGGAGAATCGAAGGGCTGGTTCCAGGCTTCGGGAGGGGGGGACTTTCTTTTTCCTTTCTTTTTCCATCCAACCAACGCATGTGCATAGGTGCGAGGGGAAGCATCGCTCTTCGCGTTTTCTTTCGTCACCCGGTTGCTGTCTCTCCAACTCGCTAAGTACAACAGAAAAAGCCGTTTACTGCCTCCCCTTCACCATCGCGCCATCTGCTTTCTTGAAGTACGATGGTTATGGAGGACAAGACAGTTCTCTCGCGATGCTTTCGTATGAGTCCAGCGATGCTGAAGTTCACGTCAGCACGTGGCGCCAGCCGTAGTCTGTCGTGAAAGCATTGATGTTCCCTTGCGCTGCGAATCCCATGGACTTGGCCTGGATCAACGCGTCATCCTGTGCCCGTGGTTCCGCGTGTCCTGGTGAGTTTGCGAGAGTTTGTATTCTCCTGCACCGCCTGGTGTATGAATTGCCAACTAGTTTGCCATAGTAGCATGGACGGTTGTACGGCACCGCGAAGACAGAGTGTCACCTACTGTGACTTCGGCACCATGCTGAGGAGAGGCATGTACGGCAAAGGGGCACGCCGATTACTCTTACTACCGTGTACTCACCACCTTCAAAAACACGCCGCGTATAGAGGATATTCCCTTTGCCAAGTCGCCCGGAGACTCTGAACAGCCCCCGAATTTTCGAGCGAACTCTCACTCCAAATGAAGTTGTCGATCGGCAGAAAACCCGAAGGGCTGCGCATCTCCCGAATTGGAACCCCCCTTAGATGAAGGACCGGGGGTCGGTCGCAGGAGGCTTTTTCGGCTAGCCAGAGTGAGGTGTGGTACTCATTTGCTTGCAAATGACTCCCCACTAACGCAACAAGACGGCCAGCAAAAACATGCTGGCAGGCAGAGGGAGGAACGCGGATAGACCTCGTTTTAGCCAACGAGGCTGCGATGCAAGCAGTCGAAAGCGTAGAGGTCGTGGAGGTCAAGCCGATACCAACGCACCACGCGATTGTCGTCCGAATGAATCTGGAAAGGTTCCAGGACCGGCAAAGAACAATGGTGGGGCCGGCGGCTTTTCCTAGAAGAATGCCAAACCTGAGCGAGGAAGATGAGAGATCGCTCGCCGAGGAGACGCTGGCAAAGACGAGAGATAAGCTTGCGCGGGCCTTGGCCAGGAAGGCGGTGGAGGAGACGTGGAGACTGGCGTCGGGACCTGCGGAGGAGTATCTGGCGAGAAGGTCCGAGAAGTTGGAGAAGAAGTTTACAGGCCGGACGAGAGAAACGAAGATCCAAAGTCGACCAACCGCAGCACCGCAGGGGAGACGAACCGGAGTGGCGGCCAGCGTAGAAGAACGCTCAACCTCACGTCTCCTGAGGCAACTGCAGGCCATTGCCGCCGACGGGGAGAACGGACCGGCCAGCATGCAAACCGATCGGATGAGAAAGCGACGATGGGAGAAAGCAAAAAGGATAGGAACACGCCTTATGGCTGAAGGGCCGTACAAGGAAGTATGGGGGAGACCAAGCCCACCTGTAGGGGCGGACCTCATGCACATGATGGAAGGCCTGATAGGATGTCAGGGTAAACTCGCCGAGAAGGTGAGAGACGCGCGCGTACGAGAATGGCGAGACCGCATGCAGCTAGCGGTTAAGACGAGACCCGGGCGGATTTTCTCATGGCTGAAGCAGGAAGACAGGAAACAGGTGAATTTCATCAAAGACGAGGATGGGAATGTTACATGGAACCCGGAAGAGATGGACAGGATCCTACGTGGGCCAAACGCGTGGGGGGGAGTTTTTCAGAGACACTTCCGGAACTCGGCGCCGCGATGGGATGACTTCAAGGAGCAGTTTGAGGCATCTATCAAACGGACAGAACCGGTTGCACTTGCGCCGATAACGAAGGGAGATCTCTTGAAAACTCTTACCAAGCTGGGCAAGGAAACGGCACCGGGGGCAGAAGGCTGGCGAGTCCACGAATTGGCGGCGCTGCCAGATGAAGCGATTGAGCGGTTCGCGCAATTGTTTAGGGTAGTCGAAGAGACTGGCCGTTGGCCTCGGACACTTCTGACGGCGTTGATAACTCTCATACCAAAGAATGAGGGAGAGACGGGACCGATGAACTTGCGCCCAATCTCGGTGACAAGTGCTGTCTACCGACTCTGGGCGGCGACGCGGCTTCGGATGCTGGGCGAGTGGGTCTGCCAATGGATACCCGATGGAGTACGCGGGGCGGTGCCTCTGAGAGGGGCGGACGACGTCATGTTCGAAGTAGCCTTGCGGATCGAGCATGCAATCGAGTGCGGACGGCCTTTGTATGGGCTGTCCGTAGACTACGAGAAGTGCTTCGATCGCCTCCCTCACGACATAATGTTCAGACTGGTGGAGTACATGGGAATCGACAAAGGGGTCCTGAGAGCGCTAAGAGGAGTATACTCTGCCATCAGGAGACACTTTAAAACCGCGGGCGGAATAGGGGAAGCCTTCAACGCAGCAAACGGCATTTTGCAGGGGTGTCCCTTGAGTGTCTTGCTGCTGAATGCGCTTGTTGCAGTATGGATCCGAGCGGTAGAGGTACTCGGAAGCGAGGAAGAAGTTGTACGTGCATTGGCCTTCCTGGACGACACCCAGGCCATGACGAGCGACAAGAAACAGTTCAAAGCGGCCACACAGACAACAACACGATTCGCGAATGCGGCAGACTTGGGAGTCGGAGCCGCCAAGTCCTACTGGTACACAACGTGTGAAAGCCGTGAGAGGGCGGTGAAAGTGCAAGGGAAGACGATAGAGAGACAGCAGGCTTTCGACGTGTTGGGGACGATGCTTTCGGTAAGTCAAGGATCGCCGAAGCCGAGCAAGCGCATAAAGGGGCGACACGAAAAGGCACAAGCCATCGCCCGCCGGGCTCGACACCTCCCCGTACCGATGGAAGAAAGGGAGCGATACGTGGCCGCTGCAGCAACGACCAAAGCGCTGTATGGAACCGCCGTGTGGCAGCCACCTAAGAAGTACGTTCAAGCTTTGATGAGAGCAACAATGGCGGGGATCTGGTCCGGAAGCCCACGCCGGAACGGCGCAATAGTGCTGAATGTGTTGTGCCGCGGACACCGGCTGGACCCGGCTTCTGTCGTTTTGCATCGGCGGCTGCTCACGCTCGGGCAGCAATTAGGCAGACGACCACGACTCAGGCGATTGGCAGAGGAGGTACGAGCAATAAGGCGCGAAAGAGAGGAGCGCGGAGAAATCAACGCGAAGAAGAAGGGGCCGGTAGCCCTGTTCCAGGAGGCTGTCGAAGAGGTAGGCTGGACGTGGACTGAGCTTGGACGTCTACGAGACCCGGCGCAACCGGAGGAATGGAACCTCTTCTGCGACACCGACGCAGAAGACAGGGGCGCAAAGAGGCGGGCGGCAGTTGCGAGAGACGAGTTTCAGCACGCGGTGAGGGAGGCCGTCCGCACCAGCAGATATGCGAAGATCGTGCGAGGACAATTCGAGGGGATTATCCACGGCATCGACGGTCCGGCGACACGACGACTGTTGACGGAAGGAGGGCTGACCGGATACCAGCAAGGGCTGGTGCGCGCAGTCATCACTAACGCTGTTTTGACGGGAAAGCGGCTTGGGCACGATGTCTGCAAGTACTGCGACGCGGGGGTACCGGAAGACGAGCACCACATGTGGTGGGACTGCACGAGGTGGACAGCAATCAGGAATGAGTACCCGCACCTCGTCGCCAGTCTTCCGAACATGCCGAAATGTCTCGCTCTCTGTGGCGTCGTGCCGAAACAGGCGCAACACGACCAAGCGGCGGACATGGCAGGGTCGATTCAGCTAATGTGTGCGCGCATTCTGCTCGACCGACAGAAGGTGGAAGGATTAGTTGAGAAGGATTGTCGGAGAAAGGAGTTTTCTGTCGACACCTACCCGTGGGGATGGTGCCCGAAACCACCGACTGCTGTGTACCCCATCGATGTGCAGGGAGCCCGGCCAAGCACCACAGCGTGGCCCGACTCGCAAGAGATGCTCGTAGCGATGGCAAAATGGAGCTCCTCGAAGCGATGGGCGGAGCAAGGAGGCGACGCCTCTGCGACGTTCTTTGAACTCGCAATTGACTTCGAGCTTTTTAGCGGCCTGACGCTGACGCCGCTCAAAACTCGGCGTCGAGAGAAACGCAACACGGAAGAAAGAGAGAAACAGTGGCTGGCGAGGGACGAACTGCCCGAACCGCTGACAGCAGTCTTCTTCGACGGCGGCTCGCGGAACAACGGGACGCGTGGGGCCGTTTCGGGTGCAGGAGCCGTATACTACCTCGCGGGGAAGAAACAATGGGAGATTTGTGCCCCGATCGAAGAGCGAGCGACAAACAACGTCGCGGAGTACACGGCTCTGATCAAGGCACTGCACCGACTCCAAGACCAGCCAGGGCTGAGCGGAGAGCTGGTTGTTCGGGGGGACAGCGGACTTGTCGTTGACCAGATGACAGGAAACGCGCGCTGTTCCGAAGCTCTGCGACCGTACAAGACGAGGGCGCAGGCAGAGGTGGCGGAACTGCGGCAGAAAGGCATCGACATCAGGTTGGAGCACGTGCCGCGCGAGCAGAATATCGACGCCGATGCTCTATCGAATCGTGCGATGGATGAAGTCCAGAGACGAGCGACAGCCGAGTATCGGGACTCGGCGACCGCGAAATCGTACGCGATGAAGAGCGCGATGCGACGGCTGACGAGTATCGTGCAGACGCCGATTCACCCGGCGCTTGAGATGCAAGTCAACGTCCTGACGTCTCTCGGAGGCGGAAACATGGCCGGACTCAACAAGAGGCCACAGATGGCGAGCCAGCAGGCGTTTGAAGCCGTGATGCGCGCCTACGAAGCCGCCGCACGAGAGCAGACGGCGAAGAAGGCCGGCGACAAGGTGCGAGCCATACCGCAGGCTGGGCTCCGCAAAGCTGCAACACTGAATGGCAGTTTTCGACCGCAGACGCACTACCCGTCGGGATGGGAGCGCAAGCAGGCTCGATGGAAGCACGAGGTCAAGCAGGAGAGACGAACTGCGCAGACTGAGCGCAAGACGTGCACCAAGGGCAGACCAGGACGTTGGGACCGTGCGAAGTCGAAGAAGGAGTCCAAAAGCGAAGCAACAACACCAACGCGGAAACGCAACCCGAAGGCAGCCAAGCGGACCTCCCAGGGCAGGGGGGAACCTGCGGCAGTGAAGTAACGAAGCTCATCCGAGTGTCCGATGAAACCCCTTGTCAATACCACCCAACGACTGCGACGCGCGTGCGAAATGTCGGACGTTAGCGTCTGTCAAGAGCATGCGCGACTCAGCCGTGTTTTAAAGGTGAGATGAGAGGCATCGGCTCACTCTGTCAAAGGACCATACCACTAACGCAACAAGACGACGCCAAAGTGAGAAAAAGAGTGAAAGAGTACGTAGTAATGAGTCGAGAAGAGAACGAGTGTAAAAGAACGGAGGTGGCACAAACTGCCGGAGCGGAGACCACCGCAAAAATATTTTTTACCTTCCCTTGTCCCTCAAAATCAGCACCAATAACAACGAACCCCCAATTCGGATGAAGGGCCGGGGGAGGGGGGAGTGGGAACGGAAGCAAAACACGAAGGAAGAAGCCTCGGGAACGGTGCCGAGCCGAGGCGCCCGCAGGGTGGGCGCTCGCGCGTGATGCCCACCAATGAAGAGGTGTACCAAAACCTGCAGAGCGAGCAGCCCGAGCTGCTGGTCCCCCATGAGGAGGCCGACTGCGGGCTGTGGGAGCTCAACGCGACGGCGGCGTGCTCGAACAAGGATGTGAGCGCTCGGCTGGCGCAGCGGCAGCAGCAGCACAAGGTCGTCATTGAGCTGGTCAACGCGAAGGTGAAGGAGAACTACACGCGGTTCGTCGACGGGATCAACAAGATCCAAGAAGTCGGCACCTGCTCGGAGCAAACGACGCGCACCTGCGACGAGGGGAAGATCCGGCTGCAGATGGCGAAAGGCTCCCTCGTCGTGAAAGGCCTCCACATCGCCCAGCGCCAGCGCCGCGTGGCCAACCTCAAGCGCGTTCGCGAAATAGCGTCAAGGATCAGAGCCATCGCCGAAGTTCACTGCCTGGCCGAGGAGCTCATCCACCAGAACCTGTACGCGGAGGCCGTTCTAGCCATGCTCGACGGCGAGAAGACCGCGAAAACGTGGCCGGGAGTCGAGTCGGTCGTCTCGATCAAGGAGATGCTCGCCGCGTGGAAGGAGCAGCAGGGGACCCTGTACCACACGCACCTCGACCGCGGCCTGTCGGAAAACTGCAAGAAGTTCGACCCCGCCCGCTTCGAGATCACGCTCCGCTGCATCCGCAGGCTGGGCCACGCGCGGGAGTCCGCGTCGTCGCTGACGACGAAGTGGAAGTCCATCATCCGCTTGGCTTCCTTAGGATCCGTGCGGCAGTACGCCGCCAAGCACAAGTCCCCCGAGGAGCTGTCCATGGCGACCCTGCAACAGATGGTCCGGTACCTGCAAGCCGAAGACGCGGCGAACTCGTTCATCGAGCTGCTCTCGAACCTTGCGCACTGCGCTTGGACCTTCAACACAATGCTCCGCTGGCTGCAACACGAACCGGGCAGTCAGTTCGTAGAGTGGCGCGCGTCCCTTGAATCGCACAAAGCAGAGTTCTGGTCCGCCCTCCAGGACCACATCGTCGAGTTCCTGTCGGCGTGCCACGTGTACAGCCTCAAGCTGGCCGTGTTCATCAGCATGGTCATCTCGTACCGGATGTTCGCGTGCTACGGACAGGCCTTCGGCGACGGCGTCAAGCAGGGGCTGTCGGGGCTGGTGTACAAGGTCACCACCCGGTACTTGCAGGAAGTGACCCACCGCGAGGCGCTTGAAATCACGCGGATGGAGCTGCTGCACGAGCGGTGCGAGTTCGTGTCCGCGGAGGTCATCCGCAAGCGGCTTGCCGACAACCAGGTGTCGGCGGCGCCGGACGAAAACGAGGTGCGGGGCCTGTGCCGGCTGGCGTCCGAGTTCCACACCGCGCACGACGCGTCGGACAACCCGTTCGCACAGGCGTCGTCGGGCGGCCTCGCGATCCTGGTCGAAAAAAACACCGAAACCCGGCACGCGATGCGCGACATCCTCGGCGAGCAGCAGCACCCCCGCCTGGTCGCCTCCGCGCTGGAAGTCGTCATCCAGCTGACGAAGTACGAGGAGCTCATCGACGCCTTCCCGACGGCCGCCGCCGGCATCGGCGACCTCCTGCTGCAGCTGGTGTCGTTCTACGTCTACGTCGTGGTCGTGAACTTCACGGGGTCCCCGGACGCTGTCCACGGCTATCTCCCCGAAAAAGACACGTCGCTGCCGGCGGCGACCCGGGCCCGGTTCGACGCGCTGGCGAAGGCCGCCGCGAAGCTGGTCCCGCGGGAAGCCAACCAGGACCCGGCGGAGGCCGCGCGGCCCGCCGCGCCGCTGCTCGTGAAGAGCACGAGCGTGCGGGCGAAGCTGGCGTCGCCGCAGGACCTGTACGGCCTCGTCTACCGCTCGGCGGCCCTCGACTCGACGGCGTCGATCGTCCGCTTCCTCATCCAAACCTGCAAGCGGAAGTCCGCCTGCCTCGGCGCCGATCTGCTGGCGCAGGCCAACCAGCTCGCCGCCACGCTCGATGTCATGACGCGCTCTGCGATCAAAAAGCTCTCGCTGCTTCTTTGCCCGGTATTCCCCCCCCCCCACGAACCCCCACCCCTCCTTATGTGTTTGTTGGCTGAAAGGACCGAAACACGGCGCAGACGGGACCAGTGCGGTGTTGAGCACATATCCGTTCCAAGCACGTTCTTGCAATCCCCACCCCTCCCCCTCCCCTCCCCTCCCCGCACATATCCATTCCAAGCATGTTCTTCCAATCCCCCTTCCCCAGAGGGGAATAATCTCTCAAGGTTTCATACCCTACTTACGGAGTCTTACACTCCTTGTCACCCTTTTCACTTTTCTTTTTTACGCATTCTTCGAAGAAGAGTTGAAGCTTGCATCACACATGCATGAGAGGCAGTGACCTGCCTAAACATAAACTAAGATTCCCACCCCCCAAGATTCTGCCTTGTCCGTGGCTTCGTAGGGTACTTCGCGTGACGCGACTTGTTGCCCTCAGTTCGCAGGATTACTTCCTTGCACTCTTTTCCTTTTGGTACTTCCTCCACCACTGGTGCTGCCATGTCCACTGTGTTCTGCGGGGGTCACTTCGCAGGATGCCACTGTACAAAGAAGACAAGTCAGTGCGGCCAAGCGAGTCGCAGTCACAATCAGGGCGGGGCCCCTGAGTTTTCTAATTTTCTAACAGACAGCTCAGACACGGTTGCAGGGGCTTCTCCCCGTGACGGATTTGCTTGTGCTCTAGTAGCATGGGTGGTCCTGGCTGACTGACGAGCTGCGAACAGCCAAATCGCGCCGCACCTGCCCTGTGTCTGCAGACACCCAGGTTTTGCGCTGATGATGGTCCGCCTTATATATCCATGGCTTAACGGACCGAAACACGGCGCAGACGGTGTTGAACACCTATCCATTCTAAGCACGTTCTTGAAATCCCCCCCTCACCCAACCAAGACCCAGGCCCTCCTTTTTTCCTTCGTTCACGTCCCGAAAGACGTGATGCTGGCCTGAAGACGACGTTCTTTTTTCAGGCATTATGCAAGCCTTGCCAGCCTTTCCCCGCCTGCCACCCTTTTTGTTTCTAGTTAACAATACATTGTTGGCACTAAGAATTACCACACACCAAGGAAAGAACACCAACCCGCCTTGACTATCAGACACAAAACACGGATCCTTAAAACTCGAACCAGTTCATAAGTTAGTAGTTGGTGAGTTCCGCTAGTGCGGAACGCACCTGGAAATATTTGAGGAGACTGCCAGTTGCAAAATCTCAAAGGAGGCACCCCTGCCGACACAGCTCGACCCTCAACAACTGCCGCATCTCGCCATGCCGCTCGCCGGAAGCGAGAGAACGAGGACTCCGATTCCGGATCTGACTACGAACTTGTCACAAGCTACCAGCAGCAGTTGCAGCCGTCGCGGGTTGCACCACGACGGAAGGCAGGCATAGTGTGGTACTCATCGGCATGCTGATGACTCCCCACTATCGCAACAGTATTCCAAACCTGAAAGGAGGTAGATGTGCTGTAGCCTACACGAACCACAGGTAAATGTGGGTTTAGTGCGTAAGCGTTCAACAAAAAATGCCGAAGCAGCTCGACAGTTGCCTGGCCTTGCTCTTGGTTGCGCTCGTCCGCTGAGGGGCCTGGGGAGCGTCGGGGAGACGAGCTTCGCCCGAGTGTCCTCGGCTGCGCTTCCTGGGTGGCTTCGAGGCGGACTGCTCGGCTTTCTGTAGGGCCTGGAAAACGCTTCGTAGAAACGGAGGAAACCCGGCCTCGTGATGATGCCGGTGCTGGAGGCTGTTGACAAGAGACCAACCGGCCTTGAGGACGTCGGCGAAGAAGTCGCGGATGTTCACCAAGGCCAGCGACTTCTCGATGGGGAATTGAGGCCGACCCAAAGCTGGGGTCGAGGAGCTCTGGCCCGGGGGAGAGGAGCGTGGGGGAGCCTTGGACCTACCCACCCTCCCCCAGCGAAGGCGGGCCCTCCGGAATATCCGGAAGGGGTTGGAAAGGCCCGGCGTAGGGGCTGGGGGGGTTCGGCACGCGGGGTTGGGGGGGCTCAGCGCACGGATGGTGTCGGTACACTGACGGTGCGGCGCCCTCGATGGCCTGTAAGAGGCCGCGGGAGGAGCCTGGCAGGGCAGCCGAGAGACGTCGATACGGGGCGGAGGCGGCGGGAGCTGGCCTGCGAGCGGCCTCTGACGAGACGCTGGGGAGCAGCGACGTGGCCGGGACGGTGGGGAAGGAGCCAACGGGCACCGCTGCACAGGGGGAGGGGCGAGGCAAACAGGAGGCGCGTCGCGTGCGGGAGAGTCGTCGCTCAGGCCGGACGGTTGGCGAGTCGCGCGTTGGGAGTCACCAATTCGGTGAGGCGCTCGACCTGTTGCTGCAGGCGGTCCATGCGGTCTGAGTCGCGCCCACTGCCTCGGCTGAGCCGCAGTCCCTGAGGTTGCCATCCTCCGGGTCGTCGCTCTTAGCGAACGAAACGCGGCGCGCCGCTGGCGGAGATGGCCCGAACAGGGCCGTGGTGAAGGGAGCGGCATGCGCCCCGGCGTCTGTGGCGGGGCGCGGCCTTCGGGGACGAGCGCAGCAGGTCTGCGAACTCGCCCTCGGTGGCAGAGGGTGCCGACGCGACTGCAAGTCACGCCAGGACCCACTGGGCGACGCCCTCCGGGGGCGCCTCCTCGTCCGTGTAGTCCAGGAGGCGCCTTAGCCCGGCTTCCGCGGTGCCCTCGACCTCGCGGGTGACCTTCAACACCGTCGCGAGTCGACGGCTGTTGGCGGTGAACGAGAAGAGGGGCGGGACATCAGTCCCGACCACCTCTTCACCAGCTAACCGCACCCGACGCGGACGTCCCCCCTCTCACCCGGCGAACGGAGCCGTCTCGTCCGCACTGCGAACGCGTACGTGGGAGATGCACTCGTGCTGTCCACACGGCGCGGGATCCACTCCGTGTACCGGCGCTTTCTGGAGTTCCGACGCCACTGGGATGCAGAGTCGGATTCGCAGCTCAACGTCCCAACGGCGCTGGTCTTGTTCGTGATCCGTTTGCTCTCGTGGAGACATCTGCGCTGCCTCGGCAGAACATTACGCCGTCAGCGTACAGTCGGCCGAGAAGCGGGAGCGGAGGAAGCGCTGACGGCATCAGCGTTCATGCGGACGACGTCGAGACGCATGCTGCACCACCTCCCGGATCTGGTGAGGTATGGTGTCGCAGAGGTCGCATCGGGCGGGTTGAAGGTCGTCCTCCCTGTCTTCACTGTCAACAAGAAGAGTGGCGGGCAGAGGTTCGTACGCGACGGTCGCAAGCTCAACGCGATCGTGGCACGCCCGCCTCCGATGCTGCTTCTTTCGGTACACAAGGTGATCGACTGCGTGTTGGCCTCATCGGTGGTGTTACTCGCGGACGCCCGGAGCTCGACGCAGACATCCAAAAAGCATATTTTGGCATGCACCTGGCAGGGCCGCGGGGCCGTTTCGTGAAGGCACAACTCGCCGCCATGTGCATGGGCTAGCGATAGAACAGTGGGCCTCTCGGGTGCTCCTGCCGGAGGCTTAACGGTCTACCCTGGGTGGACAACTTTGTCGTTGTGGGATGCTGAGGCAACTTCGCGGTTCAACTCTTTTTTGAAACACTGCAAGAGCGTCAACTGCGAGCTCAACGAAGACGACGAGCAGTTTGGAGTACTCCTCAGAGAGTTCGGTCTCCTAGGACTGCATCTCAAACTCTCCCAGTTCGACCGCCCGGTACAGGATGGCAGAATCGTGGGTGTCGAAATTGCTTGACTCCCCCGAGCTCGCCATGGTTCGGCGTGAAGGAGTTTCCCCTTGCGAGTTTTACCGGGTGTTCGGAGCCTTGGTCTGGTTCGCGTGCACGAGCGTTTCCAGTTGGCCTACGCCCGGTGTTCGTTGTCGTTCTTGCAGAGGCTGGCCTCGTCCCTCGCATCGGTTCCAGCTGCAAACCCGGGGATGTGACGAAGGCTGTCCCGCTCTCGACAGTACCTGAGGTCGAACATCTTGTTTCCCTGGTCGAAGAGAATCGCTGGTCAGTCGGTTGCAATCTTTTTCCTCGTCGTCACTCTCTGGACCGACGCCTTGTCGACATGGTGGGTTGCGGTGGGTCTGAGCGCGTGTCACAGGGCCCCTTTGTGGAGTTACACCTACATTTTTTTGAAGGAACTCTTTGCAGTACTTCGGGTCATCGAGATGACCGCCAGCTTCCATTCGAACGTCCACGTACGACTCATGGTTGACAACCTCCCGGCAGTCCATTGTCTCAACAAGGGGCACTCGAAGAGTTGTGCAGCCACTGTCCATGAGGATATTCGATCCGATTTTTTTTTTGGCCGCGCGGGCTGCCGGCCTTGTCATCAGTGCCGAGTTGGTTCCGACCGATGAGCAGGGCCGACCCCTATCTAGCCTCCGTCGAAAATGAGCACAAGGCAGTCCCTCGAGTATTTCTCCCCGCTGCAGACGGGCTCAAGAGAGCCGTATCCAAAGCACACCTACCTGCCGCATACCTGTACACAGCTCACCCACTTGCCTGCCCATCCACCCACCCGTCCACCCAACTACCAACCTGTGTTCAGCGCGAGGTCCAGGGGCCTGGTTTCCCCCGTCCCCCGTGACCTCCTTCTCTCACCATTCGGCGGCTATCTCGGGGGGTTACCCCCGAGAGAAAGAGCGTACTAGGAATACGGCAACGCAGGATAAATCAAAACTCACAGCCCCCGATCGCGGGATGATGAGTAACCCCGCAGCCTGCGGATTCGGAGGGCCTCAAGGCGGTTCGCACCAGCAGTTGCTGCCTCGAGTCCTTCGGCACAGGGAGGAGTCTATCTGAGGCAGAGAACACGACGCGTCTTGTGCATGTACGCAGGTTCAAGCATCATCTGGCTCTTCTGGTTTGCGGTAGCAACCTTCGGTACCACGAGTTTGCCATTCTCATGTCAAAATTTCCCATTCCCGGTGTCACGGGATAAGCCGGCAGCCGCTGCTTAACGGTTTACAGTGCATGCTAATCCATGTGGTTCATGTACTTAAAAGAACTCAATGCTTAAGGGCGCCCTGAGATTACCCCCTCAGGTGACACCACTTTATCTTTAACATTACTTCAACCCTCTTGGGTTTTGGTTTGGGCAAGAAGATGTTCCCACTACCACCTTCAAGGGCCAGGCGGTGTTTGCTCCAGCGACTCCCCTACAGCGATACCCACCATGGTCGAACTCGGATCGTGATGATCGATTACTGTATCCACGCCCGCCATCTCCCGATTATCTTCCCACTTCTGACCAGCCACGTGTAGACCGGGCAGACCCAATCGTCTTCCCCCATCCGGCCCGAACGACTGAGCACCGCCCTGCACCCGAGGTTAGCCTTCAGACAGCGCGATGCTGTAAAGCCGCATCGAAACAGTGGGTCAACCCTTCCGGGAATGGCTATGCCCCCTGTTTCCGGCGCTTGTTTATCTTCTGGCTCGTCGGTCTCGGGCGGCCGCTTCGTGGCACCTCGTGCATGTCTTTGTCTCCGATGTTGGCGAGTGCTTCCGCCGCCGCTTTGTTGCCAGCGGCCGCCTGGTGTAAATTTGTTGAATTAGTGTGAGTGCGCCTGGTGTTGTCGCCTTCTGCGGTGTTTTCGGTGGCGGTGTTAGTGCCGGCCGCTTCCTTCGTGGCGCCTAGGGGGTTGACGGTGGCGTCGGCTGCTTCTTCACCGGCGCTCGCAGCTTTCGTCGCGATTTCTTGTTGCTTCGGGCGTCCCCGGGGGTGAGGGCCCGCGCTTTCGTCTCTTCTGGTGGTCTTGCTCGGGTTGTTGTAGCAAGCGGGGTTGCTGTAGCACCCCGCTTGCAGTACTGTCCTGGCCGCCGACTTCGCAGGTCCGATAGTCCCCGGCAGTCTTCGCACGTCGGCATATCGTGCTGCAGGCACCCGTGGTGTGAGTTCCTGCAGCATTCGACGGTGCGTAGCGACCCGACTTTTTTGAGCCGCCGATCGGGAAGCAGCTGTCCAGCTCCGGCCTCTTCGACCGCTTCGCTGACGATCTTCATCATCTTCGTCAAGGTTCTCGCCCTTGTACACAGAGGTACTGCGCTCGACGTCGTCACGACCAGCGAAGTCTACCGCCAGGTCTGCTGTCGACACTTCTCCCCCGGTCGACCACAGCATCCCGCCATTCCTGCAAGGCCCGGTACCACTTCTCCCCGCCGACCGCTTTGACACGTGCGGCTGTGCCGCCGCTCCTATCTGCACGTCTCGCCGCGCACACTCGGCGCCAGGGGTGGCACAAGTGGGCGTCTCTCCCGACGGATCTCCGCATCAACATCTGCACCCCGACGATGTCAACTCCTTTGCATCCCATCGGTAGAATCCCGTGGTTCCGGAGGCATGGTGGCCATGCAGATCTATCCACCCGCATCAGCGCAGCATACTGGGTGACTCCCGTATACGCTTGCATGCAGGGCACTTCCGCCACAGATACGGTCTTCTTGGCGCCTTCTTCACAAAGGGTACAGGCGCTGTCTTCTCCCCATAGCTTTGCTGCGTGCACCGCAACCGCCTCTGGTGGTCTCCTTGCCGCAGCTGATCCTGCCACTACCTGTCAAACCGTAACTCTCACTCTCCCCTTCCTTCGAAACCCCCCGAAACTCCCGGATACTCCTCGATATTTTTGTTTCGACCAGGTGGTGAACTCTTAACAGTTTGCAAGAAAATGTTTGTGTGCATGGGTTCTCACCTGTATCGGTAATTTCCACAATACTGCAGTTGTTACCATAAAAACGCGGACAACAGGCCTGTACGGGCCACAACTCGAGACTACACTCCACGAAGGAATGTACTTGGTGTTGGTCACAAAAAAACTCCACGAAGGAATATACTTGGTGTCGGTCACAAACAGTCCCGGACATGGCTAGCCATAACCCATGACGAAAGCGTGCACCAAATATACAACCCGTAACCATATAGCCCTTCTTGCTCTAAGAGAACCCATTCTTCAACGGTCACACGGAGACCCTAAAACCCTGGAATTTCAAGCGAACTTTAACTCTAAAAAAGAGAAGCGGGTGGCTAGGGACCAGCATGCCCAAAAGACGGGGAAGGAGTGCAAAATGAATCGGGCATGTGCCAAAGAAAAATGCGAAGTCAAGACCGTTCCTCCATGGATCCGAGTTAGCATACTCGTATGCGCTCGATCAAATGGTCACGGTAATTGGGAAGACACGATGTTGAAGTACAATAAAGACATTCGAGGAAAGCAGACCCACTGTTAATCCATTTACTCTGAGACTTGCATGGCTTAATCCTTGAAACAAGCGTATGACTACTGGCAGGATCAAACACAACCCAGACTGGACCGAGGAAAATCTGACGAGAGATTCCCGATACTAGAGATTGTATCGTGTCAGGATGCATCGACCATTCCATTCATTCGTCAGCTTTCAGAGGAGCAGTCCTCGATCGTCTCTTTACAACCGATAGCGACGGCTCATTAAATCAGTGGCAATCGACGCGGGGAAGGTGCCTTTGGGTCCAGTTGGATAACAATGGTAACTCCATCGCTAATACCTGTCTGAAGAATACAACTCGATTCAACACCGTGGCCTTAAAACCGCGTGGTCGAGGTGGATACAATTGACCGAGATAAGAACGCTAGCATTAGCAGCGGTGTGTGGATGAAACAGTCATATGCTTGTTTCAAGGATTAATGCATGAGATCTTATTGATACCGTTTTGGACGTGCAGCCGTATCAGTACCTTTTTGGACCATTCCTGGGTTGTTACGTTACAGCATCCTATAATTATAACCTCTTGATCCATCTTTACCAGGATCCTCGGATATGGTTTGCGATCTGACCATACCGCGAAACCGTCTCTCTTCTCCTGTCGTTACGCTGCCTTCGGGCGCCGCGACTCCTTCTGCACTTCTCGTCTGGCAATATTGTTTGCACCCCGCCTAGCACACAATTCTCGCGCTCTTTTTTCCGACTCTCTTTTTGACGCCACCTATCTGCACACAGCTCGACACGTATCCAAAGGTGATTTCGGAGGCGAAGTGGGAGCCGAAGTCGCTGGAATCCGAACCGTCCGTGTACGTGCTTGCTCTACTGAAAGACGTTCGTGCCTTGTCAGAGCGATGGTCGAGCCCCGAGCTGCTCAGCCAATTGCCCGAGGACCTGCCGTACAAGCTCAGCTGCAACGTCGTTCAGAACATCTGGCTCACCCTCATCGAGGGCTACTCGCGCGTCAAGAAGTGCAGCAATGAGGGCCGTGCGCAGATGTCCCTCGACCTGCAGACGCTGCAGCACTCACTCCGAGGCATTGTTCCCGGCAGGTACAACTTCTCTTCCTTCTCTACCAGCCATGCAAGACAATTTGGCGGTTGCCAACTTGCGTATTACAGCCCGCATCACCCGTTCGCGCAGCATGAATACACTGCGTGATCTCGGAGTCGTGCGAGGAGAAACCTTCACGAGAGGTCCGAAGCAGAGAGAGTTCTGTGCCGTTCATCATTCTTTCATTCTTGATGACCGGAACATGTGGGCGACGTTTCCACAAAAAAATGAACACGACAGCCTGCCAAGCGCCGAAGCCGTGGAGGACTACATCCGAGCCTTCTACATGGATCCGGACGACTACTTTGAATGGGTCAAGAACAACCACGCGGTATGTCTTTTTACTGGCGAACTCGATATCTCGCGTCCTCTCATTGAAAAAGACGAACATTCATCGGGTCAACGTGGGCAGCGAACCGGTTCCGGCACATTTCCCGGTTCGGTATTGGTTTCGCAAATAATGGCAAACCCGAGTGTTTCTCGGCGAAGCTTCTTCAAATAAGAAAAAAACCCCAAACATCCAGGCTTACACTGTCAAGCAGCTGACAGCTTGGTACACGATAAACACCAACGTACTCGACCGTAAGCGAAAAGACAAGGTGGAGGCTGTGAAGAGATTGACAGAGGTGCTGCAGCAGCTAGGACACACAGACCGAGACATATCTGATGTGGCAGAAGTTGGGCACAGCGGCGCCTGATGGCCCCAATGGAAGACACGAACACCGGTAGTCCTACGGGCGAAGCTTACTTGACTCTCCACTCGTCTTGCTCAACCGCGCAGATGTGAAACAACCTTTTGTCCCACGTATGAGCCGATTGACCCGCCCTCGGGAAGTGTGGCTGCGTTCCTCATGAACCGTGCTTGAATAGACGAGAAACCCTCTCCCCACCGCGCCGATTGACCCGCCCTCGGGTTAATCGTCCCCGTTCACCTCTGGCGAGAAGTGTTTGTTGGCTGTGTTGCCATGATGAACAGCGCCGTCTGCGCTTCCTTACGGCTTCCAGCCAGCTGATTGTAGAAATCGTTCGAAACAACGCGTGAGCTGACTTGTTCTTTTTTGTGAGACATCGAGCCATCCTTTCGTTTCCCGTTTTCAAGGCTACCAACACAATTGAGAGGCACAGTCTCACACACAAGAACGAAACGCCACCGCGATTGCGGATACTTCCGACTCGGGAGGAAGTTGGCTGAACCACTGTCTCTCTGCTGGTGAGTTTGATTAGAGCATCTATTTGGTATCGGAAAGTAGGTGCGAGATATGGCAAACCTTGTGCGCTAGCTTCGGTTAACCCTGAATCTAATAATCAGGGCTTACCCCACATTCTCGCTTTCATTCTACACAGACAGAGGTGTCTGTGTCGAATGGAACCATCTAAAGAAGTCAGGCGACAACATGAACGCGCGTGGGGGGGCCTACGACTAAATTATTAGCGAGTTTGTCGTCGGTGTCAGTCTCATTTCGTCACAACCTTGGCTAGCCAAATAAATGTGCGAACCCGTCTACATCCCGTTCACTACCCGACTCCCAGCCTCAATGGCCAACCGGAGACTCTAGAGCACCGGACTTTAACAGAAAACGCATGAACCAGAGCAACACCGCACACCGCTGTCGTGTGTTCGTTATGTCCAGCGAAATGCCCTCGATGATTCAGGGGACTGCGGGAAGCATGAAGTCTCAGGCGCACCGGACACTGCAGTGTTGCACAAGAGAAAAAAAAAAAAGAAAAAGGCCGCTCCTGGTCCAGGAACGTGACGGTCAACCACAGCTTGCAAAGCTTGAGTCGGAGGCAGCACAGTGCCACAACCCCGTCCGCTCTGCCCTGCGGCTGACCGTCTCGACGAGCTTGTGTTCAGCGCGAGCGCCAAGCCCCAAGGTGCGCCAAGCCTTGATGCTTTAGTTTGGAAAATCGGTACCACTTGACCCGTAGGCCCGTGGCTCTGCAGTACCGCCGAACACGTGAAGCTTGGCTCCCGTGTAGCAGGCTTTCCCTGGTACCTGTGTACCAGTGTTGCCAGGGCATTAGCTTCCAAATTCCGTCAGCTGACGGAATTGGAAATCCGGGCGGTTCAAAAAATAAAATAAAAATAAAAAAAGTGCAAAACACGACCTTCGATGAAAAAAGTCGTGGGGGTCCGGTGGAGGCGTGGGTTAGGCCAGCTGTGCCAGGAAGCTGGCTGCCGTCAGGGGCTGGCCATCGGTGGGTCGCCGCTGGGCATGGTGGGCTGACTGGCAGAAGTTTGGGGCTGCCGCCAGTGCTGAGCCGAGTGAGAGAGTCGAGGCTCAGAAGCAGCCCAGCATTCTTGACAGATTCTGCCTTGTTCCGTGTGATCTCCGGTCTGCATCTACTCGTGCCAATGATTTACCAGCACACAGTATCTGAGTGGTGGATGAATTTGAAATGGGCTGTTGGCTTCAGGAGTTCGCACCAGGGGGAGCGGGGCGAGGGTCACACAGATGGCAAACAGTGCCACCAGTACGTTGGTCGTATGTCTTACGCGACAAACGGACTGAGAAGTGCAAACTCTTTCTCCACCCGAATGTACCGTACCGTTAAGCGGGGTGGCGGTGCCCCCCAGACCCCCCCTTTTGGAAGGTTCGGGTGAGGAAAAATGAAGCTAATAGCCTGACTCCTGTGTTGCACAAAAAAAAAAAGAAAAAAAGACTGTCACTACGAAAAAGAAAACAGGAGAAAAAGGGGGTGGGGGAGAAGAAAAGAGGACAAAAAAACACACAAAAGCACCGCAACCCCCTCGTCTCTCTAACCCTGGGTTGCGCAGCTTGGTCTTAGGTCCCCGTGGGGAGCTTCGTCGCGCCTGGCCCAGATATGAGCGAAACCATGGATAATCCCCCCGTCTTCTCGCCGGCCACAGGCCGGGACTCGGTGTGTCTGACGGTTCACTTTCTTTTTGTATCCACATGGTAATGAAACGCGCGGCGTTACGCTCTCGCTATTTTTTTTCTGTCGTAACTTACTATAAGACGGGGCAGCAGTCACTTGTGATACTGACAGGTGAGCAGCGTCACCTCCCCTAGCGAGCTTTCGAATTGCCTACATACACTCCAGCTGCGCGCCTTCATTGCAGGTTGCTGCTGCAGGCGCCAGGGTGGCAGCTGTGTCAGAGATCTGGGGCCCTGTGATGGCTGAGTGCACACCTAAGCAGGGCTGCATCCTCGTGTTGTAGCCGTGTTGTTCGTGGGGCCAACCACCCCATCACTAAAGGGAACCAACCTTTCGCGACCGTGATTGGACAGTCGGGATTGCCGGGGGCAGGTCTCCTTGAAGAAGAGAAAAGTAAAGCAAGACCTGCCCCCCTGCGCCTGCTGTTTCCGGCTGCTTCGGCAGACGACACATACTACTAAGACTAGCGTCTTACACGATTACTATTAACCGACTAATGCTATCCTGTGGTACAGGGCCTCGCTCCCTCATACAACCGCTCACGCTCTTGCTTACCCACCATCCCCCTAGGTTTCCGTGTCCCGATAGAAATATGGCAAACACCGAGGTCTGCGGGCGTGAGCGTGGGCGTGATTCACGCGCGTTCAAAAAGCCCGTTTTTCTACGCGTGAATCGCCCGCTGGTACGCGCGTGAAGAGCGTAGCAGGAAACCCAGGTCGTAGTACAGATTCGGTCCGATCTTCTTGGCGTTGAACGAAAGCTCAGGGTTGGGCTCGACCTTGCTGCTCCACGACAAGGACTTGATCGCTGCACCTGTGCCTTGACCGCCGCGCTCTCAGTATTCGGTGGGCGGCCTCGCGCTTCGGTGCAGGATTTGCGGAGAACTTTGGCGCCTGTTCTTTTGGTGGCTTACTAAAAATAAATGTTCATAAAGTCGCCGAGATCGCTCCGACACCGCGGGTTGGCCAGGAACACGCTCACCGGAAGTTCTGCCCTAGCGAGACGAAAGACGACCCCACCCGTGTCACACTCCTGCAACGCATGTTTAAATTTTTGCGGGCGAAGCTGAGAATGCTCACTGCTGATGGCATCGCAAAACTGCCCTCCATCGCTCGCATGAGTACCCGCACTCCACCCCGCTCAGCGCCACGCATCTCATTACTTACAACCATTGTTAACCACTTCCGGACGAACTACCACTGCAGCGGTAGTTAACTAAAGAAAGTTCGAACGTGCTTTTTGGGGTGTATCTAAGCCGTCGGCGATCCCATGGGACGCCAACTCGCAGAGACGTGACTCCGAGCCTGCAGGAAGAAGGAGGACCGACAAGCGTCGAATGACCGCACTCGGCGAACTGTTGGAACAGTACGTCGTCGGGAAGCGGTCTGCCAACGGTGGAAACAACAGGCCAATTGGAAGCCTGTGCGCACCTAACTCTGAACTGAAAGTTAATTACCGTATTTCTAAAAGTGTTGGCCCCCCCAAAAAGTTGCCCGGAAAAATGTTGGCCGGAAATAAACCTGGCGGCTTGGGGGGGGGGGCGCCAGGTTTCTTTCCGGCCAACATTTTTTCCAACCAACTATTTTTTTTTTTGGTAAAAGCAAGTTGTACTTAGCAGATTTCATACTACACCCAGTCAGGCAGGGCCTTCACCGGAAGCTGTTCTCCCGCCTACAGCGCAAAGGCTTGCTCGAAGTACTTGGGGATGATGAACGCTGAATCCAAGGATCGCTTCTTCGTGGTGTCGAGCTCGACCCCGGCACTCAGTTCGTCCCATCCTTCCGCCATATTCGTTTCTTGAACAGCTTATTGGGCTCCTACACGTCTTTTGATTTGTACGCATTTATTCGCCTGAGCTCCGCGTCTACCTCATCCACATCATCTGCCTGAGACCTGATGTGTAGCTCTTCCAGCGCGGCTGCGCATCTCTTCCACATTTATTCATCGGTCCACCCTTCGGCCAACAGGTCTGGGTGGCAGGGACGATGAGCAAGGCCCCACACTAGCACAAGTCATGCGTGCCTTCCTCCTGAAGAGTTAGTCGGAAGGAGGTCTTCGTTTGCCTCGTTTAGTCGGTGATGTTCTTGGTCTAGGTTCTTACTGCCTATCAGTCTTACTGCCTATCAGTCTTACTGCCTATCAGTCTTACTGCCTATCAGTCTTACTGCCTGTCAAATCGAACCCTTCCACCCCAACAGACATCGTTTGTGGAAGTCGAGTTCAAGTCGCCAGGAGTTCAACCTACTGAGGCGTCTCCAACAGGTGCCAACGGTGCTGCGCCCTCCTGGCCACCGCCTACCAAGAGTTCCGTACAACCCGGTTTCGCCGCACCGGTATGCCTGCACTTTTGACGTTATGAGATGCCGAGATAAAAACCGTACCAAGAGGGCTGCCTCCATATTCAACGAGTTCAACCAAGCAACAAACGCAGGACAAGTGCAAGAAGCTGTCCTCGGGGGGTATTTTTCATGATCCTGATTCGCGTATGTAGCAATGCTTATACTACGAGAAGCTGGCAGTGTGGGTGACGAAACCGTTCTATCAGCCGTTTTTGGTCGTCGTAGGGCCACGGATACCACCAGGGAAGACAGACAAAAATAGGCCCCGACCTGCCCACGTTTGGTACCTGCTGGGTCCCCGCATGCTGAATATCTGTGAGAATAAAAAGAGGGCTGACAGGAAATTCAAGAAAGAGTTGATCAAAAAATTTGGGGTGGTACTCTACGAGAAACGGCTTCGTAACGTGTTTTCCACTCGCCCTTGACTTCCGTGCGAGCTTCTCGCGTAAAGTGCAAACGGGGAAGCGCGGATACTCGGACCTGAGCACCACGGTGGTCCTGCACATTCGACTGAGCTTCCTCATTCAAGTCAAACTTACTTTCAGTTCAGCAAGTTCAGCAAGCGTGCGTGTTGGGCTGGAGACAAGAGACACGCCTTGAGTCCTGGTGAACCACCGTGAGCCTGCTTTTGCACGATGTTAGCAACCGTGTCGGGGTGGCGCACGGAAGGTGGGTTTGAATGAAAGATACGGTCGCGTGGGCCAGTTCAATGACAACGTTAGAGTGCGGAAGGTGTCATTTAAGGCTGGGCATCTCTTCGTCCGTTTCCACAAACGCGTCGAATTTCTTGGGGTATTGTTGTTGCAGAAGTTCAGCGTGTTTTCCAGGGTTGGCACCCCAGGCTACTTGGGTGTACACACCTCCCCAGCTTGTACAAGACACAGGGCGTTTTTGGGGTATTGGAAACAATGCAAGGTGGAACCCTGCCTTTCACCCTCGTGAGCGTAGCCAGTATCGCGACAAGCAGGGCAGTTCTTGCGCTTCGGTCATGTTCTTCCTTTTCATCGCGCTTTAGCTAAACACGGCATTTCTTCTGGGGCGGGCACAACGGTTCTTTTCACCTGTAACCAAACCTGGTGCACCTGGGCCCAAGGCTTGGGCAGTGACTGCAGTAAACGTTTACTTCGTCTAGCCCCCGTTGGTCAAGGCTTTGCAGTTCAGTGCTCTTCAGCTTCTGAACAAAGGCCTCATATGCCACCTTCTCTGTTTCCCTACTGGGGTACAGCCACTGAGGGCCCGGGTGACAATTTTGGGCGAATATTTGTACCTAGCATTATTCAGTTTGGACAAAAGGAGCAATAACGTAAAGAAGATACGTTTCGGAACAACAAGGGCAGAGCAGACATGGCTACGATGCCCCCCCAAATGAGATGCAGTTCAGCGCAAAAGCACGGTGTCCGATTTGTAGTAAAAGGCTATGCCTAGCAGACCGGTGTAGAACCTGCCAGGTGAGTGCCACCTGCGGTGCCACTGCCTTGCGTCCCTTGCTCCCGATGGAAACACTGCACTGCTCTACAAGTCGTTGATGAGCCTCAGCTCGGAAAGCATGCTTAGGGCACAGAAAAGGCGAGCACACCTAGCACCACGAAATGACCCGCAGTTCGCCTCTGCCGGGCTGGTGACGCCCGCCGATGCGGCGAGGATGGACGCTTACAAGACGCAACAGCTGGGCAACCTGACCGCGGGTGCTGCGGCGGGTGCGCAAGCCGCGGACAGCCACATGACGCGCGAGTGGGAGCGCCTGCGGATGATGGAGACCGAGCTCAACAAGCGCGAGAAGACCCTGCGGCAGCGAGAGATGGAGGTCGGCCGGTTGGGCAACCGGCCCGCGAATTTCCCGAAGCACTGCTACTGCATCAAGCCGCAGGTGTACCACGACATCTCCGCCGACATGACGCCGCCGAGGCAGCCATTCATGCGCGCGTTGTACATTAACTTCTACATAACGTGCCTGCTCCTCGTCCTGCAAACCGCGACCGCCCTCGTAGCACTCGTCGCAGACGGCGCAGACGACGTCAGCGGCGACGATCCACCGTACGCTGAGCACTTCGGCGTAAGCATCTTGTACCTGATCGGCATCGTGTTCGCTTTCCCCCTGTGGTACTGGCCTGTGTATGCAATTTTATTGCCCCCGAAACCCCCCCAACCCAGCGTATCGCCGTATTCTGAAATACGATGGACCGGGCAGTGCCGGGCCGCCATCTTGGCAGCAGGAAGCGGTCTTAAACTGTAGCTTTTAAATCGATTGCTGGCAAAGCACATTTTCTAGCCCCGTTTCGCTAATCTGGCCCGCAGGTATACTAGTTGATGACCTCTTAGGGTTAGAGAGACGTTGCCCCGGAATAAAGAAAGCTGAAAGTCTCAGTCCACAGCGGATATGTGGATACCGGTGCACTCTGGGCACGTCTGTATCCATTCTCAGGGGCCGTCAGTCAGATCGTGCCTGTCGGCCCGTAAACAGCATTTGAAGCAGACGCTCCTGCTGGCCTGCTATCGCTCCAGTGTTGGAGACATCACTTGAAAACCGACCCAACTTCACACACACACACACACGTTCAAAGTGCACGAAATGGGTTTTAGATTCAGAGGCACCACCACCACATCAGGTACCAAGCTCTCTCCTCCCGAAACTCGAATCGCTACACGGCGGGATTCATCGGGCTGGGAATCGCGACGCTGTTCAACGCTGTGATGGTTCTCGGCATCGTAGGCCATGGCGGTGCCGGTGTCCTGTTCACGATGTCCGTGCTTGACCGCAAAGATTCTGCTTTCCTCGACGTTCTGGGCGTCATTTGCCTGCTCGGCTGGGCCTTACAGTTGCTTTTCTTCATCTTCTCGTTCTACCGATATCGCACCTTCTACCGAGAAGACTTGCTGCGTAGCCTCCTACCCGAAGTATCTCGCAACACCCAAATGCAAGCAGCGGTACTTGAAGCGGGCCTGCAGTCGGTGATGCCGCGCACCGGCGGTGTGCCGCCGCAACAGCGCACCGCTTAGAGCTTAGAAAGAAGAAGAGTGTTGAAACGCCGTCACAGTTCAACTGCCTGAACGAACTATCCCTGGAGGAACAGGGAGGTGGAGCTTGGCTATTGTGGGTGCGACACTGATCTGACCCGGTCGGACGGCTTTACCCCCCAGTAGTCCTGCAGCTCTGCCGGCAGCCACGAAAGGCGTGAACGAACATTGAATAGATATTCGATACTTCGCAACTGGCCCCTGGGCCAACGCACTCGTGGGTGCCTCCCCCGAACCTGAAGCACACCGCCTTGTTTCTCGGAGCTTTGCCGTTGCGAAGGTCTCCAAGAAAAAAACAGGAGGATCGGAAACGTCCATGTGAGCATTTTTCTCTCCAAAATTGCTTTCTAAAAAGTCAAAATGATGATCCCAGCTCGCCAGATCTGTGGCCTTTAGCTCTACCCTGACCCCCAGCGAAAGCTGATAGGCCCCGGTTGTCACAGCTGCTCCGTTGGTCATGAAGTCATAGCTTCATCCCGGCACCTCAAAATGCTTGCTTTAGCTCCAGAATGAAATTCTAGGCTCGCCAATGGGAAGATCTGTGACCTTTAGCTCTACCCTGACCCACAGCGAAAGCTGATAGGCCCCGGTTGTCACAGCTGCTCCGTTGGTCATGAAGTCATTGCTTCATCCCGGCACCTCAAAATGCTTGCTTAGCTCCAGAATGAAATTCTAGGCTCGCCAATGGGAAGATCTGTGGCCTTTAGCTCTACCCGACCCCAGCAACGAAGCTGCATCGGTCCCGGTCACAGCTGCTCCGTTGGCTGTGAAGTCTTCGGTTTGCCTTGTTATATCAAAAAAAGTGCGTGTGTGGGCATCCTTTCCTGGTACCTCACAAAGCGTCAATGCAGTTCTGAGCTCGCCGGTGCGAAGATCTATGGCCTTAGCTCTTCCTGACCCCAGCAAGAGAGCTGCAACGGCTCCGGTTCTTCGCGTTATTTAGAGTCTTCCCGTTGGCCATGAAGGTCTTCGGAAGTACGGAAATACCTTACCGGTATACGGTTGGGGTTGCCCGCTAGGCCTTTGTACAGCGACTAAAAAGTGGCACTGTGCAACTTCTACCACACATCACGGTCGTGAATGGCCCCGCACAGCTTTTATTTAGTACATCTAGCACCTCTGCTGACGTCCGCTGACGTCCGCTGGCACATCAAGCGACTGAATCCCGAAAGACCGGCTGGTTCCGAAAGGGCGAGTACATTTTCTTCTTTTTCGCTGGTTCGCCTGTTTGCTTTGTTCTCTTTTTTCAAGTAAAATGTCCGCGTGGCATGGTGACCACGGACAAACCAAGGGGTTGAAAGGGGGAAAGAAGCAGTGTCGGGGCGATGTTATCAAATCATGCCATCATACGGACACACAAAGAAGCCACTGCATCAACGCATCTCGTAGCCCTCAGTCCTTGCATACTAGTGACTGGTAACGTCTGGCACGTCTGGGCAAAGACCAGTTGGCCGAGCAGCACCTGGCTTGGCCACTTCCTGTTGTTTTAGTGGCGTTTCATTGTTTTGCCCGTTGCATGGTATTGACGAGGGGCGTCACTGGACACTCGACCGAGCTTCCCCGTAGGTTCCCTTCTTGGCAGGTTCCCTACTGGCTGTCCTCGGCTTGTGGCGTCAGTAGAAGCCACTCGAATCTCACGCACAAAGACCGAGTCAAACCCGAATAGATTCTTCTTTGACCAAACCACGGCACACTGCTGTCAATAAAAATATGGGCAACGAAAACCGCAACCGAACGACAACGATAGTACGCACGAACACTCTCTCCGCATGTAACCACCTTTAACAACGTGTGTGTTGCGAATCTCTTTCTTTTCTTTTTCCAATAGGCGCCTGCTTTGTAGAAAGTACTCGAGGAGGCCGCCAGTTGCAAAGAAAATCAGAAAAGGAGGCCAGTATGCTACAAAGCACTTTCGTGCCGAACGCAGTCGGTTCGACTCAGGTTGCCAAAGAGAGACCAGTTTTCCAGTTTCAAGTACAAAGAACTCCCGAACAAAACACAAAGAATAAACTCCCGAAGACGTGTCGGTCACATAGTACTAAGAAGACACCGTAAACGAAGACGGCCTGCACAGTAGGGACATGGAGAATGCCACAGACCAATGCCAACAAAGGTGCTGACACTCCGCTCGTGCTTCTACACCCTTGCTGATGTTGGGAATGCATTCATAGGATGCATCATCATCTGGTATTGCGCCGGGGGAAGCTGCAAATACTGATCGGCATGTAGATGAGGATGAGGGTTCGGTAGCTGAACCCCCGATGACGGAAAAACAAGCGAAAGAACGTTCACGCCTCCCATTTCGACGAAGTGCTTGGAGACGGCGTTTTCTCTTGCATCCCAGCCTTCAAGCGCGGTAGAAAACCAGTTTGCCTGCGCTGCGAGGAAGGCAGACTGGGACAGTGCAGAGTGCCCAATCCACATCCCGGTCATGACACAATGGGGCCGGGGTATTCTTTTGATTGGAGGGACTTTTGAGAACGCGCTTTCTTCTCACTCTCGGTGGGTGTTTGTCCTTTACCTAAACAGAGCCCACTCGTGATGAGGAGAGAGCATTCGACCAGATGCGGTGGCTACGGTGTCGGCGCCTCCTTTGATCCAGCAGCCGCTTCGTGTGCTGTATAGACGCTTGTCGTGACAGCCCACACGGGAGAGTTGTTGACTTGCTCCGTGTCGCAGGGTTCATCCTTTTCAAAAACATTGGCAGCCTTTCGAGTTCTTTTAGTCATCAGCTGAAAGATGCCCGATGCACTGCGACAGTAGATGATGAGTAGTACACACGACACGCAGGGCCAGGGGAGCCCACCCACCCTCCTACGGCGCCGTCCGATGATTCAAGGACTGAACGACACAGCAGATGACACGATGTTAACACCCACCAAGCATGTCCTTACCGCCCTCCACGGCTTTCCGATTGCCACCTTCAACGCTATGTCTAATTCATCCCTTCCACCCGAATCCCCTTCATTCACCCATGTTGCCCTTCAGCCTAGCCTGCGGTTGTGATGAATATCTAGCGAGTCACATTGCCCCTCCTCCACCTACTCTTTCATAGTGTCCTCTGCTGGCCGAAGCGCATGACTGGAACTGTGCTCCTGTTCTTGCTTTTAAGGTGTTGGCAAACGCAGAACATCAGGCCCATCCGCCACGACCTTCTCTGAGGGAACGAACTTCCTTGGTCCATCAGAGTTTATCACAGGCATATTCCAGGATGCCGGTTCGATTATTTGCATGCTAATCGAACTATCACGGACTATCATGTCAGACTATACTTGATCCCACGGAACGCGAACGGTACCCAACCACGTGCAACGAGAGATTGCATGACAGCGATGCTGCGTCGCAGGTTCGTAGTGGCCACGACCAGCTGCTGGAGACGCTTAACTTTGCCATCTTCGGAAACATCACGTTCAACCTCAACGGGCCTCTACGAGCTGTGGTGACTTCCGCATTGCGCTAGGCCACGTCGCCGGCATGCACAACTGGTGGCTGGGTGGGCCTGGCTGCCACGGTGGCACGTCGAACGCTCGCTTAGTCTGCGGGTGTGACAACGGCCGCTTGCATCAGTTCAAGACTGAGGGCTTGCTCGGGTGAAGACTGTGGTGGGGGCGGCCCTCCACGACAACTAAGTCTACTGAAACGACGCGAGTGGGTCGGTTAGCGTGATGTCGTATGCACTTACAGAGTACGCCGTCGCGGCCCTGGGAAGGATCGGCTGGGCGGGAAATATGATCGTCAAAGGCAGGGCCGTCGGGTAGTGACAGTGGGGCTCAGGGTTTTGGGAATGGCTTGAACCCGTCGTGTGTGTTGGCCACCATTAGTGGCAACGACCAGCTGCCGGAGACGCTCAACTTCGCCATCTTCGGAAACATCCGTTCAACCTCAACGGGGCCACTACGAGCTGTGGTGACTTCCGCATTGCGCAAGGCCACGTCGCAATCAACCACTGGTGGATGGGTACGGTGGCACGTCGAACACCTTAGTCTGCAGGTGCAACAATGGCCGCTTGCTCCAGTTCCAGACCGAGGGCCAGTCCGACTGCATGTTCAGTGTCTTCGGCGCGCCACGCCAATGAAGCGCGCCGGGCGACGACTTGTGGTTGTGGGGCGACGCGATAGGCGGAATTGCCGATGCCGGGTGTGGGGCCGGCAGTTCTTCCGGCCGCTGTTGGAAAGGGACACTTGATCCTCCAACAATTCATATTTTTTTATATTTTTATAAGCACCTGCTTTGTAGGAAATGCTTGAGGAGACTGCTAGTTGCGATAGATCAAAGGAGGTAAATGTGCTGTAGCCCACACGAAACACAGGTGAATCTGGGTTTAGTGGCGGGCGCAAGCGCTCAGCTCCTCGAGTATTTTGAGAGGCAGTGCTCCGTCTAAAACACTAAACCAAGATTTTCCACAGGACCTGGGCCTTGGCCGGGGAGCAAGGGGGGGTCGCATGCGGAGATGCTGGACGTTGCGATGTTCAGTGTCTTCGGTGCGCCACGCCAATGAAGCGCGGCGGGCGAAAGCGCAGCCGGGCAACGGCTTGTGGTTGTGGGGGAGCGACGCGATAGGCGGAAGTGCCGATGCCGGGTGTGGGGCCGGCAGTCCTCGCACCCCCCCGCCGACGGGGGCCGCACCGAGCCGCCCGATGGGCGCCGTCAAGTCCGCCGCCGCGAAGGCTCGGAGGCTTCCGCCGCAGCCTCAGGCGGGGCTCCTGCGCCGCCTGGCGCCCGCAGACCGCAGCAGCACCCGCGCCGAGGCTTTTTACCGCACCGACGGGTCGGCCTTCGACTCTTCCCCGGCAAGGGCCCGGGCGGCGCTGCAGCCGGAGGCGGTCGTCGAGCCCCCCGTCTCCCCGCAACAGGTGCGGCAGCGGGTGCAGACTGCTGCCGGCGGCGTCGTGCGGAGATCAACCGACACGACCCACGCCACGCGTCGTGGCGAGCGGGGCCCACGCACACCGGTGCACCAAGGCCAAGCTGCTGCCCGCAGCTTCGGCCGTGCATCCGGCAAGCGTCCCACGGCCGCAGCGAGTCCGACCGGGTTGACGCTGGATGCTTCTGCCCCTGCACCCCCGGCCGTCCTCCGGGGCGCGGACGGGACCCGTGCGGGGTTGGGCACGGATCCAGTCGAAGCACGTTCATTCAATCCCCCCGGCGAAGCCGGCGTTTTTGGTGGCGCAGACAGGAGCCGTGTGGTGTTGAACACGCATCCAATCGAAGCACCTTCATGCAATCTCCCCGGCGAAGCCGGCGTTTTTGACGGCGCAGACAGAAACCGTGCGGTGTTGAACACGAAGCCGTCCCGAGCGCGTCCTTCCAGCCTTCCCTCTCCTCCCGCACCCCCAGCTGCGCCCCAAGCACGCTCTTGCAATGCACCCCCGGCCGCACCCCGCGGCGGCAGCGGCGGCGGCGGTGGAAAGCTGCCGCCGCCCGCGACGGGCCCGTTGACCCCCGCCCGGCACCATTCGCCGCAGCCGAGACGCGCGCCTCCAGCCTTCGAGCTGAGCGAGGCGGCGGTGAACGGCGCTCCGGATGCATCGACATCCCGCCGATCGGGTGCAGCGAGGCTGGGCGCGAGTGAACCCAGCTCGTCGGCTTCAGGGTTGGCGGAGGCGCGGGATGCAGAGAGCACCCAAAACCCTCTTCGAACCCCGAGTCCTGCAGGCGCCGCAGAGCGCAGGCTGCCCCGCGAGCTGGAGGAAGCGGCGGTGAAGGCCACCCCGGATGCGGCGAGATCCCGCCATTCGGACGCGGCGAGTCCGGGCGCGAGAGAACGCAGCTCGTCTCGGAAGTCGGCGGGTGCGGCCGTCAGCGCCACGCAGAGGACACGCAGTTCGATTGGCACCGCGGATTCGCAAGGACAGATCCCGTCCCAAGCGCCGACAGATGCAGGCAGAACCCTCCGTCCACTCGGAACCACGAGTACGACGGAATCCCGCCCCCGGCAGCAAAACCAGCCACACCAACAACACCAACAACATCAACAACAACAACACCAACATCAACAACACCAACAGCAACACCAACAACACCAACATCAACAACAACAACACCAACATCAACAACAACAACAACAACAACAGCAACAACAAGGCGCCGCCGCCGAGCCGGACACAAGAAGGGACCACCGCCCCGCCCACCGCGCGGCCGTCGCCGCCGATGCGGGGGGCGCCCGCAACCTGCTGAACGGACGACCGGCGTCAGCGAAGGTCACCGCGAAGCTGACCGACGAGGCGGCGAACCGGCTTCTGCGCGACGTGAGCCTGCAGAAGGGCATGGCCCTCGCGAACACGGGCCGGGCCCGGAAGCTCGACGCCTTCCGCGTGCGCTGGCACGAGGTCGTCTCCCGCGGAGCGCGCGTGGGCCCGCAGTGCCTCGCGACGGCCGCCGCTTTTTTCACACGGGCCGGCCAGCCGCAGGAGGGCATCGCCCTGTTCGACGCGGTCACCCGCGGCGACCCCTCCATTCCCCTGCGCCGCCCGACGTATGAAGCCGTGGCTCACGCGTTCGCCGCGCTGGGCGACGTGGCCGGAGCGGTCGCGGTGCGGAAGGCGATGGTCGCGGCGCTGCCGGCGGCGGCGTGGGGCAGCTCGCCGAAGATGGCGCTCATCCTCCTGCACGCGCTGCAGACCCGCCTCCGGCTGCTGCCGGAGACCCGCGGCGCCGTCGCACGCGCGGCGGCCGCCGTCGTCGACGACGAAGAGCGCCGCAGCGCCATGGGGCAAGACCCGCCCGACGCGCGCATATACCTCGACGCCATCCCTTGCAGCGCTTCCATCGGCGCGGCCGAGGCGCTGGTTGTCCGCATGAGGCGGACCTGCCTGCTCCGGGCGCGCCCCGTGTCGCACGCACCGGGCGAGCCCGGTCGTGCCAGCGCGAAGCACATCCTGCTCGAGGATACGGGTGCCATCCCGCCTTTGCTTCACCTGTGCGCGTCGCTTCGCGACGAGGACGCCGCTGCGAGGTACTTCGACGGCATTGTGTCCGGCGAGGTGAAGTACAGCCGGAAAGTGGTCGCCGCGATGATGAAAGTGCACGTCGCCACCGGCAACATCGACGCTGCGACGGACCTGCTTCGGACAGCCACGGGGGAGTACAAACTGGACACCGGGTTTGCGTACTACGTGCTCCTCATCCGGGCGTGCGCGGAGGCTGCGAGGAAGGATGTGCAGCGGGACGGCGGGGGCGACGAGGCGCGCCGGCACGTGGCGCTCGCCGAAACGTACTTCCGCAGCGCGTTCATCGCCACGTCGGAGGACAGCCACGAGCAGAGCACGGCGCTGTGGCGCGCGATGCTGGCCGCGTATGCCGCCGTCGGCGACGTCGCGGCCGCGCGCGACCTGCTCGTCCGCATGGAAGCCGGCAACATCCCGACGCGCCTCGTTGCCGTCAAGCAGCACATGCTCAACGCCTACAGTGCTGCCGGCCTCCACGACGAGGCCGCGAAGCTCTCGGCCGAAATCCTCCAGCAGCGATTGGAGAGCCAGGAGCGCGCCCCGCAGCTTCCTCTCGTCTTGAGGCCGCGGGCAGACCCCTAATACGCTTGGAAGCGCAGACAACAGTTCTCTGGACCTCTCTGTGTCAGGTTTCGACGAGGTTGTGCCGCTCGCGATTGTGGGAAACCCTACGTTGAGTCGGTCCGTCCCTATCTCTTGAAACTGCATCGAAGTGCCTGCCGCTGTTTATCATAGTGAATCGCGGTCCACCACGGTTCATCAGGTCCATCCCTAGTCCCTAGAGCTGCATCGAATTGTCTGGTGCTGTATTCTTCGGTCTATCACGGTCTATCAAGAGGTGATGGACCGGCTCACCCTACGTATCCGCTTTGATTCACCGCTCGGCCGCTACAGCCCGCCTCGAAAAATATTCACCACTCCGTACTCCGTACGACTCCAAAATGGGGAACCTGGAGCTCACGAAAACAATTACTTCCAAAGCGCCAAAGACTCCCCAGTCGTTTGTTCGTCCGCTCCCGCGTGTATCAATGTCAGCGACAAGCGTGACCGCCGCCGCGTTTTATCGTTCGCTTCACCGTTGTGAAGATCTGTTCTTCCCCTCTCTGACACTCTAGCCGCCCTTTTTCTGCGCACAGGTAGTACTCGCAGACAGCTCTCACAAGACTGTCTCCTTGCGTTTCGCGAGTGCGGGCGTTGTATCCCTGCCGGGCAGGAAAGAATGCTGGCAAGGCGGAAACCGGCAGGCACAAGCTAAAAAGGGCAGCTAAGTACGATAACTCACGGGCACTCCTTGCTACGAAGATCCGCGATGGAAAGCGAAGCGTTAGGTTATCACTCTGGTCGGTTTCTAGTTTGTGCTTGTGGTCACAACATCTGACCGCCCTTCCTACTACGGCACGCTGAGATGATGACCAACCACCGGGCGTAGAGCCCGCGGATAGTAGCCGAACCCGGCCCCGGCGCTCTGGATCATCAGCCTACCAAGCGCTGCGAGCACTATAATAGAGCACTTATGACCATTAATTAGAGTGCAGTGTGTAGAAGGGTATTTCAATTACACCTGCTGGCTACGAGGTAAATTGCTCTACATACTTTAACTCCATAAAACACGTGTAGGAAGAAAGTAAAGAAAACAAGCTTGGGCGGCAAGCGCCGTTTGCTTCGTGCCTCGCGCGAATCGCGGGTTTGCAGACAAAAAGCAACGGCGATGATACGCGAGCAAAGCGAGAATGGAAGAGATGATGCAGGTGATGCATCTGTGAACGACCTATTTCTTAGTGAGGGAGTGCCCCTGGTATTCGTCATCAAGTTTCTCACCGAGAAAGTCAGACGGCAAAAGCTTATCCGTGAGAGCTTCATCTTCTTCCCATTCCTCGCCATGTTCGTATTCTTTGCTACCGGATCTCGAGACGTCACCGAAGACTATTACGTTAACCGCGTTCTGAGAGACCGTGTACTCGGCAACGAAATTCCGTTCAGTGGCGGTATCAACGACAGAGTAGCTCGCGAGGTGACTCGGACTTACGAAGATATCACGGTATGACTCTCCTTCGACAGTAGCTGGGTTTGTCGTAATCCCGCCAGTTGACTGATCATGGTGTGGGCAAAAAGCCGCTGCAAGCGTTCATAGGCGGACGCCGCCTGGCAAAGTGGTAAGGAAACGCACGGCTCATCCAATCTGCGTTTGGCAAAGCAATGCGTGCAAATCTGGGAGCAGCGCTCACCCGGTCAGTTGAAAGCAGCCCGTCATGTGCACACCCTAAAACCCACTCACTCAGTCGATCGACGATTTTTATGACTGGATTCAGGGCGTGCTCGTCCCGAATTTGTGGGTTTGTTCCACAGCGTCAGTCTCCGCCGAGCAGTTCCCGACCCAGCAGGGGCGCAATTATCTCCTCGGCTCACTTCGAGTCCGGACGCTGCGAGCAGGCCGCGACTCGTGCGAGCCGGATGATCAGTTGTTCAAGAAAGCTGGCGCAGAGCCGCCTCCTGTCTGCGATGACATTCCAGAGGGGAACTTGTGGCGCCCACCAGTTCTCGACGGTGTTGGCACCGTGGTGATGTGCTGGTTCGTGTCTAACGAAAACGGACTGGTGGTCACGCTGGACATGGACCAGAGTTCTTTAGTTGTTCGACACTTAGACGAATCCACACGGGTGTACGTCGCCGAGACGACAGAACGAGGAAGGATGGCCCGGATAGAAGGTCCCGTTGCGGGCTGGATTCAAATGCGGAACCTGACCACGAACAGGACAAATGTTGAGGAAACGCAATGCGAAGTCGACTGCATAAATTGCTTGGGTCGCTTCGCAAGTTCGACCGAGGAAACTGCGCTGAGGTTTAACGTTTCGAACCCTTTTCTGCCGGTTGAACAACGGTACCTGGAAGCCAACAGGTTTTACACATGGATCGCGTGCAGTGAAATTACGGGCGGAACTTACATCCTTGGCGATATCGATTACTACCACTGTGGTGGATATGTGGTAGATATAGCTTTCAATGAGACTTGTAGCGCGGTTAAGGAAGGAATAAACGTGCTGAGAGGTGATGGGTCAAGCCGAGCGGACTTGGAGCCCCCAGCTCCGTTCTTGGACGAAGTGCAGTCGCGTTTTGCGAGTGTCGAGTACTTCGTATATACTCCGCAATCCAACTCGTTTGTGTCGGTCAAGCTGTATATTGAGATTGGCCCCTCTGCCGTCGTCCTTCCGCGATACCAGTTTCGCGCCTTTAAAATGTGGACATCCGCGGAAGACCTCGGACACACGGTCTACGACTTCTTCTTCTTTTCCTTCGTGCTGTACTGTTGTGTGGCTTTCGTCATGGAGTGGGCGAGTTCTGTTAAGCGAACTGGGCGAAAATTTGCGATTTTTTTGGACGACGGAGGGTTTTGGATGCTGTTAGAAGTCACCAACCTCATCACGCTCTTGGTGGTCTTCGGCATGCGGTGGGCCTGGTGGGACGTCTCGAAGCGAACGGACAACACGAAGTTTCCTATGCGTGGATACCCTCCTGACCTTGACTTCTTGAAGGATCTGTACATGGCTCAGATTTACGCGAATAGCATCAACATAGTTCTGTCGTTCTTGAAAATCTTGAAGTACTGTCAGCTGAGCGACAAGCTCAACATCCTCACAGTCACCATGGGAAAGAGTAAAGAGAAGGTTGTTGGTGTTCTGCTTCTCTTCGCGTGGAGCGTCTTCGCCTACGCGATTGCGGGGCACACGTTGTTTGGTTCGGCTCTTTACGAGTTTCGGAACATTAACGCGGCTTTCAGTGCGTTAATCCGCATGCTACTGGGAGACTTCGACTACGAGGCCTTGCGAAGAGAGAATCGATTTCTGGCCGGCGCGTTCTTCTGGTCGTATTGCGTATTAGCGCTTTTCTTGCTGCTGAACTTCATCATAGCCATCATCAGCGAAGCCTTCAGCGAGGCGTCGAAAGAAGTCACCAGCATCCCATTTCACGTCAGCGTGGCTCGCTTCAAAGAAACCGTAATCCGTACTTTGCAGCCGGCGAATATCATCAGTAGTGTCCACTTGACACTCAAGAGGAAGTCGCGGAGCCACCTACTGGACAAGGCGTTGGTCAACATGGAACTCTATCAAATGCACTTAACCCAAGAGCTTGACGCAACGGAAGCCGAAAGTACTGTCGTAAAGGACAAGTTGAAGTCGTTCATGGGAGTCGAAGTTTTTACGTTATTGGGGGAAGACTACGTCGACACTCTCTGGGTTGAAGTGATGGAGGACTACCACTTTGAGCAAGAGAACAACGCCGAAGAGCTGGAGAACGCTGAGACGCAGGAGTTGATTGAAGCAGGGATCAACGCAGCCATTGGCGAGTCGCTCGACATCATGCGACATATGCCGCACGCTGTCATGGACTTGGAAGAGAGTGTTGATGAGTTGATCGATCAAGTAGTCACTACTCGCCGTAAAGGGAGACGACAGGTGTTAATCGCGTCGCCTACGTGACCGCACCAAAACGGATCGCAGATCAAGACTGACATTTGGCAATTCGGCTCATAGCGGTCAGGTGCAAAGAACCAGCGTCGCCAACCCCTTTGCTGACGGCAAATGGTGTGATTTGTGTTGGCAACGGGCTTCGAACTCGAGCCTGTGTACGAAGAAGACTGCCAGGGGGCAGTCGTCTTCGTTTCCAACCATCACGTGAGGTGGCACTACATAACTTCAGCTCCTCTGCAACGTCACGAGCGAAGAGCATTCTCCAGTGGTCCCGACTGGTGCTGGAGCCGGCTGCGCAAGGATGATGAGAATGACCTCATCGCCGATGCGTAGGGCACAGTTATGCGCCTTCCCACGAAGTCCTTTTTATGGTAATAACCTTGCTTGTCGAAATCAAAAAGTGTCGGATGACAGCCTGCTGTGCTAAATCACTTAACAGGGTTTACACACGTACGCACAAACAAATGACGTGACCCACGAGCATGCTTACACTAAGTTTGGTGAAACCCATCATTGCTTTCCTGCGCTTCCGCGCTGCTTCTAGTTTGTACGTCTTCGTGCTAGGACGTCGGGTTTCCACTCGCAGCCTTCACGAATGCAGCATGTTTACCATTGTAACAATTCACGTTCACTTTCTTATGGTAACAAGCTTGCTTGTCTATATCAAAAAGTGTCGGATGGCAGCGTGCTGTGTTAAATCACTCAAAACAGGGTTTACACACGTACACACAAACAAATCTAAAGTGGTGCAATGGAGGTGCGAGGCTAGCTTCAACGCAGAACCGAACACAAACCCCGCTACATGACTGCTCCGGGTCCAGGAACGTGACGGGTCAACCACAGCTTGCAAAGTTGAGTCGAAGGCAGTACAGCCCTTCTCTTGGAGCCGTTTCGCTCATCGCGACTTGCCGTTACCGGCACCGCGCGGGTGAAGGCCAGACTAAAAAGTGGAAGCGTAAGGTTTCGGCAGTCTCGTAATACATGTTCAAGCTCAAACTTCAACTCAACACGCATGACAACCTACCAGTTTCTATCTTCACCCCCTCCCCCCTCCGCATCTCTACCTCCAAAATGACCACCCTGCCCGCCAGACGTCCGGACCTTAAGAAGTATAAGCGTGTTAAGGACGATGCCCCTGAGGAAAAGAAAGAGGTGAGCCCGAACCATATCCTTGTGTCTGCGTCCAAACCGGCCGTGCTGTACATCAAGAGAGTCATCCAGCTCTTCAACGGCGGAGAAGGTGAGGAGGCCAAGGCGGAAACCAAAGACGAAGAAAAGAAGGACGAAGAAAAGAAGGAAGAAGTCAAGGAAGCCGAGAAGTTCAGAACCGTTACGTTCTTGGGAAGAGGCAAGGCCATGAAGCAAGTATGCTTTCACTAACAATCTTGCAGGTGCCTTCAATGTATGTGCAGGCGAAAAAAAACGTAGGCAGCGCGTGTTGGTGACTGTTCAGGTTTCCCAACCTTTCAATGAAACAGGTTAAATGCAAATGAAACCGATAAACCGGAACGCACACACAACAAAACGAAGCGCCTGCCTTTTTCACATCGCATAGCTACGTAACAGGTTCTGTTGGATACACGTATATCAGCTTGCGGAAACGATGTCAAACAGTCTTCTCATGAGTTGTCCCAAACCCCGCAGGTTGTCCAGATTGTTGAGATCGTGAAGCGCAGAGTCGCGGGGCTTCACCAGATCTCGACGGTTGAGAACATGCAGGTCACCGACGTCTACACGCCAACGGACCCGAGCTCCGGTCTGGAGGACCTGAAGATTGACAGGACAATCGGCGGCCTCCACATCACTCTCAGCCTCGACGAGCTGGACACAAAGAACACTGGCTACCAGGCGCCCCTCCCCGAGTCCGAAGTCAAGCCGGAAGAGGCACTCAAGGAGAGGCCCAGGAGAAACAACAAGAAGAAGGTTTGATTTGTTCCAATATACCTGCTCCCCCCCATGAGAGGCAGTGCTCTGCCTAAACATTAAACTAAGATTTTCCCCCCCGTGTGGAAGAAGACTTCGTGCTGGCATCAAACATACATGAGAGGCAAGTAGCGCCGGAACACGAAACTAAGATTTCCCCCCCGTGTAATGAGTCAAACGCGTGTAGTTTGCACCTTCGGGGCTGCCGTTTGCGACACGACTTAGACTGGGCTCGTGCGTGCACTGAGTGGTGGACCTCACAGAAGTTGAGGACGACGAAAAAAGAAGTCGATGGGAAAAGCAAACACGAGTCACACACGCGTCCTCTCAGAACTTGAGCCCTTTCTTCTTTTTGTGTGTTCCGCAACAATCCCATTCTTCTGCTCACTCGTTCGCCGTTTTTTACACTCACAGCAGGGTGGAGAATAGGTCCACCCCGCGACACCAGTGATTGCAAGACCCACTTCGCCGAAAGTTCGGAAACCCCGTCACGTGGCCAATACCTTACACGAGGGAGTAGTGGTTTCGCCGACGACAGTGGCCAGCAACTAGGTCCCTGTCAGGCAGTCGGCCAACCGTCTTCTTGCCATCTCGAAAGTAGAAAGTGAGCTGTAGTGAGCTGTGGACTGCCGAGTGCCGAAGCGCTGCATCACAAACAACAACACACAGAGCGAATCCGCCGGTCGTGGTGAAGGTGGCAGAGGTGGCGGCAGAGGAGGTGGCAGAGGCGGCGCTGGCGGTCGTGGAGGCAGTGCTGCTCCGGCTGGCAGGGGCTCCACCGGTGGCGGCAAGGGTGGCAAGCAGCAGCGAACTGGCGGCAGAGGTTCCGGCGGCCGTGGGTATGCAGCGCTTTTCACCGTTGATATTTAGTAGGCACGGGCGGAACAAACGATGTCGGAGTGGCGTGTGCTTCATCGACTGCAAGATGGTCACATGACCACCCACACGGCACGCTGATATCCAAGATCGTGTTTCGATGCACCAACCCGCTTAGAGTGAGTCGCGGAACAAAACCTTCTGTTCACAAAACACGCATTTCTTCCATGTCACTTATTACTAAGAGCCAGCGAGTTCCCTCCTGGAGCCGTGTTGATTGCAACATGAAAATTGTGGCCAGACAGCTTAGCCAAGATTAGCTTGTTGAACGGAAGGGTACCAAGCCGGGTTTCGGGAGAAGAAATAGAAGCAGTCGATGCAGGACCTTCGCGGTTTCTATCGCCGCCCAGGTCGTCCTCGGGCTTGGTGTCTTCAGGCTTTTCTGGGCCGCCGAGGGGGGTTTCTTCATTCATCGTCAAGCTCAAGGGAGCTCTTGAATGGCGTTTGTCAGTACTTGAAGCTCTTATTTGTCGAAAAAAAAAAAAGGTGGAGCTTCATGTCGGACTTCCGAAACCTGCACTATCGCGTGCACACAAGTTATTCCAATCTCCAACATCAACAACACAACACAGCGGAGCATCCGGCGGCCGCGGTGGTGCTGTCAGGGGCCGTGGAGGCAAGTAAGCGCGTCGGACCAGCGAAACGTTCTCCTATTTTCGCAAAGGCGCTTGCATACATCGTATTGCGAATGTAAACGATGAAGTATCGAGGACCCAGGATTAAAAAAACACTGAAGAACAGCGGTCCGAACAATTAAAATTTAACCTGAAAAGTAAGGACCATATGACAGTTCTTATCGAAGCCAAACCCCCAACACACGTGCCAAGAAGCGAACAGGCGGAACGCTTGCTCATTCGTCGTCGTGTTTTTTTATCTGTTGCTATGATTCTTTTTTATTCATTTTTTTCTATTTCTTGTTTTTTTTTTTTTTTTTTTTTGCCTTCGGGATTTCTTCTCTTTTTGGCCTTTCCTTTGAGCGACACTGTGAACGCTACTAGAGCACACTTCTGCTCCGACAGGGCACGTAAAGGCTCCTGTAGAACGTAGTACTGCAATGCATTAGGCAATGCAGAAAACCGTGTCCGAAACTAAACATACAGAGGCAAGCAAACTAAGGGGAGAGAAGAAGGAAGTACAGCGCATCACGAACCGACCCCGCTTCTTGTGTCCATTGGTTCGTGGTCTGCTTCTGGTGAAGCCCATTCTCGTCGTGGTTCGTTGATTTTTTTTTTTGCCTGGTGTTAGTTTTTTGAAACGAAGACTGCGAAAGAAACAACAGCATGTCCGGCGTACCGTGCACACAAACCGTCAGAATCGGCGCGAAGTGCATGCCACGTGCTGCTTTCTTATAGATTTCAATTGTCTTTGCATTATCTTCCCTTTTTCTTTTCCTTCTCTTTCATTCGCTCTTTGCACCATTCCATTTTTCCTGTTTGGAACCAACGCGATTCGATGACCTTTCTAATGGAAACGAACTGCGGCAAAGCCTCGGGAGAGAGGCGGTGAATGTTCAGCATGTAGACGAAAACCAGCACGCGCTCGCTGCTGGTCGACAACACGACTACACTGCAACGAGCTTCGGGGCGAATTATTGCAGAACAACGACCTCTTTTTGTTCTCTTCGCTCCCCTTTCTTAGGGCGTGGACGTCTTTTTGCAAAGGCTCATGGGAGTCTCCTTCGTCTCCCGTTTAACATCTAAGCCGTCTGGTACGATCTGCGGCTCAGCACACGCCATAAAAAAGGGGAGCGCGGAGTCTTGTTTCATTTTTTTCGGTTTTCTCCGTTTTTCAAAAGCGAGGAAGACAGATTCTTGTGACGCAAACTTTCCCCTCACACCCCTCCTACCCACCCTTCAGTTTTTGCTTTCTCCTTCCTTTTTTTTTTTTGGTGCTTCGTGCCTCCCCTGCTTGACAAGAATCTGCAAACCTTGTCGTGCTCTACCTGCATGGAAGTCGACTTCTGCTCTGTTTTCTGGAAGACGTTTCTTGCTGTCGAAAACTACTCGGTATTAATCTAACAGTGGGGGGGAAACCCTGGTCCGAAGAAAGCATCTGGCAATGAAGAAGAACCCCAAGAATTCCAGCTTTAACTCGGATGTCTTTCGCACTCCTCGATTATTTTTTCCTTTGCCTTTTTTTGCTTTAATCAACCTCTTTTTCATTCTCCCGTTTCTGCTTCTTAGGCCATTTCCTGTTCCTCTACTTTTTCCTCGAGACCCCACACACGCACTCTCTCTCATTCCCCCGGTCCTCAAAGTGGGCGTTACCCTACTTCTTTCAATTCCCCTCGCTGCTGTTCTGTTCTTCTTCGTAAGGACCGCTCACGTTCGGTCGCCACAGTTCTTCATTGCCAGATTTTCTCCCCTCAGCCCGGCTTGCTCCACCGAAGCGGCGTAGTTGCGGCCTGCGTGTAAGCTCGCCCTTTCACCTGGAGTATGCGAGCCCTATGAGTCACGCCCGTCGCGAAATACATGCTGTGGCTGCACGCCATCGGTCCTGTATAGATCTGGCCGCGTGTTGTGCTGTTCACAAGCGCACGCGAATTGGTACATGCGCAATGCAAGTGTGCACGCGGTTCGGTAAAAGTCGTTGGGTATCAAAGATGCATCCGCTCCTTGCACTAACTTTCCACGAGCTTCTTCCGCAATGAAACCGCAAAAGTCAAGACCGTTCCTTCTCCATGGACTCGTTCCAGATCCAAGTTAGGATACTCGCATGCGCCCGATCAAATGGCCAAGGCTATCGGGAAGACATGACGGTGAGATACGAAAAAAGGCAATCGAGGAAAGCCTTTTCTTTACAATCCACCCTTTCCAGGACGACGCCCAACCATGAGATGCAGAACAAATTAGCCCAGACGAGGAAATGGCACGCCGGGCGGCGGAAGTTCGACAACCAGCGCTTCCAGGACACGCTGCCCTTGTCCGCGTCGTCGCGACGAAGCCCGCATCTCGATGCGTTGCCTTGCACTCCGAAGGATGCCTCGCTTGGCGGTGAAGAGCTGGGAAGGCGGAAGTCCAGCAGGCGGCTCGACGTCGGCGTCGTGCTGACTCGGATGGGGCTGGAATCGGACGGGTCGGACGTCAAGGCGCAGGACCTCGCGGACCTGCTGAGCGAAGACGAGATCCGCATTGCGGTCGAAAAGGTGCTCAGCGACGACGAGCGCAGCGAGGCGACGCTTGCCGCCGCCAAAGCCGCCGCGGCCTTCCGCAGCCGCCGGTTCCGGGTCCCCGGGCGCCCGCAGCCAGGCGGGGTCTCCGGCGAGGCTGAGCACGAGTTCTTCCGGCGCGAGCGCGCGGAGCGGCACCGGGCGCAGCAGAGGGTTTTGAACGCGAAGAACGTGATGCGGGTCGTCGGGAGGCTTGCGGGGGGCGGCGGCGCGCCCCTCGAACTGGCCGCCGGGGAGCAGTCGTTCTTCAAGCGGCCGCTCCTCGAATCGGAGAACGCGACCGCGGACTACGTCGTGCCCAGCGAGCGGCACATCCAGCTGTTAAAGCTGAGCGCGCAGCTCGCCGACGACTTCGCGGTCGTGATCACCGTCTCCCTCACGCACAGGCAGCCCGCGCCGCCGCCGGGTCCGAAGCCGCGGGAGTCGCCAGCGGCGCGCGGGGAACCGACGCCGCGCGGCCAACGGCAGCAGGGCGGCGGCGGCGGCGGCGGCGACCCGCAGTCGCCGGGGAGCCCGCGGAGCGGCGGAGGCGGAGCGGGGCAGCGGACGGGGGGGGTCCGCCGCAATTCAGCCGGGGGGCAGGTTGGCGGAGGAGGCCAGGCGACCAGACGCCACAGCGCCGTCGGCTGTTCCGCAGGAAACGGCCTCGAAGCGGGCGAAGCAGACGACCGGGTGGCGACGGACAAACGGGGGGTCCGCCGCAATTCAGCCGGGGGGCAGGTTGGCGGCGGAGGCCAGGCGACCAGACGCCACAGCGCCGTCGGCTGTTCCGCAGGAAACGGCGTCGAAACGGCGGGCGAAGCAGACGACCGGGTGGCGACGGACAAACGGGGGGTCCGCCGCAATTCAGCCGGGGGCAGGTTGGCCAGGCGACCAGGCGCCACAGCGCCGTCGGCTGTTCCGCAGGAAACGGCCTCGAAGCGGGCGAAGCAGACGAACGGGTGGCGACGGACAAACGGGGGGTCCGCCGCGATTCAGCCGGGGAGCAGCTCGGCAGCGGAGGCCAGGCGACCGGACGCCGTTCCGCGGAAAACGGCCTCGAAGCGGGGGAAGCAGACGACCAGGCGAAGACGGACAAACGGGGCAGTGCCAGCGACTGGTCCGCAGGCCGCTCGCTGACGGCGGCGAGCTCAGCGGGAGTGCCGGCGTCGGAGCCGCCGCCGATCGAGGCGGGCGTCGTGGCGCTGGTCCGGGTGCGAGGCTCCCCGGAAGCTGTCGGCCAGGTTTTGGAGGTGCTGGTGGCCACGTTTGAAGGAGGTGACTGCGGCGCGGCGCGGCCAGCCGCCGACCACTCGTCGTCCGGCGGCGACGCCGATTCGACCAGCGAGCAGATCGACTTCCGCGACAACCTGACCTCGATACTCTCCGCGATCGACGACAAGGAGGAAGGCGGTGCGAAGGAGGCCCGGATCCAAGCCCGAATCAACCAACGGAAGGAAGCCGAGGCAAAGCGCCCGGCGCGCGCCGCCCCGAAGCTGTTCTCGCGCGAGGACCTGACCTACTTCGCGCAAGAGGTCGAGAAGAAGCTCCGGCTGGAGCACGAGCAGAAAGTCCAGCGCCCGGCGGCACCCCGCTCGCAGACAGCCTCTCCCCGGCACGAACGGGAGGAGGTGCAGCAACCCCGCGCCGCGGCCTCGTCGCCTTCAAGCTCGGAGGCGAGCGTCAGCTCGGCGGCATCGTTCGAGCAGAAGTTCGTGAAGCTCATGGAGCAAGCAGGCAGCACGACCTCCTCGGGCAGCAGGGCCGCAGACAGCGCAGACGGGCTCGCCGAAGACTTCGAGGGCGAACTCCTGGACGGCGCTGGCGACGAGGACGAAGGAGACGAAACCGAAGAAGAAGGGCAAATCCGCGAGAACGCAGAACACGACCCCGGCGACGCCGAGCCCGAGGCTTCCCTCTTTTCGAGGCGGGCGCCGCGGGAGCGCGCCCCGTCCCCCGCCCGGCCGCCGGAACCGGTTGGCGACCACCCAAAAGAGGAGCCCGCACGCCCCGCGCCGCCGCCCGCTGCGCGGGCGCCGCCCCCCGCGCCGCCCGCCACCCCGCCCGCCGCCGAACGAGCCGCGGGCCGCGGGATCGACCCTCTGGGAGAAGACCCACCCCCCGTCTCCGCACCAACCCCGGAGGAGCTCGTGGCGCAGCGCAGTGGCCAGCTCTCGACGCCGCCTTCGCGGCTGCCGCCGCCTCCGGCGGAGGCCGCGGGGTCGCCCCAGCCGGAACCCGCGGCAGCTGCGGCGGCGGCGGCGGCTGGCCGGAAGAAGTCGTCGAAGGCGCGCGCGCTGCAGCCGCAGCTGCCGGCGCTGCCGAAGCGGCGGGCCCGCGCCGGGAGGCCGCCGCCGCCGCTGCCGCTCTGCGAGCCGACCCAGGAGGGCGCCCAAGGCCTGGCCCCGCCGGCGGCCGCGGGCGCGCCTCCCGAGACGGGCGGGGGCCCGCCCCCGCGGAGTCCGATGGGCGGCGAACGGGCCCGGCCGCGCTTGAAGGAGATCGAAATCCGGCACTTCTTGGCCCCGGGCACGTCGGACTTCGAAGCCACGTTCTCGTCGCACGGCGGCTCTTCGCCGCTTTCCTCGAGGCGGTCGAGGTCGAGAGAGGTGCAGTTCGCCCGCATCAGCGAAGAAGACAAGGAGTCGAAGAAGGTGTTGATCCGGAGCATGATGGAGATATTCGGAGAGGTCGAGACGGTCGAGTTCGACGGATCGTTCCAAGACGCCGACAAGATCCTGTGGCTCACTGCGCTGACCAACTGCGGTTTGGCGAAGCACGCGTCGGTCTCCGACGACGACCCCGACGCTCCTCTCTCGCGGCCTCCGGACGTCATTCGCGTCAAGTACCTGACTAAGGACGCGGCGAACATCGCCATTCGGCACCTCCATGCAACTTCGCTGTACCCGGGGTTTCCGCTGCTTCACGTCAGGCACCCAGACTTTTACACCGCCGTTGAACCGTGCTCCCCGTTCTTCCCCTCCATTCAAGCCAATCCGCGACCGACCAGTGCGGCGTTGGAAGTGGACCAGCATTCAGAAGGCGGGTTACGGCTGCCGTCGGTCGTCGGCGGAGCGGGTACTGACGCGGCGTCCCCGGGCTCCTCGCCGACACGCAGGCCCCCGTCGCGCGCCCCGCGCTTGGCGAGGGAAACTTTGAGCTTCGACCACGGGACGATGTGGGACGGCGCGGTGAAGCTGCTGACGAACTGCTCCCAAGTCCCGCCGCCCCTTTCGCACCCCGACACGCTGACTCCGCGCAAAGCGGAATCGTACAAGCGGCGCATACTCCACAGCGAACGCCTCAAGAGTATCGTGCGGTCCTACGCGAACGGGAAACGGCCGCCGGGGCGGCGATTCCTCCGAAAGCAGCCGCACACCTTCAGCGCCTGCCAGCGCAGTTTCATGTCCACCACTCTCTACGGCACTTACCGACAAAAGTGCCGGCAGGAGGCAGAACACGGTCTGCCACAGCCTCCGGCAACGCCACCGCTCATGGATTCCTTGCACCAGTGCTCGCCGGCGCACATTCGACTCAACAAGGACTTCGTCCTGTCGACGCTCAATGTCGATATGGAGAGTTCTCGGAAGTTGCAGTGCTCGCATCCCTACTCCAAAGACGTGGTGACACTTGCCGAAACTTGTGCCCTCCCTCGCAGTCCCGACCAAGAACAGTTTTTGTTCCATATTGATTGCTGCCGCTGTTGAATCGATTAGCTTCCTGGGCGACCGTTTCGCCTACGCGTTCGGAGTGAATACCCAGCGGTATCCCATGCGGTGTTTGGCGGCGGGAACCGGCTCTTGGAGATCGAGAATCGGACAGCCCCCCCCCGAGCAGAGACCTAGAGTGAACATCGTTGTCAGTTTCAAGGGTCGGCGACCCAAAACACACAGGCCCGCGTTGGCCGCCGGGTATCCGGCTTTCTGAATAATCATTCGTGCCACCGCAAGCCACTCCACAGCGGGAGTTCCGTATCCCGGGTATCAAGTGACGATGCAAATTCACGCTCTCGCGGTCTTTGTTGTTCCTAGAGCCAAAACATCCGATACGGATGTCACCCACAATCTACCGCAGCTGAAGCGAGGGGCGCACCGGAGTTAGTTCTTTTTCAATAGTCTGTTTCCAGACGGAACATGGGTGATAACCCTCGACGTCGCGGAACAAAAACTGAAAGTAGCCATCCCGCGAGCTAGCCACAGTTTCCGACGAACTCCGAGAATCACGGGATTTCTTCCTCGGGGCACCGACTCTTGTACGACATTCGCGCTTTTCCCCCCAAATAACGTGCGTCGGAGACCAAAACACATCACCTTTTGTCTTACACTTTGCGGCTCTGCTGAAGTTGTTGCGCTCCTGTGATCTTTCCAGATCCTGGTCCACATAGTTGCCCTCCATGTTCTCCAGACCTGTCCGTTGCCACGCTTTAGTGTCCCCGCAAAATCAAGCACCAAAGCAGATCATGCTTCTCGTGTCTTGTGTTCTGCAGGTGTCACGGCAAGTCTTGGCGGCCGCTGCTCGACGGCCCACCTCCACTTAAGAATGCGTTGCCGACAAGCAAGTGAGAAAACAAGACAGTTACGCTCTTCTGCAGTCCCGAGCAAAGACAGACCGGCTTAGCCACACCAACCCCTGCACAGTGTGGGGGCTGGCACCACAGCACCGGTGCTGGTACCGGAGAGCACCGGCCGGTGCTCTCCGGTGCTCTCCGGTGCTGGGTCTGGTATTTGACTTTAACCACCCCGTAGCAGACCTTTTTCAACGAGTTTTTGCTCGCGAGCAGCTCCGATGAAGAGAGCCGTGAGAAATGGATCCGGCGACCAAAAAGTATGTGCGCGTTTCTTGGGTTCGTACGAGGTAGAGGGCACCGGGTTACGGCGGATATGGAACCCACCAGTTTTGCAATGATAAATCCCCTGTTTTGTGACATTCTTTCGCTGGCCCGTGTAGCAGACCTTTCTCGTCGACTTTATGCTCACGTTCAGCTCCGATGAGGAGATTTGTGCAAATTGGACCCAGGGAACCCATAGTATGTGCGTGGTTCGTTGAGGCTTTCCGACGTTCAGGGCACCAGGCATGAAAACTACACCGCGGAATGCAAAACTTTGCATCACAGAATCACGCCAAAACGGTCAAAACTACCAGTGCAATAGTGTTGTTTCGTCGGGGTCAAATGTCAAAAAACGCACCCTGCGGGAATTGATAATTTCACGTGCACAGGCATTTGAACCAAGAAATCTGAAAAGGAAACTTCGACTTCCACGATTTCCGCTTTCACGCGGATCCACGTCCCGGTCCCTGGCTCGACGAACCACGTACCAACTCTTTGGCCCCCGGGTCTATTATCCACAGATCTCTTCATCGGAGTTGATCTCGAGCAAAAAGTCGTCGAAAAAGGTCTGGTACTGTGGACCGGCTTCCAGGAGCCAGGATCAGGCCCACAGTCGTAATGGGGAAGCACCCACTGCGACCCAGACTCAATGGGGGAGCGTGGGGGGGGTGCAACTCAAAAAAATTCTGCTCAAAACCCCGAGAACGAGGCCCAAACTATGGGTTCAACACTTTTTTTTTTTGTTTTTTTTGAGCTTTTTGAGGTGTGAAAACCGAAATTATTTTTCCAGCACCGGAGAGCACCGCGGTGCCCGGTGCTGGTGCTCAGCACCGGGCACCGGTGCCAGCCCCCACACAGCCCTGCACGACACAACAGGAAGTAGGGGAACAAAGCTTCAGCACATTATGCCGCGCCTGCCGTCCCGGCACGCGCAAAAGAGGAAGCCAAGTCAACAACGTGAAACCCGGAGTACGAGCGCGGCGCCGAAAGAGCAAATGGATTCCCAGCCCCCGATGCGCATTAACGAGAGGGCGCAGAGCATCAGCGTGAGGGAGCTAGAGGAAGACATGCAACACGTCCGGTCGAGAGAAAAAAAGGTGGCCGACGAGTGCAATGAGTTGAGGAAGCAGGTGGAACAAAAAGACGAAGAGCTACGAAAGTTGAAGGTTCACATTCTGCAGCTCAACGACTACATCGACAACGTCACCATCCAGCACGAGGAGGAGAAGAACGAACTCCGGCGACAGGTGGAAGCTGAATCGCGGAGTTATCGACAGCGAAACACAAACATGAGTCAACTTGTGAGTCAGCTGCGGCAGGACGCGCTTGATGAGAAGGTGCGCTATGAAGAGTTGAAGACGGACTACAATCGCGTGGTTCCTGATAAGGAGACGCTTCTCAACGACTTCGTGGCCTTGGAAAAGAAGAGCTACAATTTGGAGGTGCGCGCAGAGGCCGCCGAAAATCAGGTGAAAGAACTTTCGCACCAGAAGAAGCAGTGGTCTGAGGCGGAGTCGGCATGGATGGAAAGAGTTGAACGAGCCGAAGCGCTGGTCCTCGAAATGGAGAGAGACACGGCACAAGCGCACAAAGAGAATGACGAGGTGAAATCGGAGCTTCAGAACAAGCGTGTGAAGTATGAGGACATGCAGATCCAGCTGTTACAATCCCAGAAGAAAGAAGGCGACGTCCGGGCTGCGTTGAGTGAAGCCGCGGCTACCGCAGAAAAGCTAATTGAGCTTCGTCAGGAGAACGAAGAGCTGTCCTACCGCGACGTTGAGCAGCGGGAGCTCATCAAAGAGCTGCGTGCGGAGAAGCAGAAAATGATGTTTCACCTCCAGAACGGTATAAAAGAGCGGCAAGACGTCATCGACTCGCTTTGTTTGTCTGGCGCATCCGCAAATCCGCAGCTGCAACTAAAAATGATGGAAGTGGAATCGTTGAAGAGCCAGCTCACCGGAATCCTGCAGAAAGCGGAGGAAGAGTCGGCAACGTCTCAAGAGTACGCTGCCGTGCTGAAACAACGTGCTACAGCAGCGGAAGAAGGAGTGGAAGCGGTATGTCTCTTTTCGAGAGAACAAAAGCGCTTCTCTTACGCAGCTGTGGGTGCGGGCAAATATCAAGTCCAGTACACGTGAGTTTACCGAACCTAGCCAATTAAACCTTGCCGACAACTGAGTCTTACTGGATCCTACCGGTCTGCGGAGGCAGACTGTTCCAACCTGCGAACGCGTGAAAACATTACGCTACAGCTTCGCGACGAGAATCGAAGACTTCGCGTCGAGCTAGGATTGACGAAAGAAGAAATATCTGACGTCCGAGCCGAACGAAGGCGAGCAGAGCATGTGAAAGATGAGCTTCAGGCCGCACTGAGCGCTGTGGCGACTCTTCGCAGTAACCTCGAACTGGAGAAACAACGCCAAGACGAAGCTTTTGCAGAACGTCTTGCAGCTGCGCGGCTGAACGTTTCTTAGGTATGGTATCTGTTATTTCACCGTCGATAACTACCACCGGAAAGAGGCAGCTGTCGGAGGCCTAACGGATATCCCCGGCCCAGTGAGAAACGCATGCAGATTTCCGTACGCCAGTATCCTTTCCTGTGCGCAGGGCTGCACACATCGCGTCTGGGATGCGAAGCTTATTGTATTTTTGTTGTCTTCGGCTCGTAAGAAAGTCTTCCTGCACCTCATATTCGGACTGGTGTTCGAAAGAAAGCTCACTCTGCAAATTATCGTAACTTTACTTCTTCGTTGTTTTTTTTTTTTTTTTTGAGATGAACACAATAAGCGCTAGAATGACCAATATGGCAAAGTATCGTATCTTCCTGCATCACTTATCCGGTCTGTTGAAAGAACGGCCAGAATGGCTACGGTTGTCTTCCCGCACCTCATATTCGTAATGCTGTTTCAAAGGATGTTCAGTATATTACCTTTTCGGTTTCTTGTTCGAAAGAATAGCCAACATGGCATATCCTCTTCCTGCACCACGTATTCGTATATCTGTTGAAAGAATTGGCCAAAACGGCCACCGACCATGTCTCGATGACCTGATCTTCGACGTTCTCTTCAAAGGAATGTGTTCCCGCACATCACAATGCCGTTTGAAAGAAAGTTCGCGCTACGACGAGCTGTCATACTCCCCGGGGTTTGTTTGAGAGAATGACCAATATGGCAAACTACCCTATCCTACTGTTCCAAAGAATGTTCAACATATCATCTTCCCGATTTCTTGCTCGAAAGGATGCCCAACATGGTACAACATTCTCTTCCTGCGCGTATTCGTTTTCTCTGTCGAAAGGATGGCCAACGGCTACAACCAAACGTTCAAAGGAATGTGTTCGCGCACATCACATCCGTAATGCTGTTTGAAAGAAAGTCCGCTCTACGACGAATACTCCCCGGTGTTATTGTGCCCTACCCTGCACCACGTATCCGTTCAATTGAAAGAACGCCAAATTGGCTACCGATCGTGTCGTCCCGCACCTCATATGCGACGCTGTTTCAAAGAATGTTCAACATATCACCTTGTGGCAAATTCTTCTCTTCCTCCGCCAAAACGGCTACCGACTATGTATTCCTGCACTCATATAGGTAAAAGAACTTCCACACTTCATATTTGGAGTGCTGTCTGAAAGAAGGTTCGCTCTACAAGAACTGTCCATATTTGGAGTGCTGTCTGAAAGAAGGTTCGCTCTACAAGAACTGTCCTACTTCCGTATTTTGTTTGAAAGGATGGCAAACTCTTCTATTCCTGCGCCACTTACGTTTACCCTCGTAATCGTGATGATAGAATATACGATATCCTTTTCCGAGAACTTGTTTCGAAGAGCGGACAAGCTATTATGCACGCCGCTGCACCACTTACTATTCGTTTTCCTGCTGATCGAATGACCTAAATGGCTGCCGATCATGTATGTCGGCAGCTTGTATATGTAATGATGTTGAAAGAAAGTTTACTCTACGTCATACTTTCCGTATTACTGTGTCAAAGAATTGTCAAGTGACGGCCGGAACTTGGCCAATCGGGTTGAGGCCGAAATCGAGTCAGACTCAGTATCCAGGTATGATCATTTGGTCTCCGGGTTCTTCCCTAGCATGGTATGATCATTTGGTCTCCTGTTTCTTCCCTTGAACATGGGCTAAATAAACCTTGGCACGAGTACCTCCGCAAATCCTCCTGAGGGCGGTGGAGTCTGTCGGGGCAACCAGGTCTCGCGGTGGATCTGCAGGCTTATTCCCCAACACAAGCCCTCACCACAGTACTAGTATGGACTGAACACCTTTTCCGGAACACAGCTTTTTGCTTAGTCGCACAAGATCGCAGATCTTAGAACCCTTTTTGACGCTCAACCTTCACGCAACGGTGACGAAGAAGCAGCTGACGGGCTCGATTTGCGGCAATCAAAGGCCGCGGCTACCCTGATCCCAAAAGACCAAACACTTGATCCGCTGGCTTTGTGGCCAATCACCGTCACCAGCGCGGTCAATCGCTAGCACAAGTTGAGGCCCAAACACGGGACTGTGCGATTGGCCACGTACTTGTCACTTCTACCGCGTTGAACAGCGGTCAGGGCATACCGCCGTTCCGTCTTCGAAGGCCCTTTGCCCCCACTTGGTCAGGTGGGTGGATGTCGACTCCGGCGCAGTCCAGGAAGTGTACCCTACCCCCAGAAGGCATCTTGCCTGCCCGTGATCCCACTTTGGAGGTCCTTGCTGCGACGTTGTGCCCGATGCTGCTGCTTTCCCCGTTCTTTGAATGTTCAGCACAGCGCCGCGGTCTCAACCACGTCGTCATGTCGCGCTAGCTCCGTCTGCGTGGCTTCTGGGAGCAGGAGTAGATCGTAGTGCTCCGACACGTACGTTACTGCCGTCTGTCGCCCTGTGGCGCCTGTGCGGAGTGCTTACCGTCGCAGGATGTGCGGTCTCCTGCCGTCCAGTATCCGTATCGTCGCCCCTGTTAGTCGCGGTCTCCGAACTCATACGGCCCCGCGTCGCTTCTACGTATGTCGGCCGGCTTTCATACTTCCTTCCGCAACACGTGCACACAACTTACCAACGGACCACTGGAAGCTCCGTCCCGAAGAATCTTCACTATATAGTCCCGCGTCCATCGCCTCTTGTATCCTGTGTGCAGATACTTTCTCCCTCGCCCCGCATCGTGTCGTCCGCCAGTACCCCGCGTATTCCGTCGGGTGTCACTGGCTGACCCATTCCCCCAGTATCCGAAGGCGCGTCGCCTGTAGACAGCGCTCACCGAGCTTGGGCGCAAGCTCATCCCGCTTCTCCCTCATTAGTATGTGAGTAATCAACGCAGAAGTGCCCGAGACCAAGTGCCAGTCTCTCCAACTATCCTAAACAAATGCGCAACCGTTCATCTGGCAGCGCCGTCCATTCGTGGACTCGCTGGCCATCTCCCGGTGTCGCCTCCTTGCCCAGCTTGGTGAGAGTTTTCAAGAGATCTTCCTTCGTTACCGGCGCGTGTGCAACCGGCTCTGTCCGTTTGATAGACGCCTCGAACTGTTCTGTGAAGTCATCCCATCGCGGGACCGGCTTCCGGAAGTGCCTCTGAAAAACTTCCACGCGTTAGGCCACGTAGAATACCGTCCACCTCTTCCGGGCGTTGTAACATTTCGATCCTTGACCTTGACGAATTGCGCCTGCCTCCTGTCCTCTTGCTTTAGCCATGAGAAACCCGCGCGACAGCCTACCAGGCCCTCCATCATGCGCATGAGGTTTACCCCTACAGGTGGACAGGCTTGGCCTCCCCATACTTCCTTGTACGGCTCTTCAGCCATAAGGCGTGCTCCTCTCCTCTTCGCCTTCTCTCACGCGTTTGAAGGCCCTCTCTCCCAGCACGCTGGATTTCATTAATATGTACCGCGAGCTGTTGCAACCCGAGCTCAAGGCGGGCGTGCTTAAAGCTATCCGAGAGGCTTTGGCTTTCGAACCCAACCTCGGATTCAGTCTTGAGGAAGCTGAAGAATACCTGGCATTTGTCGTGGACAACGCATACATTTGCCAGGGAGGCGTCTTCAAAAGACAGGTGAAGGGTATCCCGATGGGAGGCATCTCGTCCAGCGAACTCGCCAGCCTATTCTGCTATTCTGTAGAAGCAGAATACGTGGATGGTTTGCTGGCGCGGGGCAAAATAGAGGAAGCGCGAGCCCTGGCGTTGAACACGAGATACATCGACGATTTTCTCTGCTGGAAATCCCCTCCACCGCCTACTGCCTTATACAAGATGCTCTACCGCGCGACCACGAGGGCGGTAGACGACGTCGAGTATGTTGGTCTCCGTATCCGGGTCGAACGACCGGAGTGCGATCGTCACGCATGAGTACGCCTCACTGTCAACGAAAAAGCGCGCACCTGGGACTTCAAGCCAACGCGTTTCGTCCATCGACGTTCGGCTATTCCACGCGCGCAAGGGACCTCGATCCTCAAAAGCATGACGATCAGGGCCCTAGCGCTATGCAACAACTTCCCCGACATCGTAAGGGAAGTGTGCCTAGTCGTATACACCCTTCTCGACCGCGGCTTCGGATTTGGCAATCTGCGCGCAATCTCTCCAGGAACGCCTTCCCAACCTTCGAACAACGCAGCGCGACCTCCTCTTCGAGCTCACCAAGATCGGGAGGCGCTTCAGGGAGGGCAAACCCGCATATCAAGAGGTAGCATACGTGGGACGTTTTAAGCCATCGACACTTGCACCCGAACCGGCCGCAACTTCACCAGCCCCTGTTCCATCAGCACCCGCCTCCGCACGAGTTGCAGAAACTTTAACATATGAGTCGATGCCAAAAGGGGGGGGGGGGGTTTGGGCGGAAAAATCCCCGCATAGTTCACCAGGGTCTGACGGGTACTGAGGCCCCATACCCTTCCTAAAACATCATTCTGCGTTCAAATACGCCCTCAGAAGCCTCCGGAGAGCCTTCTATGATGTCCCAAATGCAATTTTTGTGGGTTTTTAGGGGGTCCCCCCGTCTGCTGGCCGTAAACCGCCATAGAAGACACATATGCAACCTGATGCTGGGTCGCTCCTCGGAGCAAAATCTCGGCCTAAACACACGTTTTCGGCGTTCTCTATCATTCTCCAGGTGCATTCGACCCTCGGACTTCATAAATTATCTCGCTTACAGGTGTTCCGGGGTGTGCAAAAACAAGGCGAATGGACCCTACAGACCGTACCACGCCCTGCCTGTCTATACAGGCTTTGGGGTCGAATTGCGCCGCCTTGGCGCCATGTGCACCGTTTTGGTCTCGTTTGTGCTGCTTTGGGATCCACTAAGAACTCTAGTCTGATTTGCGGGACGCTTTGCTCGGTTTTGGTGCCCACTTCACCGTTCAAAGTGCATCCAGTGGTGAAGACTTTGCGCCGAAGCTGGAGAGGAAGCGACCCAGTAGGCGCCACTTCACCGTGAGCGGGTCTCGGAACAGGACTCAAACTGTGGCCCAGGTGATACTGCCGACCATGGCAGGTGTGTGCGCCACACAGTTTGTCTGACCAAGCTCACTGCACAGGAGCTTGCCACACATCCCTCGGGTCATGTGCCGCCTGTGCAAAGACATCCAGCGAGAAGCACTTTGCAGCCATGGGTGAGAAAGATGCCAGAAGGGAAGACATTGCCAGGAAAGCTCTGAAAGCCTGCCCTGAAAGCGGTGAAGCCTGCTTCAAAATCATGAAGTGAACGCGTCGTAGTCAACCGCTTGAGAACGGCTGATGATCGCCTGTTACTTAACGCTTGTCCTACTTCGTTCACCAAGCCTTGCAGAATCACCAGAATAGCATAACATGATGCAGGTAGAAGCCTGAACAGGCCTTAGAACAGTGAAAGTGGGCGCCAAAACCGAGGAAAGCGTCCCGCAAATCAGACCAGAGTTCTTAATGGACTCCAAAGCAGCACAAACGAAGCCCGAAACGGTGGATGTGGCGCCAAAGCCGGTGCAGGTTGACCCCAAAGCCTGTATAGACAGGCAGGGCGTAGTTCGGTCTGTCCCCAATGCAGGGGGCCATTCTCCTTATCTTTGCACGTCCCGGAACACCTGTGAGTGAAAGAAACCACGAAGCCCGAGGGTCGAATGCACCTGGAGAGTGCTAGAGAACGCCGAAAACGTGTGTTTGGGCTGGGATCTTGCACAGAGAAGCGACCCAGCATCAGGTTGCGTATGTGTCTTCTATGGTGGTTTACGGCCAGCAGGCGGGGGGACCCCCTAAAAACCCACAAAATCGCATTTGGGACATCATAGAAGGCTCTTCGGAGGCTTCTGAGGGCGTATTTGAACGCAGAATGATGTTTTAGGAAGGGTATGGGGCCTCAGTACCCGTCAGACCCTGGTGAACTATGCGGGGATTTTTCCGCCCAAACCCCCCCCCCCCCCTTTTGGCATCGTACCATATGGACAATTGCAATGTGTCGCCGAGCAGCGCCTGCAGGCATTCGGCCTTTCCCTAGTACGCATACCAGGGGATGGCAATTGCCAATTTGCAGCAATTGGCAAGGCGGTAGGGAAGAACGACCGCGTTGTTCGGGCGGACGTCTTTGAATTCGCTGAACGCAACCCTGCTTTCTTCACCAACGAAGTCCTCCCCCACCGCACCTGGACCCAATGGAAGAGGAGTTTGAGTTCGGTCGGAACTCCCGAAGGGTGGGGTGACCTTACGTCACCCCACCCTTCTCACTCCAGGTCGCTAACGTAGTCTACCAGCGGCCGATAGCTCTCTTTATCCTCACCCGGACCGGCAGCCCTACGTACTTGCGGATCGGAAGTGATCAACAAGACGAATCGGCAATTATGCTCGCTCACTACGACGCATTACGACTACGTCCCTGAGGTTTTTCGAGCAAGCTACGCGGAGCAGTGGTGCCAAGGGCTCGGTAACCCGGCTGATAGCCCAGCGCGAGACGAAGGTGACCACCTGGAGGTACGAGCCTCACCGGAACCTCAGCGCCAGCGCAGCGACCTCACCGACTCGTCTTCAACCGCATCCGCAACCACAACCACGTCCAGTCATACCACATCCACAGCCGAACGAGGAGCTTCTTCATCTCAACCAGACCACTCGTCGACTGTCCGCGCCCCTTCAAATGACCGAGCACGATCCGCAAGTCGGGAAACATATCGATGTATCCACTGCGGCAACAGCGGTCACCAAAGCTGGTTCACCATTCGTGGGAGAAATTGGTCTCAGAATTCACAGGAGGCAATGTTCCCAAAATCCAAACCTGAAACGGTAACATACCCAGTTTCACTGGAGTGCCCGTTCCCGGCGACCTACGAGGGAACGAACCTGTAAGAGTGCCAACGCTACTCTTTCAATAACGTACATATAAAAGGTGTCACGGGATAAGCCGGCAGCCGCTGCTTAACCATGACTGCCGCGAACACGCCCGCGGTCCGTGTGACGACTGCCGCGGCTTACCGACGCTAGCGGAACGGCGGCCGTCAGCCTGCTGCAAAAAGGGCCACCACGTGCCAGCGCCCCCGAAGCCAGCCCCCGCTAAGCCGAAGCCAACAACGCCGCGGAAGAAGGGCCGACAGAAGCCGACGACACCACCGCGCATGAAGAGGACGCGTCGCGTCAAGGCGGCCAAGATGGCGAAAAAGCACGCTCCGACCGAGCCGGCCCGAGCGACACCACCAAGAAAGGGGCAGAAAAGAGCCCGACTCCCGACACCACCGAATGACCCGGCGGGAAAACCCGGAAAAAAGCACGCGGCGCGAAAGCGCAACATTTCGAGAATGGAGCTGGATATCACCAGCCCTGCCACCTCGACTTCATCCTCATCCATGTCAGGATCGCCCCCTCGAGCGACTGCTTCGGCAGGACAGCCGGCGCGAAAGCGCAACAAACGAAGAATGGAGCTGGATATCACCAGCCTATTATCACCGTCCTCGTCCGCTTTGAGATCGTCCTCGGACGACGTATTCGAATAACCCTAGCCTATGACAAATGCAAGCCTACCGCAAAAGCTACAGTTTCTGTACTTTATTGGTGTCACGGGATAAGCCGGCAGCCGCTGCTTAACGGTAGCCGCTGCTTAACGGCAAAGGAAGCACACCAAGAGAGCACAGAAAGAAACGACAAGAGGAGAAGAGAACCAGACGGAGAGAAAACACGTCAGAAAACCGGGCCCGACCGCAATGGAGGAGATACAGCAGTATCTCGCAAAGGCACAGCTCCTCGCGGAGACAGCCGAAGACGAAGCGCAGTACTGCACTGTGTTTGGGATCGTCAAGATCCTACTGATCCTGTCAGAAAGGATGGGACGAAAACATCCCACGGTAAGGGCAGAGAAGGCGCCGAAGAAGGAAGCGAAAGCGGAAGTGAAGGCCGAACCGCGAAAGACGCAGGCCAACTGGAAGGCGGACGCACCGGCAGTGCGGCGAGAAGGCGCGTGGACGACGGTGCCGCCGAAAGGAGGCCCGAAGAGCGCAGAGGCGAAGCCGAAGCAGGAGATGAAGAGCGGCTGGCTGAAGGTCGCGACCGCCGGGAAGGAAGCGCGGCGAACGACGACTGCAGATTGTGGTAAGAAGCCCGATGGCGAGAAGAAGCCCGTTAGCAGAGGAAAACCTGCTCTCAGAGCGAAGGATTGGGAGCTACCGCTGATCGATGCGAAGCTGCTCCTCGACGAATCCGAGAAGAAGGCGAAGCCAGAAGGCGTAATCGAAGCAACGATGGGCGAAGGGAGGCGCGTGCTCCAGTACGCCGACGAGCTGACGCAACTGGAGACGGAAGGGGTACGTTTGGTGATCGTCACCCCGCGATCCATAGCCGAAGACTCGACGCGCGAGCTAGTGTTCCGGGAAGACGGGTCAGTGGAGTACGCGCACGTGACACTGCGCGGAGCCAAAACGGCGAAGCCATCTGGAGGACAGGTGACGCTGGATGGGGACGCCTCGGCAACACGCGTGCTCGTGTTCACGGCACTCCATCGCGAACTGACAGACGAGAAGGTCGAGATTCTGCGGAGTGAGACGAAGGGGGCCGGGGCCACCGACACGCTGTGCGCGAGATCGGCAAAGGGGGCAGCCGTCACCATCGAGAGGCGACACCGTTGGCGCCACGCTAGGATGTCCGATCGTAGCACGTGCATGGTCCGGGTGCCGCAAGCACACGCAGCCAGCCTCCTCGGGGCAAGCGGACACGAAGGGCTGTTCTGGTCGGCTCCGAGGTTCGTAGAAGGTGGGGAGTCCCACAAAGTTCAATGGCTTGCAGAGGACGCGACCTTGGAAGAGGCCCTGGCTCTTACAGCCTTACCGGGGACACACGGTCTGGTGCCGGCGAGAGCACGATTGGGTGTACGTTACAGCGCGGAAGGGGAGCAGCTCGAGGCGTTGCGAGAGGCGGCAGGCATGCTGCTCGCTCCGGAGCTGCCGGACGAAGGAGTTGCGTACTTTGTCACGGGCGGCCGGAACGAGCACGCCGAAGACATCGTGCAGGCGCTCGTGCGCGCGGGCTGGGTCGGCAGGACGCGGAAGACGTTCTCGAAGAAAGGGAGGACGCGGATGGTCGTGACGGCGCAAAGCCCGCCCCCAGCGGAGGTGCTCAGGCGCGCCGGACGGGACCCACTGCACATCCGCGAGCTCGCCCACGGTGACGAGAGAAGGGCGGAAGCCAAAATCTGGCACGGGAAGGTCCCCAGAGTAACCGTACCTGGAGAACCACAGGCCGACGAAGCGGTAAAAGAAGAGCACTGCCACGAATGGCAGGAAGCAGCGCGCAACAAGAGCGAAACTGTATGCTCGGTATGCGACACCACCCGCCAGAAGGGAACGATGATGAGGGCGTGCGCATGCGAGTCGAAGATCTGCGCCCCTTGCTTCGCGGCGAGGAAGAAGGCGAAGCAGGACGAGGCGGTCTGACTACGACGCCACCACGGTGAGACGACGAAGGCGGCACCGGCAGAGGCCTCCTCCCATCAACCCGAACGCGCCCTGTCGGCGAGCCTCGTACGACCACGACAATCGATGCCCTGGGCCTATTGCCGTACTCGGCAGGTCCGCCAGTTCTCCCGACCGACAACGCGCACGACGAGCCGACACAGACGATCCGGAGGACGATGCCACCGCCGACCCACGCCCTTCTGTCGAAGCCCGCCGGAGCAGGTCAGACGGACGAAGTTATCAGTTGCGGAGGCACGCCGAAAGCACCTGCTGCTCGAAGAGAATCCCGGCCCCCGATGCTGGAGCGTCGCCACACTCAACGTGTCCTCGCTCTTGCGGTACATCCCGGCAGTGAAAGGGGTGTGTACCGACGTCCTCTGCTGTCAGGAGGTGACACTCCTAGAGACGAGAAGGCCGGAGCGGAGATGCATCTCGAAGACTGGAAGTGTCACTGGGGGAGTGAACCGATGGGGAGGAGCTGTCGATCGTCCGGAGTCAGGTCCGAGACGAGCGCGAGGAACGGGGGAGTTTGCACCTTGGTCCAGAAGCCCGTGCCGGCGTTCTCTCCCACGGCGCTGCACCAGATGATTGGCAGTCGACAGAAGCCGACGACCCCACCGCGCATGAAGAGGACGCGTCAAGCGTCCCCAAAGGCGGCCAAGATGGCGAAAAAGCACGCTCCGACCGAGCCGGCCCGAGCGACACCACCAAGAAAGGGGCAGAAAAGAGCCCGACTCCCGACACCACCGAATGACCCGGCGGGAAAACCCGGAAAAAAGCACGCGGCGCGAAAGCGCAACATTTCGAGAATGGAGCTGGATATCACCAGCCCTGCCACCTCGACTTCATCCTCATCCATGTCAGGATCGCCCCCTCGAGCGACTGCTTCGGCAGGACAGCCGGCGCGAAAGCGCAACAAACGAAGAATGGAGCTGGATATCACCAGCCTATTATCACCGTCCTCGTCCGCTTTGAGATCGTCCTCGGACGACGTATTCAAATAACCCTAGCCTATGACAAATGCAAGCTTACCCCTGTGGTACCTGCATTTCAAGTTCACACTGCTTAACGGCTTATCATGTGGGCGGCCCTGAGATTACCCCCTCAGGTGACACCACTTTATCTTTAGCCATACTACAACTCTCTTGGTTTCATTCGCATCGGTCCGTTTGCATGCTCGCCGGAACGTTCTCCCCGTTGGCGGCAATGGACTGCAGCTGCCTTAGGAGGCGAGAGTTAAGCGTTCTTCTACGCCCTCCACTCCATTTCGTCTCGGTGCCGTGACTGGTCGCTTTCGACCTTCGCTTCTTCGTCGTTCCTCGGTGACACGGAAAGTGCGCCGACAGAACGCGGTCCTCGGCTCTGCCGCGTGTCTCAATCCCGATGACTCGGCTGTCAGTGCCCGCCTCCTGCGAAGTGCTGGAGGTAGGTTTGCAGCTTGTTGGTCGCCTCCTCCCATTCGCTCGCCGTTGTGTACTTCCGGGAACATGCACGGACATTCGATAGGTGTCGTCCTGCTCACGCGCGTCTGGCATCGCCGCATCCCGAACCGTCAGTTTCGAGCTGACCAGCTTCTACCAGCTGAAAGAGGGTCCCCGTCGTCGTCTCAACCCGGGTCCATCGCTATCTTTACCACCGCACGTGGTCCCTTCCGCACGCCTTCGCTGACGGCCTTCTTCGTCTCCACGGCTTACAATGGCAACGCCTGTGTTGCTACTTTGCAGTGCCTGCACGTCGACGACCGGTACATTCTAGTCCTCGCTTCGCAGCTCGGCAGGCTGCTTGTCTTCGCTGCACAATTTTCTCCAGGCGTCGTATCGCGCTCTTCATTGCGTACGACTTTGCTGTCACCGAGTAACAATACTCCTTCGTCGCGAGGTTCGACAAAGCGTCGGCTTCGACGTTCTGCTCGCGTGGCACGTGCCAGCTTCACGTCGACGCCCTTCTGCCGCAGTTCCGCTACTCTGCCCGCGCCCTCGCCTGAACGGGCGCAAGGCGTCGGAACAGCGCGCATTCCCTGTCACCTGGTCAACGACAAGTCCGCTGTCTCCTCGAACAACCAGCTCTCCGCTCAGCCCTGGCTGGTTCTGCACTCGGTGCAGTGTCTTGACCAAAGCCGTGTACCCTGCAACGTTGTTCGTCCCTCGCTCCTCGATCGAGGCGCAGATTTCCCATTGTGTTTTCCCCTGAAGGTCCAGCGCCCGATACGCCCCGTGTCCCGTTGTTTCGCGAGCCTCCGTCGATGTAGACCGCCGTCTGCGGCGAGGATAGTTCGTCCCTCGCCACCCATTGCTTCTCTCCCCTCTCGACGCCGAGTTCTGGGTGGTTTTAGCGTCAGGCCGCTGAACAACTCGAAATTGACCGCGAGCTCGAAGTATGTCGCTCAGACATCTGTCCCTCGTTCCGCCCATGGCTTCGATGAGCTCCAATTTGCCACCACCAAGAGCATTTCTTGAAAATCGGGCCATGCTGCAGTGCTCGGTCGGGCTCCTTGCGCATCGGGCAGTCGGTGGCTTCGGACTCCATCCCCGCGGGGAAGCGTCGACCACATGTGTTGCTATCCCCGCGTCACAGTACTTGCAGGCATCGTGCCCAAGCCGTTTCCCCGTCAAAACGACGTCAGTGATGACTGCGCGCACCAGCCCTTGCTGGTATCCGGTCAGCCCTCCTTCCGTCAACAATCGTGTTGCCGGACCGTCGATGCCGCGGACAATCCCCTCGGAGTTTCCTCGTACGATCTTCGCATACCTGCTAGTGCGGACGGCCTTCCCCACCGCGTGCTGAAACTCGTCTCTCGCAACTGCCGCCCGCCTCCTCGCGTCTCTGTCTCTTGCGTCGGTGTTGCAGAAGAGGTTGCATTCCTCCGGTTGCGCCGCGTCTCGTAGACGTCCAAAGCTCAGTCCACGTCCAGCCTACCTCTTCGACAGCCTCCTGGAACAGGGCTATCGGTCGCTTCTTCTTTGCGTTGAGTTCTCCACGCTCCTCTCTTTCGCGCCTTACTGCTCGTACTTCTTCTGCAAATCGCCTGAGTTGTGGTCGTCTGCCTAATTGCTGCCCGAGCGTGAGCAGCCGCCGGGTCCAGACGGTGTCCGCGGCACGACACGTTCAGCACTATTGCGCCGTTCCGGCGTGGCTTCCGGACCAGAGATCCCCGTCATTGTTGCCCTCGTCAAAGCGTGACCGTACTTTTTAGGCAGACAGCGCGGCACAGGGGTTCCATACAGCGCCTTGGTCGTTGCTGCAGCGGCTACGTATCGTTCCCTTTCTTCCATCGGTACGGGGAGGTGTCGAACCCGGCGGGATGGCTTGTGCCTTTTCGTGTCGCTCCTTTATGCGCTTGCTCGGCCTCGGCGATCCTTGACTATTACCGAAAGCATCGTCCCCAACACATCGAAAGTCTGCTGTCTCTCTATTGTCTTCCCTTGCACTTTCACCAGGCACCGTAAACATCGCTGTACACGTGGGGCACCCCGTGGCACGGGTGCTGCTAGCTTGGCCGCCGCGTCGAGAACACCCAGGAGGTTCGCTGCGCCTGCATGCCGTCGCACGTCTCTGCACCTCGTCCATCGCGCGGTTCGACAGAGCGTTGGCGTCGATGTTCTGTTCGCGCGGCACGTGCTCCATTCGGAACACCGCGCCTTCTCTAACATCTGACCAACAACCAGCCCCCTGTCTCCCCTAACAGTCAACTCTCCGCTCAGTCCTCTAGTCGGTGCAGCGCCTGCCCAGAGCCGTGTACTCTGCGACGTTGTTGTTGTTGGTAGCTCGCTCTTCGATCGGGGCACATATCTCCACTGAGTATACCCCCCGAGGTAGTACACGGCTCCTTCGCCGGATATGTCCCCACGCGTTCCGCTGTTCCTCGAACAGCTGTCGAAGTAAACCGCCGTCTGCGGTTCGGGCAGTTCGTCCCTTGCCATCCATCACGGCGCCGGGTTTTTAGCGGCGTCAACGTCAGGCCGCTGTACAGCGTACCTTGCTTCGCCCATCGCTTCGAGGAGCTTCAGCTTGCCATTGCTAGGCGCATCTCGAGTCAGGCTAGGCTCCAGCGTTCGGCCGATGAGCTCCTTGCACGTAGATCGGACACACCGCGGTCGGCGGCTTTGGATTCCACCCCACGGATATGTGTCGACACAGAACTCTTTCCTTCGGCAGTCCTTCTCAATCAATCCTTCTGCCCGCTGTCGCTCAAGCATGACGCAGCTGGATCTGATCTGCCACGCTCGTCGCCTCGTCGTGCGGCATTTGTTTTGGCATGATGCCACAGAGAGCAAGACATTCGGCATGTCTCGGTGACTGGCAACGAGGTGCGGATACTCGCGCTTCGCACAGTTGCCCATCTGGTGCAGTCCCACCTCATGTGCTGTTCGTCTTCCGGCACGCCTGCATGACAATATGTGCATGTGTCATGCCCGAGCCTCTTTTCAGTCACAACAGAATGGGCAATTACTGCTCGTACCAACCATTGCTGTTATCCCATCAGCCGCCTTCTTTCAACAACCGACTCGTTGCCGGGCCGCCGATCCCGAGCTCAATCTCCTCGAGCTGTGCTCGTGCGACCTTTGAGTACCTGCATGTGCGGGTGGCCTCTTTCACCGCGTGCTGGTATTCGTCTCTCGCCACTGCCGCTTGTCGCCTCGCGTCTCTATTCTCCGCGTCGCCGTCGTAGAAGCGGTTCCATTCTTCCGGATGCGACGGGGCCCGTACTCACTGCCCGCGTACTCCGTCAGACCCATTCTCCCAGCATCCGAAGCCGCAGCCAAAGCCTGTAGATGGCGCTCGTTACCGAAATTGAGCGCAGGTTCATGGGTCCGGCTTCTCCCTCATGTTTCGGTATGAGCGTTATCAGCGCCGTGAGGAGCGCCCGGGGCCAGGTATCAGTCTCTTCAACCACTCTCTGAACATGCGCGCCGTTCAATTGCTTCATCTGGCAGAGCTGCCAATTCGTGGACCCGCCGCCTTCCGCTCCTGGCGCTGTCCCCTTGCTCAGCATGGTCAGGGGGTTTCCTGAGCTCCTTCGGTACCGGTATCAGTGTGACCGGTTCCGTCCGCTTGATAGATGTCTCGACCTGCTCTTGCAATCATCCCATCGCGGCGTTTGCTTCCGGAAGTGTCTCTGAAACACCGCTCCCACGTGTTTGGCTTGCGAATGATTCCGTCCAGCGCTCTACAACGTGTGAGTCCAGCGCAACCGAACCTGCGCTGTGGGAGCCCGACCTCGTCGCAACACACAGCATCACCGCGAATGCACACGGCATCACCGCGTTGGCCAGAACGAGCGAAAACACGGCCGCGGGGAATAACTATCGCGACGATAAACGTGAATTCTTACCGGAAACACTACCTCGGCGTCGCCACAAGTGACGCGGACTTCGTTGCTGCAAGAACCGAGGCTAGATGCACCGTCGACACAGGTATACGCGCAACTTGCTAAAAAGGAACTGGGAGGGCGGCTGTACACGACGAAGCCGCAACCGACAACAAAAGCGGCGAGAGGTGGAACGAAGACAGTGCCCGGGGGAGTCGGTTTCTACTCGCGTACGGGGGAAGAAAAGTTTTGGATTCCTGGAAAACCCCAAGAACCGACACGGGCACTATGGCATACAGGGAGGTAGCACCGCTTTGTCGAGTTGGGTACGCAGCTGTTCCATCTCGTTTCGCCTGTTTCGTTTGCAGTCAGTTGCTTTGTGAGTTCTGCAATCTGACGCGGGGCTTTGTCGAGTTGGGTACGCAGCTTCCATCACGTTTGCTGTCGGTGCATGCTTGTTCGCGGTCGGTCGTAGGTACAGTGAGCGTCGGCTTCTTTCTTTCCTCGCCCTTACCGTGTTTACCGTCTCTGTCCCCTTTTCCGCTTTTGCTTCCTGGTCCTCTCCCGCTGTGTTCTTCCCTGCAGGGTGATGTTGCCGCCTTCCACAATAGCCGTCGGCTCCGACGTAGCGGGGGCTTCTGGTCCTGTTGCACTGGAGCCAGTCTGCCTCTCGTCGGCCTCCTTCCAAAGCTTGCCCCCATTTGTCGCCCCGTAGAACTTTCTAAACTCTCGCCAGGTGTACGATAGCTTCCCTCTGTCCGTGCCGCGTTCGTTCGGATCCCCTCTCTTCTCCTGCGGTGTTGTTTGGACCCATCGTTGCTGGGTCTCTTGGTGCCTCGCCATCGGGACGAGGACCTGTGTTTTGGTGTTCGCAACTTCGAACACCCACGCCGGCCCGTCTTCCCTGACTACCGCTAGTATTCTCCCGCCTTTCGGGAGAACCCTTGTGGCGGTAACATCGGTCCATCCTGCACTTCACAGGAAGGCTTCCACCTGTGCTGCAGTTGTGCGCTGCTGGAAGCCGCAACATCCCATAATTTTCCTGCCGCCACTGTCCCTGCCACTGTTCCGCCGTCGCGTATTGGCGGTGAAGCCGGACTGACAGCCTCACTTTGCCTTCCGCGGCTCGGTCGGGCATGGTCCACTTCGTCAGGGTCGCGTAGACCGGGTCCTCTCCCAGCAAGAAGATAGTGTCTCTGTCCTTCCTCTCCTGACGGTGACTACGGTGTTCCCGCCAATGCACGCGACAAATTAGCGCCTTCGCGCCTTCCACTCTTCGCTCGCCTTGCTGGCCTGTTTGGCTTCCTCGTAGCTGGCCAGTGCAACGCCGTCTGCCGTCTGCAGCGACTTCACGTCCACGACCGGGACAGTCCAGTCGTCGCCACGGAGCTGTGCTCGTGGTCGTTTCCTGCTCTGCTTGACTGGCACCACCACGGTGCCTCCTCACCCGGTCTGCGTTGGCCGCGCTGCTTCTGAGAGGCATTCGCCCCGGGCACCGCGGTGCAGATATCTTGGGGTTGATCTTTCTGATGTGTGTTTCCTCCTAGTTCCAGCCCCAGCCCCACCCTTGTTGCAATAGTGGTATGGTCCTTTGTCAGAGTGAGCCGATGCCTCTCATCTCACCTTTAACACGGCTGCGTCACGCATGCTCTTGACAGCCGCTAGCGTCCGACATTTCGCACGCGTGTCGCAGTCGTTGGGTGGTATTGACAAGGGGTTTCATCGGACACTCGGATGAGCTTCGTTACTTCACCGCCGCAGGTTCCCACCTGCCCTGGGAGGTCTGCTTGGCTGCCTTCGGTTTGCGTCTCCGTGTTGGTGCTTCGCCTTTGGACTCCTTCTTCGGCTTGGCACGGTCCCAACGGCCTGATACTCTTGGTGCCCGTCTTGCGCTCATTCTGCGCTGCTCGTTTCTCCTGCTTGACTTCGTGTTTCCATCGGGCCTGCTTGCGTTCCCATCCCGACGGGTAATGCCTCTGGGGACGAAAGCTGCCGTTCAGCGTCGCAGCTTTGCGGAGTCCTGCTTGCGGTACGGCTCGCATCTTGTCGCCGGCCTTCTTCGCCTTCTGCTCTCGTGCGGCTGCCTCATACGCGCGCATCACGTCTTCGAAGGCCTGCTGGTTCGACATCTGCGGCCTCTTATTGAGGCCGGCCATGTTTCCGCCTCCAAGAGATGTCAGGATCAGGACGGTGACGTGCATCTCGAGTGCCGGATGAATAGGGCACCATCCCCACGGGTAGGTGTCTCCTTTCTCCGACAATCCTTCTCAACTAATCGTGCCCAAGCCGCTTTCCCGTCAAAACAGCGTTGATGATGACTGCGCGCACCAGCCCTTGCTGATATCCGGTCAGCCCTCCTTCCGTCAACAATCGTTGTGTCGCCGGACCGTCGATGCCGTGGGCTATTCCCTCGAATTGTCCTCGCACGATCTTCGCATACCTGCTGGTGCGGACGGCCTCCCTCACCGCGTGCTGAAACTCGTCTCTCACAACTGCCGCCCGCCTCTGTCGATCTTTGAGTGCGTGAGCCCCTCCGAAGAAAGGTCCATCACACTAGTTCCCGGCTACTTAGCCCGGGTCTCTGGGTCGCGTCCCCCTCCTTCTCTTGGTCGCCTGGTCTTGCGTCTTGTTGGTCCGTCCGGGCTGGTCGCTTCGCGCTTCCCCTTCATCACCTCGTCTCCACTCCCTGCCGCACGGGCTTCTCCGGTTTGTGCCACCTGCGACGCGGGCCGCTTAGCTGCTCTTCAGCGCGACGACTGCTCTGTACTCGTTGCCTTATCCGCGATTGCCGCTTCTCGTTGCCTTTCCTGTTCTGCCTTTCGCCTGTGGAGTCTCCTCGTCTTCCTTCTTATGTTGCTTGGCACTCCGTGCTGTGCGCGCCGCTTGCGGCGCGGGCCTCTTCAGAGCCGTTCGTCCTCGTGCGCTGCTCCGCCTTCGTATCCTGGTTCGCGCCCTCTGCCTCCGGCGCGCCTCGTGACACTTCCTTGCCCTGGTGTTCCGTGTCTTCTGCGTCGGTGTTGCAGAAGAGGTTCCATTCCTCCGGTTGCGCCGGGTCTCGTAGACGTCCAAGCTCAGTCCACGTCCAGCCTACCTCTTCGACAGCCTCCTGCAACAGGGCTACCGGTCCCTTCTTCTTTGCGTTGAGTTCTCCGCGCTCCTCTCTTTCGCGCCTTAGTGCTCGTACCTCCTCTGCAAATCGCCTGAGTCGTGGTCGTCTGCCTAATTGCTGCCCGAGCGTAAGCAGCCGCCGATGCAAAACGACAGAAGCCGGGTCCAGCCGGTGTCCGTGGCACAACACATTCAGGACTATTGCGCCGTTCCGGCGTGGGCTTCCGGACCAGATCCCCGCCATTGTTGCTCTCGTCAGAGCTTGAACACGACTTTGGCGGTTGCCATACAGCGGTTCCATACATCGCCTTGGTCGTTGCTGCAGCGGCTACGTATCGTTCCCTTTCTTCCATCGGTACGGAGGTGTCGAGCCCGGCGGGCGATGGCTTGTGCCTTTTCGTGTCGCCCCTTTATGCGCTTGCTCGGCTGCCTCGGCGATCCTTGACTTACCGAAAGCATCGTCCCCAACACGTCGAAAGCCTGCTGTCTCTCTATCGTCTTCCCTTGCACTTTTACCGTCCTCTCACGGCTTTCACACGTTGTGTACCAGAAGGACCTTGCGGCTCCGACTCCCAAGTCTGCCGCATCCGCGAATCGTGTTGTTGTTTGTGCGGCCGCTTTGAACTGTTTCTTGTCGCTCGTCATGGCCTGGGTGTCGTCCAGGAAGGCCAATGCTGTTTGCTGCGTTGAAGGCTTCCCCTATTCCGGCCGCGGTTCTGTCCGTTTGATAGATGCCTCAAACTGCTCTTTGAAGTCATCCCATCGCGGTGCCGAGTTCCGGAAGTGTCTCTGAACAACTCCCCCACGCGTTTGGCCCACGTAGGATCCTGTCCATCTCTTCCGGGTTCCATGTAACATTCCCATCCTCGTCTTTGATGAAATTCACCTGTTTCCTGTCTTCCTGCTTCAGCCATGAGAAAATCCGCCCGGGTCGCGTCTTAACCGCTAGCTGCATGCGGTCGTACGCGTCTTAACCGCTAGCTGCATGCGGTCGTACGCGCGCGTCTCTCACCTTCTCGGCCTATCAGGCCTTCCATCATGTGCATGAGGTCCGCCCCTACAGGCGGGCTTGGTCTCCCCCATACTTCCTTGTACGGCCCTTCAGCCAAAAGGCGTGTTCCTATCCTTTTCGCTTTCTCCCATCGTCGCTTTCTCATCCGATCGGTTTGCATGCTGGCCGGTCCGTTCTCCCCATCGGCGGCAATGGCCTGCAGCTGCCTCAGGAGACGCGAGGTTGAGCGTTCTTCTACGCCGGCCGCCACACCGGTTCGTCTCCCCTGTGGTGCTGCGGTTGGTCGACTTTGGATCTTCGTTTCTCTCGTCCGGCCTGTAAACTTCTTCTCCAACTTCTCGGACCTCCTCGCCAGATACTCCTCCGCAGGTCCCGACGCCAGTCGCCTCCTTCACCGCCTTCCTGGCCAAGGCCCGCGCAAACTTATCTCTCATCTTTGCCAGCGTCTCCTCGGCGAGCGATCTCTCATCTTCCTCGCTCAAATTTGGCATTCTTCTAGGAAAAGCCGCCGGCCTCACCATAGTTCTTTGCCGGTCCTGGAACCTTTCCAGATTCATTCGGACGACAATCGCGCGGTGCGTTCGTATCGCACGACCTCTACGCTTTCGACTGCGCATGGCAGCCTCGTTGGCTAAAACGAGGTCTATCCGCGTTCCTCCCTCTGCCTGCCAGCATGTTTTTGCTGGCGACGTCCCGTTTCGCATGGCGACATGGTGAGCCACGTCGGTCCACTGCCCAATCGAAGTCGCGGCTCGCAGGGTCCGCGCTGTTTCCTGTCGTGTTGAAGTCGCCTAGGATAAGGGTGGGGACGCGGCTTCTGCCGAGGGCAGAAGCGGCTTCGAACATCTTCTCGAACAAGCTCTCTCTCGACTCCTGTTTGCCGGCATGCCCGTATGTTGTCATCCTGTGCAGCATGTTCCTTCCTCCTCCAATTGGTGTGGCCACGTGGTGCCATCTTCCTGTATCCCACAACGTCCTTTCCAGCTCATGTTTTTTCCAGGAATCCAAACCTTCTTTCCCCCGCTCGGATATAAAACCAGGTACGGTCTGCGTCCCGCCTCTCGCCGCTTTGGTCGTCGGTTGTGGCTTCGCCGTGCACAGCCGTCCCCCAATTCCTTTCGGACAAGTTGCTCATACACGTTTGCGACGGTGCATCCAGCCGTAGTTCTTGCATCGCTATGAAGTCCGCGTCAAGCGTGGCGACGAGGTAGTGCTTCCGGTAGGAAGTCACGTTTACCGTCGCGACGGATATCCCCCTCGGCCGGGTCGTCGTCCGCCTTGATCTTTGTGAGGGCAGCGTCTGCGGCGGCTGTCGTGGCTGCGAGGTCGACTTCTCGTGGCACGGGTGCGGTTGTCGGTGTGGGGGCGGTGTTCTAAAGTGCAACCCATCGTGGAGTGAGAAAGCGGTGGAGGTCAGATGGGGCGGACCGGACACTAGTGATAACCTACCAACCATTACACTGCTGTTAATCGCCCAGCGAACAGCTCGTCTCCGTACGTTCGGTCAGTTCCCATTCTCTGCAGGTACTGCGCCATCTCTTCTCCTCCCAAGTAGTTGTAGTACCTTGCGGTATTCGCTTCGATGTCTCGGACCACTCGCTCCCTCAATGTGCCTGCGTCGATTCCGCCGTAGCTATCCGCTATCGCCGAGAACTGGCAGTTCCCGTCTCCCGGAACTTGGATGTACCTTGCGCACATACCACGCGCCGTTCGTTCCATCCACTCATAGTCGGTGTCGTCGTCATCTGCCGTTCCCGTTACGTCCCCTCCTCCGACCAGGCTGGCCTCGCTTCATTGCGCGGTCGGCGACGATACAAAACCGGCGTCGACTGCCTGTCCGATTTATTTGTCGTGGATGCAGCGGAGTTCTGCATCTTCGCCGGTGGCTTTGCTTCGTTTCATTCCTGAGACGCCGATTCGGTGGGACCTCGCCCTTTTCTTCGCCCCCGTCTTCTGGCCCCCCGGCTTGGTGCCTTTCGTCTTCTTGGTCTTCCCTTCCTCGCGGTCCGCACTCGGCTGTCGCCGCGGTGACGGCGACTTCTGTGCTCCGGCCTGCTTTGTCTGCACTTCCGCCAGTCGCTTGGTGAGGTCCTCGATCTGGCGCTTTCAGCTGCGCGCGCAGCTCCTCCATCTCTGTTACTTCTGGTTTAGGGCCTGCTGGCCCAGTGGCCGATTCAATGTTGAAGTCCTTCCCGCCGTTACCGCCCTTCATAGGACTGCCTTTCGCCTCTAGGCAAAAACCCGTTTTCACAATTCTTTCCGCCACTCAAACCCTTCGCTGCACTCCCTTCCTCGGGCAGTTGCTTCCCAGCCTCGCGCCATCGTTCGGTTCCCTTTCTCTTTCCGTAGTAGCTCAAAAACTCCGCCCAGGTGTATCTTTCCTGCTCCCGTACTGAGCCGACCTCTGCAGGGTCTCGTCTCTTCTCCGGTGCCGCTGCTTGCACCCACCTCTGTTCGGTCTCGGCGATCGGCCGGGCTGAGGAAACCTCGATGCGTGTTCCCCCGCTGGTAACACCGAAGACCCATTAGGTCGGCTCCGTTCCCCTCACCACTACGAGCACCGTTCCTCTCTTCGGAATGACTTTGATTGCAGTCACCCCCTCCCATCCTGCCGTTCTCAGAAAGGCTTCAGCCTGGGCTGCCGTGGTCCGTTTTGCAAATCCGTAGACGTCCCATGGCATCCCGTTCCTTTTTGGCACGGCCTTCTCTCCCACCGCGGTCCGGACGCGTTCGTCGGCCTCCGGTGCCACCCGAAGCCCGAGCCCGCGCCTGTTGGCCAGACGATCGGCCCTGCGCCTTCTTATCGCGCACGAAAACGCCGCGATGACCCGATGCGGCCTCGAGCGTCTTCGCCTGCTCGCCGATGACACGCAAAAGTGCGCCGATAGATCGCGCCGGGTCCTCGGCTCTACCGCGTGTCTCAACACCGGTGATCCCGATGGCTCGGCTGTCAACGCCCGCCTCCCCTGCGAATCGCTGAAGGTAAGCTCGCAGGTTGCTAGTCGCCTCTTCCCACTCTCCCGACTTGTGTACTGCCGGGGAACATGCGCAGGCAGTCGATGGGTGTCATCCCACTCACGCGCGTCTGGCATTTGCGCTTCCCTCATCGTCAATTTCGAACTGACCGGCTTTTCTCCCAGCTGGAAGAGGGTCCCCGTCGTCGTCAACCCGGGTTCCTCGTCTGATTACGACCGGGCTTGTGTGCCCCTTCAGGCCTGCCAGCTCTGGCACCGCGTCTAGCACCACCATCGCACATGCTCCTTTTCGCACGCCTTCACCGACGGCTTTCTTCGTCTCCGCACGACTCGCAATGGCAACGCCTGCGATACAACCTTGCAGCGCCTGCACGTCGACGACGGCACGTCCCAGTCCTCACTTCGCAGCTCGGCATGCTGCTTGCTCTTCTTCGCTGGCACCCACTGCTATGGGGCCTCTGCCTTTGCCTGCGTCGGCCGCATTGTCTCATCAGAGTCAACGCGTTGCCCAGGACCACTCGGAGGTGCAGACATGTTGATGATCGTTTGTGTGATTTTCTTGTTTCCCAGTCCCACCCTTGTTGCAATAGTGGTATGGTCCTTTGACACAGTGAGCCGATGCCTCTCATCTCACCTTTAACACTGCTGAGTCACGCATGCTCTTGACAGACGCTAGCGTCCGGCATTTCGCACGCGCGTCGCAGTCGTTGGGTGGTATTGACAACTTCGTTGCTTCACTGCCGCAGGTTCCCCCCTGCCCTGGGAGGTCCGCTTGGCTGTCTTCGGTTTGTGTTTCCGCGTTGGTGTTGTTGCTTCACTTTTGGACTCCTTCTTCGACTTCGCACGGTCCCAACGTCCTGGTCTGCCCTGGGTGCACGTCTTGCGCTCAGTCTGCGCAGTTCGTCTCTCCTGCTTGACTTCGTATTTCCATCGGGACTGCTTGCGTTCCCATCCCGACGGGCAATGCCTCTGGGGACGAAAACTGCCGTTCAGCGTCGCAGCCTTGCGGAGTCCTGCTTGCGGTACGGCTCGCACCTTGTCGCCGGCCTTCTTCGCCGTCTGCTCTCGTGCGGCTGCCTCATACGCGCGCATCACGTCTTCGAAGGCCTGCTGGTTCGACATCTGCGGCCTCTTATTGAGGCCGGCCATGTTTCCGCCTCCAAGAGATGTCAGGACGTTGACGTGCATCTCGAGTGCCGGATGCACTGGCTTCTGTACAATCTTTGCCAGGCGTCGCATCGCGCTTCATTGCGTATGACTTCGCGGTCACCGAGTCGCGATATTCCGCCGTCGCTCGTCTTTGAACCTGTTCGATAGAGCGTCGGCGTCTGCGTTCTGCTCGCGTGGCACGTGCTCTAACTTCACGAAGACGCCTGTCTGCCGCAGCTCCGCTTCCTCCGCCTGCGCTCTCGCCTTGTGTGGGCGTAACGCTTCGGAGCAGCGCGCGTTCCCTGTCATTTGGGAAACGACAAGTTCGCTGTCCCCCCGTACTACCAGCTCTCCGCTCAGCCCCGGTTGGTCCTGCAGTCGGTGTAGTGCCTTGACTAGAGCCGTGTACTCTGCGATGTTGTTCGTCGCTCGCTCCTCGATCGGGGCGCAGATTTCCCACCGCTTCTTCCCCTCGAGGTAGTACACTGCTCCTGCACCCGACACGGCCCCTCGCGTCCCGTTGTTCCGCGAGCCGCCGTCGAAGAAGACTGCCGTCTGCGGCGATGGTAGTTCGTCCCTCGCCACCCACCGTTTCTCCTTCTCTCCCGGATTGCGTTTCTCTCGCCACCGAGTTTTGACAGGTGTCAGCGTCAGCCCGCTGAACAGCGAAGTCGATCGCAAGCTCGAAAAATGTCGTCGAGACATCGCCTCCTTGTTCCGCCCATCGCTTCGAAGAGCTCCACTTTGCCATCGCCAAGAGCATCTCGTGGGAGTCGGGCCAGGCCGTAGTGCTCGGTCGGGTTCTCTGCACGTCGATTGGGTACACGGCCGTCGGGGGCTTCGGGTTCCACCCCCACGGGTAGTCGTCGACACGAAATTCTTTTCGCCGGCAGTTCTTCTCAACCAATCCCTCCACCCGTTGTCGCTCAAGCATTATGCGCGCACACATAAGCTGGATCGGGCCTGCCATGTCTGCTTCCCCGTCGTGGTGTGTCTGCTTCGGCACGACGCCACAGAGAGCAAGACATTTTGGCATGTTCGGGCGGCTTGCGAGAAGGTGTGAATATTCGCTCCTCACTGCGGCCCATCTGGTGCATTCCCACCACATGTGCTGCTCGTCTTCGGGTACTCCTGCATTGCAGTACTTGCGGATTTCGTGTCCGACCGTCGAAACTGCGTTGGCGATGACTGCTCGCACCAGCCCTTGCTGGTACCCTGTCAGCCCACCTTCCGTCAGCAATCGTCGGGTTGCCGGTCCGTCTATGCCGTGTTCGATTCCCTCGAGCTGTCCTCGCGCGACCTTCGAGTACCTGTGTGTGCGGACGGCCTCCCTTACCGCATGTTGAAATTCGTCTTTCGCCACTGCCGCTCGTCTCCTTGCGCTCCCGTCCTCTGCGTCGTTGTCGCAAAAGAGGTTCCAGTTCCCTTGGTGCGTCGGGTCTCGTACAAGTCCAAGCTCTGTCCATGTCCATCCCACCTGTTCGACAGCCTCTTGGAACAGAGCTATCGGCCCCTTCTTTTTGACATGGAGCTCGCCTCGTTCCTCTCTTTCTCTCCTCTCCGCCCGTACCTCCTCTGCTAACCGCCTAAGTCTCGGTTGTCTACTTAACTGCTGCCCGAGCGTCAGCAGCCGTCGATGCAAAATTACGGATGCTGGGTCCAACCGATGGCCTCGGCACAGCACATTCAGTACAACTGCGTCGCTTCGCCGTAGACCTCCGGACCAGACACCCGCCATCGTCGCCCTCGTCAGCGCCTGGACATACTTCTTAGGCGGCTGCCATACCGCGGTTCCGTACAGCGCTTTGGTCGTCGCTGCAGCGGCGACGAAGCGTTCTCGCTCCTCCATCGGCACCGGTAGGTGGCGAGCTCGGCGGGCTGTAGCTTGGGCCTTCTTGTGACGCCCCTTTACCCGCTCGACGCCCCTTGCCCCACCGAAAGCATCGTTCCTAAGACGTCGAACGTCTGTTGTCTTTCAAAGCAGGTGCTTATACAAAAATACTCAAGGGGCTGCCTTGTGCTTACTTCGAAGGAGGCTAGAGGGGAGAAACAATACAACTACAAAATGGGTCTTTTTTGTTGAACGCTTACGCATCAGAACCCCCAGGGACCACGCAGTGGCTACACTAAATCTGAAGGCGGAGCAAGGTCCTCCGCTTGAGGCGACCAGACGCCCTCTGGCGTGTCGTCCTCTCTGGCTAGCACCCCGCGGGTGTACGGGTCGGCTCTCTGTTTATCAGTCGGTACCCACTCGGCACTGATGACAAGGCCGGCCGCCCGCGCAGCATCAAAAATCCTCGCCAAAAGGACATTTGCTGCAAAGTTCTTCGAGTGCCCCTTGATGAGACACTGGACAGCCGGAAGGTTGTCAACCATGAGTCTCACGCGCGTATTCGTGTGAAACCTTGCGGTCAGGTTTATGCCCCTCAGCACCGCAAACAACTCCTTCAAAAAGATGTGAGTGTGCCTCAACTTCAAGAACGGGCCCTGCGATATCCGCTCAGGCTCGCCCTCCAGGACTGCGGCCCACCATGATGATGAGGCGTCCGTCCAGAGAGTCACTGATGAGGAGACCGACTTCGAACGACTGACCCAGCGGTTGTCTTCGACGAGGGAGGTGAGGTGCTCCACCTCACGCACGGTCGAGGGCGGAACCGTCCTGGACATGTCCCAGTCAGCTGGCTCCACCAGGGATGAGGCCAGCCTCTGCAGGAAGGACAATGAACACCGGGCGTAGGCCAGCTGGAAATGCGTCGTGTAGGCAAACCAGACCAAAGCCCCAAATACCCGGTAAAACTCGCGGGGTGACGCCCCTCCGCGTTTAACTCTGGCGAGCTCGGCAGAGCCAAGTAACTTCGCCACCCATGCGTCCGCCATTCTGTATCGAGCGGGGCGGCTCGAATGGGAGAGGTCAAAGTGGAGGCCCAGAAGGTCGAACTCCCTGAGCGGTATTCCAAACTGCTCGTCGTTTTCGTTGAGCTCGCAGTTGACGCTCTTGCAGCGCTGCAAAAAAGAGTCAAACCGCGAAGTTGCTTCGCTCAACGAATCCCCAACGACGACGAAGTTGTCGACCCAGGGCAGACCGTCAGACTCCGGCAGGAGTACTCGAGAGGCCCTCTGCGCTATCGCCGGAGCCCAGCTCCAGCCCATGCACATGGCCACGAGTTGAGCCTTCACGAAATGACCCCGCGGTCCGGCCAAGTGCATGCCAAAAAATGGGCGGATTATCGCGTCCAGCCGGAACTGATAGAAATAGCTCCTGGCGTCTGCGAGAAACACCACCGACGAGGCCAGAACGCGGTCGATGACTTCGTGCACGGAAGGAAGCAGCATCGGAGGCGGACGCGCCATGATCGCGTTGAGCTTCCGCCCGTCACATACGAATCGTTGCCCCCCGCTCTTCTTGTCGACAGTGAAGGCAGGGAGGACGACCTTTGACGGGCTCGAAGCGAGCTCCGTCACTCCATACCTAACCAGATCCGGGAGATGACGAAGCATGCGCCTTGACGTCGTCCGCGTGAACCCTCTTTCCGTCAGCGCTTCCTCCGCTCCCGGGAGCAGGGCGGAACGGAAGGACTCCCAAGAGCGAATCACATCCAGCACGCCACGCAGCAAACCCTGGCTGTCCAAAGCAGTAAGTTCGTCGGACTGCGGTCGCCATGCTGTTGGAAACTCTGATACTGAGCAACCGCCCCAGAAAAAGTGAACCTTAGGCCCAAGTTAGGGTACTCTCTTGCCAAGAGTCTTGGCAGGAGTCTTGCCAGGTGTCGGTGGAAACACCCACGGCATGCACCAGTTGGGTATTTCCGACCCGGTGCACGAGAAATCAGGGCTCGGAGTCCGAACTGCGGGCTCGAACCTTTCACTTGTTTTGTGAAGGATTTTCCTTCAGTTTTTGCTCGGAGTTGCACTGTACTCAGACTGTCATTTAGTCCCGACAACAACGTGTTTTCAACAGGCAAGCTGCACTTCAATTGCAATACACTAGTGTTTTTGGGGGGGGTCTGAGACCCCCCAATTCCACGCCGTGTATCGTTATATTACAATTGAACTCAATTGTAATTGGCCCCCCCCAGTACCGGGGGGGTTGGGCGACTCTGAAAACGAGAACGAGGCAGAAACTCTGGTTTCGTCGCAATTTTTTTGCATTTTTGGGTACCTACCTGAGGTTTTCTGACGAAAAAGACGTGAGCATATTTTCAGTCGTCTGGGCAGCTATTTTAGCTATTTTTAGCTATACCTACCCCCCCCCGTGTTTAAGATCGCGCCCTCCCCCCCCGTGTATAAGATCGGTTTTTTTGAGAAATGAGGGCGATCTCATACACGGGGGGGGAGTGGGGTGGGGTCCCGCGCAGCGGGAATTTTTTTTTTTTTGGGTGTTTTACTGTGGGGGGGGATTTTGGCCCCGCGCAGCGGAAATTTTTTTTTTGGAACAACATACCACGCTGGACATGTCAGTACAAAAAAGAAAGTTGGCAGCGTTGGAACCTGCCATGTAAAGATACAAAACAGGTCCTTCGCACACACAAATAAAACACGTGCTAAAAATATGTCCGTTCTGAGAAGCGACTTCGACGGGGGCTCTTTCGACTGGTCTTCGATCCAGACGAAGGTGTCGGTGCCCCCGGGAATTATCCGAGCCGAGGAAGACGGCGCTTGCATTTTCCCGATGTGCTCAAAGAGCCATGCCGGGGAAGGGCTGACCCACTGCTTCAGATGCGGCCTCACGGCGATCGCGTCTTGCCTGAAGGCAAACCTGGGGTGCAAGAGCACTGCCCAGGGCTTCGTGGACCGAATGGGGGAAGACGAATGGGTCTGCCCGGTCTGTACGTGGCTTCTGCAGCGGGGTCAGAAGTGGGAGGACGATCGGGAGATGGAAGGCGTGGACGCAGTACTCGAGAGCCGTCCGAACCCGGGCTCAAACATCGCCGGCGTCGACGTCGACGAATTGCTCGAACAAACACCACCAGGGCCCTTAAAGGCGCTCGTAGAACATCTTCTTGCCCAAACCAAAACCCAAGAGGGAATTGGAGAGTTTGACATACGAATGGCAAACTCATGGGTACCGAAGGTTGCAACCTCTAACCAGAAGAGTCAGATGATGACCGAAGTGCGCTACCGTTACGGGCCCATTGAAGAAGACTTCAAGGCCAGTGTACCTGCGTACGTGCACGAGACCCGTGTCCTGTTTTCTGTCTTGGACAGACTCCTCCCTGTGCCGAAGGACTCGAGACAAGTCCTACAGGTTGCCCATCAACTGCTGGTTCGCCTCGAGGCCCTAAGAATCCGCAAGCTGCAGGGTATGCCTCAACAACTGGCTTGGGAGTCCAAGCTGCAGTTGGTAGATGCCTCTGAGTTCTCTCGCACAGTGTTAAGAAACGCCCTGCGAGCTGTCGAGGTGGCCAACGAGGAGGACAGGAGAAGGAGGAACACGGACGGGCTCAAGAGAGCCTCGTCCGAAGGTGAATTCTCCAAGAGGAGAAGGACCGAAACCCTCTCGAAGTCGGGAAACGGGCGGAAGTCCGTATGAACGACTCCCCCCGCGCCAAGTCCTCTCCAACCGCTGAAGCGGAGTCGGGGCCGCCCCCAGAAGGCCGACTACCTGATCAGCCCAGAGGCTGTCCAGGGGCTGCGTCAAGAGACGTTGAGAACGCTGGCCGAGTGTTACAAAGACACTACCTCCTCGGCTATGACGTCGGTGGTGACCCGGGCTCAGCTATTCATTCAGCAGCTACGACAGTTGGACCCGGAAATCTCAAGAGAGATGGGTTTCCTCATGTGGCTGCAACGAAAAATCGATGCGAAGGAAATCCAACCAGGCTCAGCCAGCCAGTACGTGACATACTGGATGATGGCCGATATCCCCCCGCTAAAGGCTTTTCGAAAAGCACTGCACTTGAAGGAGAGAGAGCTCGAGAGAAGGGAACTCCTGGAGACGAAACTGGTCTCCAAGAGCCAGGTTCTTGGACTGCTGGCGAAATCCACAGGGTTATACAAGGTGGCGTTGGCCGCCCAATGGAGCCTCGCGTCTCGTTTTGTGGACCTGGAACGTCTCCAGGTCGGACACATAAAGGAGAAACAAGAGTTTTTCCTCGTACTTCTCGTAGGGGGGAAGACCGACCCTACGCACCAAGGTCAAGGGATCCTCATACCGAAGACGGGATGGGTGTTCCAGACCGTGATCAGCTGGTGGAGACGACAGAGATCAACTCTCCTGCTTCCGGGCCTAAGCATCGCAGCCTACAACAAGTGGCTCAGAGGCCATCTTGGGGTCACCAGTCACATGATTCGCCACAGTGCACTCACCGAGATCGCCCGGGTGGGTGGCGAACAAGCGGCGCAAGCAATGGGGAGGCACGTAGACGTGAAGAACGTGAGGTTCTATACCCCGATGGAGACTTGGGAGTCGACGAGCGGAACAATCCGGGGGGCCGGAATTCTGCAGTAGGTTTCGACCGTCCCTTCTGGGCTCCTAATGTGGCCCGCAGCTTAAGTAAACTGCATACATATGATTACGCCATGAGGTGGGTGGACCACGAGATGCCCCGAGGCTCCCGTGCCACAAAGGCCTGCTTTGAGGGCCTCGTCGACAGCATCACTGAATCGTGGGTGGACACTGACCTGTTGCTACGAGACTTCCCTGCCTTAGAGATCAATTTGAAGTGGTTTCGAAATCCCGCTTTCCTCGAGGATATCCTTTCGACCGAGTTCAAGAACGCCCCAGGCCCCCCTAACACTAAGTTGAAACAGCACCTTAAAAGACTAGAGGAAATCGGTCTCTGTGAGGCAGTCCCCCGGTCGGAGGCGGAAAGATCCTGGTTCCACGGCGCCTTCACAGTTGCTAAAAAGAAGGCCGGGGTACTCAGGTTCATTCTCTCGTGCAAGGGGGTGAATGAAGCGGTGAGAATGTCGGGACACCCGGTTCCGCCATGCCACCTTCCCTCGTACAACTCAATGCTGCTGAAACTCATGCAATGTAACTTCGTTTGTGAGAATGACGCGAAAGGTTTTTTTTACCAGTTTTTGCTGCCGACCTCAGTGAGAAAGTTTTTCTCGTTTAGAGTCGGGTCTGCGAAACGCAGGTTAACTCGGCTACCGATGGGTTACTCGCCAGCACCTCAAGCGAGCCAAGCTGTGGCCGAGTCTATCGGTGGACTTGCGGCGAAGAGTTCTCCTTCTTCGGTTCACATCGAGTGGATCGACAATTTCATACTCGGAGACATACACGAGGAAAAGTTGTGGAACACCCAAAGACGATTGTGTTCGCTGTGCGACCGATACGGAATTGTACTTGGTGAGGAAGGCCGACCGACGTCCGAAGCCTCGCTCCTTGGAATGGAAGTGAATCTCCAAGACAAGAAGTGGAGACTGAGCACTACGTGGGTTCAAAACGTTGTGCCAGCCCTCCAATTGGTACTCCGCTGCAGGTCCCCGTTGAGAGATTTTTGGCGAGTCGCAGGCTGTATCATGTGGCGGTACCACGTCATGGCTCGGCCTCTCCACCACGTCAAGACGTTGTTGGGCTGGATGTCCTCCGTTTCCGCTCCGGACATCGCTTGGAGCGCCCTCTGCGATATCCCGGACCCTGTCCGTTCCATACTCACGAGAGAGGTCGACATACTAGCCTCGAACAGCTGGAAACGGTGGCTGCGGCCGGAATGCACGGTTCGGACTGTCTCCGACGCGTCTATGTCGGGATGGGCTTACGTTCTTACCGAAAAGAGCATTGCCCACGGTGTTTTCCCGAATCGCTATACTAAAAGCCACATCAACATAAAAGAGTTATACGCGGCGGTCCAGGCAGTAAAACGAATTTGCGTACCGGGCATCCGGTTCAGGATTCAGATCGAGGTGGACAACACAACTGTGGTCGCTATCCTGAATAAAGGTTATTCCCTGATATCTGAGACGCAAGAACTACTCGATGAGCTGGTTGAACTTCTGGACCGAAATTTTGTCGAGGCTATGCACGTCCCTGGATCCCTTAATGTGGCCGATAAATTCACCCGGATGGCCTACCAAAGACGCTGGTCTGGGTCCCTCCTCTAGAAGCTTTGATTTTCTTTGACGCAACCCATTGTGCTGGCCCTTGCTTGACCTCGGCCTCGTAGCGCCTTACTGGCAGCTCATTGCCGTTATCACAAGCGCTTCTCCGAGTGATGTGACGCGTCTGCAACATGTCTCACAGTCCCCAGTAAGAACTGAGGACCAGCCTGCGAAGATTCTTTCGGCAGTCCCGACAGAGTTTTCCAGCAAACAATGCCGAGAGGCCACAACGAGCGAAGTTGTTATATGACAAGACTAAAATTACTGCACGGCAAGAGCCAACAAACAGCAGTACTAAAAAAGACCGAAGAGGGGTTCGGCGATCTTCCTCTTCCAACTTCCAACGACTCTTGTACTTACCGACGTAAAAGGGGTACACGTGCTCAACGACGCCTTTTCTTTTTTGGAACAACATACCACGCTGGACATGTCAGTACAAAAAAGAAAGTTGGCAGCGTTGGAACCTGCCATGTAAAGATACAAAACAGGTCCTTCGCACACACACAGGTACTTTTCTCTAGGAGGTTCTGGCGGGAAAATATCTCTTGGGCCCCCCAAGTTGGGAGATACACAGATCCTTGGTTGCCCGTGGTAAGTTGCGGTTTTTTTCCTTCTGCTGGTCTTCCGAATGCAAAACCTCTGCAGAAAGGGGAATCAAGGGGTATTTGATCCTGGCCGTCCTATTGAGTTCATTGAAGTTGACACACCCGTCTCACGGAGAAGAGCCTCTCGTCGCAGCACGAATATGAGGGGAACGAAGGGCATCACCTGGACCCGCCAAAGAATCTAGAAACTTGGTGGTCGCGTTTCCGGCGAACACACAAGACCGTAACAACAAGGAGGATTGGCTCATATGCCACTCTCCAGCTGTTCGTGGGCATCCCCTCTCTGCCGTAGACTCAGCGTGAGTTGGTGTGCCAAATTGCAAAAAGTGCAGCCAATCAGCAGCACCGCAAACCCGGCGTGGTACCTTCAACCCGGCGCGTCTTCTCCTCGGAGCAAACTTCTTTGTTGGAGACGAAAGCAGGACAAACTCACTAAGCTAACCTATGTCATAGGCTATGACCTCAGGCCGTTGAGACATTTCCTCGGGAACTCATCCGAGTCATCGTAGCCGTCGAAGGGGGGAACATGATGGAAACGCAGCTTCGGGAATCGGGGTATGAAGACGAACGACCCTGACACGGGCCTCTGATTAAATGGGCGTGACTACCAGGCTAATACTGAAAGACTGTTCGCGATGTGCAGCTGCCGGACAGACTAATGGTAACTTGGCAGCCAGGCAAGGGAGTAAGGGAACGCTGGAGATTCGGCGGCAACGAGAAGGACAGATTCCCGGAAACGCAAGGAACATGAGATATTCCCCTACGAGCTCGGAATATCGTCCTTGTGGTCCTGCGTCTGACTCTGACTCGGAATGTCGTCCTGGCCGTGGGTCTGGTCCTGCGTCTGACTCTGACTCGGAATGTCGTCCTGAGTCTGGCCCTGACTCTGGGTGTCCAGATCGTTCTTGGGGACACGGAATTTGGCCCGAGGTTGTGCTTCCAGCTCCTGCACCAATCCCGAAATTCTGTCCCATGCCGCGAGAAGGGTGCTCACTATCAGACCCTTATCAGTCGCTACAAAGTTGGCGGGGAGTTCCACACTCGCCTTCCTCGCCACTTCGCGCAGCACCGTCTTATTCCAGAGACGGAGTCGCGCCTCCCTGCCCTTGTCGGAGTCCGGCTGCGTCTTGGCAACGTTGACATGAGCATGCCACAGCAGACCTTTCCGCTTTCCATTCGTCGTCGTTTTCGTGGGGGCCAGATTCGTATGGAGGAGGCGGTAGTGCCTTCGAACGTCAGCCTCGCTGAGGCACAATTTTCCGCAGCTGGCGGTCGGACAGCGCCACTTGTGCTCTTTTCCGCGGAGAGAAGGCCTGAAGAAATCGGTCGGGATTTCGATGTGAGTCCTTCGGCGGAGTTGGTGGAAACACAAGTAGTGCCCCTCACCCGTTCTTGGCACGTGGGTGTCCTCTTCTTTCGCGTCGTTGTCATCGTCCTCGTCCTCGGATTTGGCGCTGGCCTGCGTGGGAGCAAGACTTTCCGCGTCGTTTTCGACGTCACTCTGCGTCGATGGCATTGCTTGGGGCTGCTGCTGAGAAGGCGGATGCAGCAACGTGTGAGCACGGTCGGGCTCGTCTTCCGGAATGGGGGTGTAAAAAAACCCGGAGGTCTTTTCCTGCATCGACCTCTCCAGAAAGTACGGCGCACGCAATGCCGGGATCCTCTTGCAGTGCGCGCATGTAGCCGCTTTGCGGCCCTCGCATCGCCGAAAGACGACAAGGTTTTTTCCGCGGTCCATGTGACCGTTCATCAGGCGGTATTCCTCCATGAGGGCGGTTTGGTCATCTTCGACGATCTTCTTGGACGACGAGAGGAAGAAACGGATGTCGTCGTAGTCTGTGTAGACCTTCCGACGGCAGTCGTAGACAGGAGCCGCAGCTGCGGCAGCGACAGCAAGACAGGCAGCGACCGCGATTCTGCTGCCGGGTAGGAGGCCCCGGTGTTCAACAACAGGAGCCAGCGTCATCATCACAGACGCCACAACAGCAGCGAATGCAGAAGGCGGATTGGTCGTGCTGCCTTTACTTTTCCTTCCAACCTTCTGTTGGGGCGGCACCGGAGCAGCCGGACCAGTTGGTGGAATGGCGGAGCAAACGAAGGTCAGGGAACCCGAGGCGAAATTGAATCTGTCACTCATTTCCTTAGTGGCCCGTTCGTGCATCTCCCTGTCCTCCCGTTGGGTGGATTTCGGAGCTGATCCGAATGAGCAACCCGACAGCCGGCTTGTCAGGTGCGACATTGCCCTTTCCACTGGGTTGTACGCGCTGTGGCCAGCCGCGTAGGTGACGCACACGAGAGCATCGAGACGAAAGTCTCGGAACAACCGCCACAGCGAAAACCCCGTCGCCAACGAAGAGGGACCGTAGTCGCAAGCGTTGTCCGAGATGATGCAAACCACGGGCGGGATGAAGGCTTTTTCTAGCAGTCTGGTGTCGTTGGTGTTCGTCTGGCTGTTGGTGCGAGAGTACTTCGTCGACCGTAAGAAGATACGCACGGGTCCGTTCCGGGGGTAGGGGTAATGGAGCCGGTTGTTGGCGTCCTTCGCGTGGTTTTTCGAGAGGCTCAGCTCCGCTGCCTCTGGGACCAACTCGAGGATACAAACCGGCTTCACACCTGCCCCTGACACGAAGCTGTGATCATCGACCTGAGGCTTGCGGGGTTGTCCAGGTTCTTCAACACGATAGTATGTCTTCGTGTTGATGTTCTTGTTCACCGCAACGACCCCCAGAGGAACGATACACTTGGCATCGACGCTTAGGACCATCGCTTCGGTGTGTTCGTTCGAAGCGTTAGCGAACATCGCTGCCTCGACCACCAGCCTCACCTGGGACCTGCAGAAGTGGTCGTCCACATGGTGCTCCCGTCCTGTGTCCTCGTGCCCTTCGAGCCGAACGTCAAAGCGGTTCAGGTACTTCGACGCAGCTTTCCGGCCAGCATGCGGTGCCTTGAACATGCGCCGCAAGCAAGACTCGGACAAGGCGAAACCCTCGGCTACGAGGAGGCGGTGAAGCTCGGTTGGTGTACACCCCGCCTTCAGCTCAGTTTCCCTCCGCCGAGCATGGCTCTTGGCGGAGAACTTTGAGAGCAGCAGGCGGATGCGGTCCACAAGAGCGGGGTACTTCTCTGCCATCGGCTTTGGTCCCCTTTTGTTGGTTGGCAGGCTTTCCAGCGTCGGCAGGGGTTGCTGCAGTTCAGGGCTGGTTAGCCACAACTTGCCACAATGTGGCCCATTGGGCCACAACTTTAGCCACAATGTTGTGGCTAAATTGTGGCTAAATGTGCAAATTTTTTGATCGAAAAAAAGACCACCCAAAACACGCTAAACACCGTTTTTCGGGTAGATTTTCGTGTTTTTTGGATGGTTTTGGGTTTCTGCGCCTCATACCCCCCCAACAGACCTCGAGTTCGCCTTTCGTGGATTCGAGTGGTTTTTGCCAACTTGCAGCCAAGTGCTGCCAGTTTCTGGGGTGACTCAGCCAGAATTCGCTATTATTTTGCGAAATCCGCGGCGTGTGGGGGTTTTCCCGGTTGGTACTGGACCCTTTCGACAATTTCAGGTGGATTCTGTGCGAATAAACGGGGGAAATGCTTGCCAGGCTCCCCGGTCCCGTGCGCTGCGCAACACGGGATGGGTATCTTCGTGTCACGTGCACGTTCCAAACATGGTTCATGCTACCGCGGTCCCGGTTTATTGCCACTGCCACTCCCAACAGCTCGAGAGTCGACTGGGACTCACCTTTCCTCTCAGCAGTCCTGATTCAGGCTGCGAAAGCTTGACATCCTTCAATTCATGCCACTGACATTCTGAATTGAAGTTGTTCCAGCCGCGGACCTGCATGCAACGACGTTCACTCATCCACTCATCCGCTTTTTCGTTCTTCTTCGTCACGGCTTAGTTCAGTGCGAATCGCACCGAGCCTGGTCACCAGGTTGGTGCTGCTCGGAGCCGCACCCGAGGGAGATGCAGAACAGGTTGTATCACAACCGGTGCGCATCAGCTCTGCATCGCCGTGCACTGCACGGTGTAGCACTGCCCAGGCGCGGCGAGACCAGTGACCGTCATCCTGCTCGGTGTTCAGGAGGAGGTGACCCGCTTGGCAGGCAGCACCGCTGCGCAGTGTACTCTTCCGTACTCTGCACCGTGCAAGCGCCAGTCATGTGCTTACCAGACTCTCGGTTTCGCGTTCTCATCATGGCATCAAATTTGACGGTGAAATCAGCCCCCAGCCTGAGTCCAGGATAGGTTGCTTGCAATGCAACAGTTGCAACAAGTAATCGATGAACACGGAAACTTTTTACAGTAGCAAGGAACCGACAGCAAACTGGTGCACGGGTCGGTGCAAATCCTGTGCAACGGGTTTGCGGACATGATCGTGTCGCATTCGTAGTGAACTGTTGAAGTCATTATCCGCGATGACAGCCTACCCCGGGACTTGGACCGAGTCCTGCTGTCGAAAATACCACAGTGTTCAAAATCGCCGGCGATTGAATCGGTCTGGACAGCAGGCTGGTCGCCACACGGTTGCCACGTTTCTTTTTTTGAAGTGTACGGAGCCTGGGCCTTAGCCTTTTGAGAGGGAAACATGGGAACATGAATGTACCTGGCCATCCTTTAGCTCCGTTAGGTCGGGAGAGGAACGGTTTCCGGTGTGCCTTGTTGTCGGCTCCGGTTAGAAGTCCGGTTGGGGAGCTTCGTCACGTGTGGCCACCGTGTGGAACGAGGAGCCTGGCAAGGATTTCCCCCGTTTATTCGCACAGAATCCACCTGAAATTGTCGAAAGGGTCCAGTACCATCCGGGAAAACCCCCACAAGCCGCGGATTTCGCAAAATAATAGCGAATTCTGGCTGAGTCGCCCCAGAAATTGGCAGCACTTGGCTGCAAGTTGGCAAAAACCACTCGAATCCACGAGAAGCGAACTCGAGGTCTGTTGGGGGGGTATGAGGCCCAGAATACCCAAAACCATCCAAAAAACACGAAAATCCACACAAAAAACGGTGTTTAGCGTGTTTTGGGTGGTCTTTTTTTCGATCAAAATTTTTGCACATTTAGCCACAATTTAGCCACAACATTGTGGCTAAAGTTGTGGCTAAATGGGCCACAATGTGGCAAGTTGTGGCTAACCAGCCCAACTTGCTTCAAGGGATCTCGAGGCAGCAGTTTGTCTTCCAGATCGCTGACATCCAGGTGGCTGGCACAGTTGACGACAACCGAGTGCGACAAGCAGAGCACCAGCACCGGTGCCAAGGTTGACAACTCAACCGCGAAGTCGACAAGCTTCTGCCTCGAGATCCCTTGAAGCAAGTTGTTCAACAGGGCCAAAACCCATTACAGTATGTTATCCAAACTTTGAACGAATTACAGTATGGTCCGAACTTTGAACCCATTACGGTATGTCAATCCAAACTTTGAACCCATTACGGTATGGATTTTCAAACTTTGAACGAATTACGGTAGGTTCCAAACTTTGAAACCTATTACGGTATGATCCCAAACTTTGAACCCATTACGGTATGGTTTTCAAACTTTGAACCCATTACGGTGAGGTTCCAAATTTGAACCGATTCCGGCATGATTTCTAAACTTTGACTCTCAAAGTTTGAGCCCATTTCGGTGTCACTGTCAGGTTATAAGCCCAACACCAACGAGATACGATGAAGCGGACGTGGAGAGAGATCATAGATGTGAAGTTGGCGTCGATGGATCCAGTTTGTGTCTTTTGGCACATGCTCGAGGTTGGCTGCTTGCTTTGGACCTCTCGATTGCTGAAGGACCTCGCACAGATGCATCCCCAGGGGAAGTGCTCGGGTTTGAAGAAGAGTCGGTGCATGGTTGGGCAACCACCATGGCGGCGCACTCGCCCCTGATCCGCCCACCCCGGGGTCCGGTCCAATGCCTTCCTTCCCTGTCCAGCCGGTCGGCGGTCCGCCCGGCCCTCCGTCATCAGACTTCATGGGAGGAGGTCCCGACGAGTCCACTTCCGATTCGGGCTCGTCCGATTGCGAACTAGAGTCGGACTTGGAGTCCTGAAACTTTGTGAAAGGGTTCCAGGGTGAGGTTCACGCTCGAGTCGACCCTGTGGCTGAAACGCCGCTGCTACTTCCGGATCCAGACGGCTGCCGCTCGCGGAGTCAGACCGACTGCGAAGTAATGCTGCTCGAAATCTGCTCCCTCTGTACGGGGGCACGGAAACCCACGGTTGATTAGCCAACTTTCACTGCTGATCATGAAGTTTACTCATGAAGTTTTACCCTTCCTCCTCCTCATCTCTCTCTTTTCGCCTTCCTGTTGACGCAAGTGATGGACAGAATCATCTGCGAATGGCGCGAACGTTCCACAGCTTCCCTTTCTTCCGGTCCAATCACAATCCGGACGTGGCCGTAGGTTTCACTGCCTGCTGATCACGAGGTTTACTACAGCTGTAGCAACAGCACACAGCCAACCGTTCACGTGTCACAGACTAACGCCGCATCTTTGCGTTGAACGTGGATTTCGGAGGTCGCCGAATTGGAGATGAAAGTGAATCTGTTGCTACTGCGGTGCAGAAGGATGATGACTTAGGATCGGCCAACTGAAGACATGGTAGCTGCAACCATCACCCGTCCGCCTTAGAGTCTGACTGATCGACCACTGACGTGGCACTGTAGAGTCACCACAGAAGATGAATTTGTCGCCCAATTACATGCGTTGTTAACAACTTGCAGACTTCGACTGACAATGGTACCTAAATTGGGCTCAAATTTTACACTTGCCGGAATTCGTGAGGCGAAGTACTTTCTATTACTATCCCCAAACTTTTATACCATTCTATTACTATCGCAAACTTTTATACCATTCTATTACTATCCCCAAACTTTTATACCATTCTATTACTATCGCAAACTTTTATACCATTCTATTACTATCCCCAAACTTTTATACCATTCTATTACTATCCCCAAACTTTTATACCATTCTATTACTATCCCCAAGTTTTTATACCATTCTATTACTATCCCCAAACTTTTGTACCATTCTATTTCTATCCCCCCCCCAAATTTTTGTACCATTTGGTTGGTGTCCCAGCACTTGGCGTCAGTACCGAAAACGTTGAAGCGTTGTCCCACCGCACGAAACAAAGAGGCCCCTTTTTGCTTTGCCGCAAGTTTCTAAGCAAAGACGAAATCTCAAACTGCCAGCACGGAGTCTAAGTGGTTTCGGTCTCTCGTTTGCGGAGTCGACGACCCCGACATTCTGTTTTGCCCCGACTCCACCCTGTGGAGGGAGCTTCCGTGGGAATCCCACTCCAATCCTGTAGTTCCGCAGTTTGACGCTAATCAGGCTCAGATACGAGTCAGTACGCGTGCACGCAGCACGGTGCTGGATTCTGGAGTCTACGCTATATCGCCGAACAAAAGCCACTACGACTGTGCCCGGCCCAGGGTTCCACCGAAGATTTGGTCGACCGTTCAGCCACTCCGACGACTCAGACTGGTCGCCGGCCGCTGTGAAATCCACAAATAACGCTAGAAATCATCGGTCAGTTTCTTTGGCCCACCGCAGTCGCGCTCTGCTGCACAACCCTGCCGCCCGGGCCTGCGAGTCAGCACAAACCCTTCCATGTGGGTTACCGGCTTTGGTAATTCCATTTGAGAGTTCTCGCAGAACAGGTGTCATCAGGAATGCCAGGATGTCAACTGAGTCGGCAACATCAACTCGCAGAGCTTGGCTACGTTTCGTTTACGGGCAACACGTAGCATAGCTGTCAGCCACAAGGTTGCCACATTGTGGCCCCATTTAGCCACAAAGTAGCCACAAACCTTGTGGCTGCCTTTGTGGCTAATTATGCAAAATTTTGGTACCACGGAAAACCGCGTGGAACTAGCTTTTTCGGCCAGAAAATGCATCTGAAACACATTTTCTGATGATTTTGACAGGTTTTTGGGCCAGCATTTTGGTGAGCTGCTTCACCCTGGGCTCGGCATCCTGGTTGCGCACCCTGGGGTACCATTGGTAAACGGTTTACTAAAACTCTACTACTAAAGTAGTAGCAGGCATTATGCACACAGAATCGTGCATAATTCAGGTTGGCGAGAGTGACAGACCCGTTCTACTTGCAAAGCGCTTACCATTTCTGTCCGAAAACCCTCTGAGAGGGCCTCTCAACCAGCGACCGGCGCTCTCCGAGCAGTGTCACTGAGTGTGAGACTTAGCTAGCTATTTGGCCAGCTAGCTATTTTTGCTATTTATAGCTAAAAATAGCTTAGCTAAAATAGCTGCCCAGACGACTGAAAATATGTTCACGTCTTTTTCGTCAGAAAACCTCAGGTAGGTACCCAAAAATGCGACGACTTTTTGCTCGCGATCAGCTCTGATGGAGAGATCCGTGAAAAATAGACCAGGGACCATCCAGTATGTGCGTGGTTCGGGGGTCCTTACAAGATGCAGGCACCGGGCGTGGAAACCGCACCAGGTTTGCAGTGGGAAGGACAGGAATCGATCCCTGGCTGGTGACATTTCTTGGCTGGTCCACCGTGACTCCACGTGGCAGACTTTTTTCGAATTCCTGCTCGCGATCAGCTCCGATGCGAGAAATGGACCCGGAAATGAAAAGGATTGTTTGTGGTGCGTCGGGTTTTCCCCCAGGCCCTACGATACAAGTCTACCAGCATTGTTAGCAGAGACTGCCAGAGTGCAGCAAGCCAGACCCAGGTCCAGTCCTACTGTGCAGTAGTCTACAGGGGGGAAGCCCGATGAAGGGGGGGGTAGCACGGTGTGAACCTCATGCTGATCATCTGCCTGAAAAATTCCGGTAAACTGTGGAAAACGGCACAAAATCCGAGAAAATAGTCGGAATAGTGACATTTCCGTTGAAAATGCTCAGTCAGCTATTTTAGCTATTTTAGCTATTTTCAGCTATAGCTAGCTACCGGGGGGGGCTAATTACTATTGAACCGTATAATACAATTGAACCGTATAATACAATTGAACTTTTTTTTCGGGGAATCGGCGCATCCCAACCGTATAATACAATTGAATTGTAATGTTACTGTACGGCTGACACTTTCGCACTGCCGTTGAGTGTGAGCCAGTCAGTGAGGCGGTTTCAGGGCCGTTTTCGTTTCGGCTTTTTTTTGGAAAAGTCATGTTGGACCTCCAAAGCGGCGAAGAAATCTTAAAACGAGGTTTGGTGTGCATTCCGAACCCGGGTCTTTCAAAGGTTTTGAGCATGATCATGCTGATGTCGCTGGTGCCGTTGCTCGTGCCAACGTCTTGGAGCTGGCTGTGTGCGGGGATCATGAAGCACAAACATGGCAATGGGCCGGCAATCGCAGTGTGGCGGTGGCTCCGGAGCTGCTGAGCCAGCTCCGGAGTTGAGCTTCGGAGCCAGCCGGAGACACTGCCAATCGTCGGCATGGGGGCGATGGCCCATCGGATGGGACATCTTGTTATCCCCAGATTTATCGGTTTATCCGTCTGCCGCCAGCGCTCTCTGTCAAAAAGAGAAAGCAGTAAGTTCGTCGGACTGCGGTCGCCATGCTGTTGGAAACTCTGATACTGAGCAACGGCCCCAGAAAAAGTGAACCTTAGGCCCAAGTTAGGGCACTCTCCTGCCGAGAGTCTTAGCAGGAGTCTTGCCAGGTGTTGGTGGAAACACCCACGGCATGCACCAGTTGGGTATTTCCGACCCGATGCACGAGAAATCAGGGCTCGGAGTCCGAACTGCGAGCTCGAACCTTTCGCTTGTTGTGTGAAGGTTTTCCCTTCAGTTTTTGCTCGGAGTTGCATTGTACTCACTGTGTCATTTAGTCCCGACAACAACGTGTTTCTAACAGGCAAGCTGCACTTCAATTGTAATACACTAGTGTTTTTGGGGGGGGTCTGAGACCCCCCAATTCCACGCCGTGTATCGTTATATTACAATTGAACTCAATTGTAATTGGCCCCCCCCAGTAGCTATAGCTAGCTATCAGCTAGCTATAGCTAAGTCTCACACTGGCTACAGGAGCCCGCGAGGAATTTCCAAGACGTGTGAGAGATTGCCCCCGCTACTTTTCTCGGATACTTTTTCATGGCTCCTTCTTGAACTCTTTCGGACATTGATTGCAACAAGTGTAACAGTGCCACTCAGTGACAGCTGTTGGGTACAGGGAGTCAGTCACACTGTCAGCGTGCTCCTGCTGTCCTATGCCTGCTGCCGTGTAGTTGCGCTCAACGGCCGCGCACTGCGCACTTTGCAAGCAAGCAAACTCGCTGGTGACGGGGTAGCTTGCACACCGAGTAGAAGAGCTGTCGTAATTGTGAAATGCTCTGCCGTTTGCTGGGTCGTTGCTGTCCTCCTGCGTATCCCAGAATATCAGCGTGCTTTGTCGTCGTTACTAGTAACCTTAGACCACGGTTGTCACCACCTGCGTGGTTAGGTCCTTTGGCAGGAAAAGTTGGAGACTATGAACCCCGCAACTGACAACGCGACAAGAGACCCTTTGAACTAAATTGATTCCTTGCCTGCTCCAAAACCTGTCAACAGAAGCATTGGCGGCTTCGTACTGACTGCTGTCTGAACTATCAACTTCGCTTTCGACGGGTTCGTCTTCCTCCGGTGCACTCTCCGACTCAAAATGTACTAGAATTATGGCATTAGCATTAGTTTTGCGACCGTGTTGGCACGATGCAGCAGTTTGTTGTTGTTTTCTGAACTTTTCAAGCCTTGAATTGCTTCGGTGTTGTACGAAATTACTGATAGAGTTGCCAACGTTGCCGCTGACTCGCGGCTGAGGATACCGAGGCCAGGGCGAAGCAGCTTATCAAAATTCTGGCTCAAAAACCTGTCAAAATCGTCAGAAATTGTGTTTCAGATGCATTTTCTGGCCGGAAAAGCTAGTTTCACGTGGTTTTCCTGAGTACCAAAGTTTTGCATAATTAGCCACAAAGGTAGCCACAAGGTTTGTGGCTACTTTGTGGCTCCCAATTAGCCACTAGTGGCTATCTTGTGGCTGACAGCTATGCACGTAGTACATGCTGCGGGAATGGTTCCCAGGCTGTCAATGGGACCCAGCCCTGGAAAGCCCGCGGCCTCGGGGCTGGGGATGGAAAGTGGAAAAACAGTAGAAGTGTCGGGCACCCTGGACTTTGTGACTGTTCCTAACACTGTACTAACGTAATTCAGTGACCGACTCACTGGCCCGTCAGACTGGGTGACACCAAAATGGGTTCAAAGTTTGGGAATGGGGTTCAGCTTTGGGACCGTAATGGGTTCAAGTTTTGACCATACTACAAGCCGGTCTCCTTCATGTTTGGATACCGCGTAATGGTCCATACAATGTGACACATTTACATCATGAGGCAACTTCACTTCCAAGTCGAATAGAGGCAGACTCGCACAAGGCTTTTGTGACAAGCATCAGTGTGGCTCCTGGGGCCTGGCGCGTTTGGCGTGGCGTGGCGCGCGCCAAGCGCGCCAAGCCTGGCGCGTTTGGCGCGGCGCGGCGCGTTTGGCGCACCCTGTAGTCCCAAGGAAATTTAGGCTCCCTCGTCACATGCGCGGGGCTGGTGCCCATTACAGCACGGTTTTGTTAGATTTGCCCATTACAGCACGGTTTTCTTAGATTTGCCCATTCGGTGTTTTAGAGTGCCCATTACAGCACGGTTTTCTTAGATTTGCCCATTCGGTGCCTCAAAAAGTGTCACTTGCAGGGTTCGTCCCCGAAAAAGTGCCACATGCAGGACTCGAACTCACGACCTTCAGACCTTCCGCTGCATCGTGACTGTGACATCCACATTTTGGACGACGGACAATGGGCTGTCACTGGGCATAGCTGTCAGCCGCATTTTGGGCCATCTAACCACAAAATAGCCACAAACCTTGTGGCTCGTTTTGTGGCGGGCACAACTTCAGATGGGGTTTTGGACGGAGCTGCTACACCGGGCTCGGTATCCTGGTGCGGCACTCATTGGCGGTAAACGGTTTACTAAACCTCTGTAGTAGTAGGTTGAACTTGATATGCAGCAACAATCTGTGACGATGCCTGTGAAGACTGCACAAGCCGCAACAGACTACCTCTTTGCACGCGTCGTGTCATTTTGCTTCGGTCGCTTATTGCCCCGCGTACTGTTTGCGCTTCACGTCCCGATGTGCAGTTTGACGACGAGCTCGAGGAACCACCAGATGATTCGGCGCACTTCCTTTTCTCCCCGCGGCCGAGATCTCGACTCCCCTGTGTTTTGTTTCACCTGCTCGTCTCCGCGGCTCCGCTTCGGAGCCGCGGAGACGAGCTGGGTAGCAGTGGGTTCGTGGGCGGCCATCTGCTTCTCGTTCGCAGGCGGCTGCTGCGGCCTCGGCTTCTTGCGGGCGCTTCCCCCTACTTGCTCGTCGTTGCGTCGCGCGTCGCGCTTCCGCTGGGAGTAAGGCGCCGTCCGTCCATATTGCTTGCACGTTCACCGTTCGGTGTTCCCGCGGCCGACCCTTGTCCCGGTAGTAGTAGGAATTATGCACACAGATTCGTGCATAATTCAGTTCGCGCGAGACCCGTTCTACAGTTCTGTAGACACAACTTCCACTTCTTCTTACGATTTCTGTCCGATAGCCTCTTCAGAACCAGGCCGCAACTTGAACCCAAAACCTACAACACTTGGACCCAAAACTTGGACCCAAATGGTGCCAAAACCGGGAACCAAATTGAGAACCCAAAACTTGAACCTAAACCCTAAGCTTGGATCCAGACCCAAAACTTGACAGTCACACTGACTAATGGATACGGGTAGCTGATTCGGACACTCATCATTCAGGTGGATGCGGGATGCGAACGGAATGCGTCGCTGCGCCTGCAGTGTGTCACTACATCGTCGCTGCGGCACGTGCTCGTCAAAAGTGCGCGGAACACGCGAAGCGTGCGGCCACTACGAAGGTGACATTGGGATGATTTGGCCCGGAATTTTGGATGAATGTTGACAACAACTGCCATTTTCTTTCAGTCTTGGCCGGCGACGTGGTCCAGCAGAATTTCAGCCAGAAACGGCTTAGCAGCTGGCCCAAATGCTGGCCCTAAAACCCGTCAACCTCATCTGAACTTCTGACAGACTGAAGGTGTCCACCTGGCCACAAAGGTAGCCACAAGGTTGTGGCTACTTTGTGGCTGACAGCTATGCCTGGTGACAGCCCATTGTCCATCGTCCAAAATGTGGATGTCACAGTCACAATGCAGAGGAGGTCTGAAGGTCGTGAGTTCGAGTCCTGCATGTGACACTTTTTCGGGTTCAAAAAAGCCAATCCCACAAGTGACACTTTTTGAGGCACCGAATGGGCAAATCTTAGAAAACCGTGCTGTAATGGGCACTCGAAAACACCGAATGGGCAAATCTAAGGAAGACCGTGCTGTAATGGGCAAATCTAACAAAACCGTGCTGTAATGGGCACCAGCCCCACATGCGCGGGGCAAAAAGAGTACCTCGGGGTAATTGATAATTTTCCCGGGCCATTTTTCGAAGTGGAATCTGGTTTGGGCAAAAGTTGTGGTGATATTTTCCCGCTGGTCCACGCAACAGATCTTTTTCAACGACGTTTTGCTCGCCCTCAGCTCCGATGAAGAGAACGGTTCAAAATAGACTCGGGTACCCATAAGTATGTGTGTGGTTCGTGACTCCTCATAAGATGCAGAGCACCGGGCGGCAGGTTTACCACGGGAAGGACAGGAATCGTCCCCAGGTAGGTTACAATTTCCCGCTGGTCCACGTAGCAACTTTTTCCCGACGATTTTTTGCTCGCTTTTTTCTCGGATGAAGAGAACGGTGCCAAATAGACCCGGACCCGTAAGTGGATCCCTGTGGTTCGTCGGCCTTGCATTGCCGCAGGGTACCATGGATTACCATGGCGAACACGTCCAAACCGGTCCAAAAAGGCTGCTTGCAGGGATCGATCCCCTGCAAAAAGCTTGTTTTTCAGTGGCTCTGGAAGAACAGGGGGTGTGGGAAGGCACCAGCATAGGTGGACACCCCCTGAGAACAGGTTTTCTGGAAGATTTCGTCATCGATCTTCTCATCGAACAAAAAATTTGTCGGAACGCACGCCGGGATCGCCGAGAAAATGGACAAATGATGAACCCAAAATGAAAAAGTTGTCAATTCCTGGTGAAAACACTAAGGGCGCGCCAATCGCGCCAAACGCGCCAAACGCGCCAGAAAACAGGGTTTTCTGGCGCGGCCTGGCGCGGCTGGCGCAGGAGCCACACTGCAAGCATGTACTTGTTTTTGTACCGAGGGCTGCCAGCAATGGGTGAATTCAGTCTCCAGAGTTGCAATAGTAATAGAATGGTATAAAAGTTTGGGGGTAGTAATAGAATGGTATAAAAGTTTGGGGGTAGTAATAGAATGGAATAAAAGTTTGGGGGTAGTAATAGAATGGTACAAAAGTTTGGGGGTAGTAATAGAATGGAATAAAAGTTTGGGGGTAGTAATAGAATGGTATGGGGGTAGTAATAGAATGGTATAAAAGTTTGAAATAGTAATAGAATGGGCAAAAAAAGTTTCAAACGTCATATTTAGGACTTCACCTCCTTCTACTCGGTGTGCAAGCTACCCCGTCACCAGCGAGTTTGCTTGCTTGCTTGCAAAGTGCACAGAGCTCGCAACTTCACACGACAGCAGGCATAGTTACTATGATAGTACAGCAGGAGCACACTGACAGTGTGACTGACTCCCTGTAACAGCTGTCACTGAGTGGCACTGTTACACTTGTTGCAATCAGCGTCCGAAAGAGTTCAAGGAGGAGCCAAAGATCCGAGAAAAGTAGCGGGGGCAATCTCTCACACGTCTTGGAAATTCCTCGCAGGCTCCTGTAGCACAGGCCCAGCCAAGGCACAAGGGAAAGTTGAAAGTGACTGACTTGCGACAATACCAGTCCAGCAGGGCAGCACGGGCCGCAGGCCCGCGGCAGGGAGCTCAAGCTCAGTCACCATCCGCCAGCTCCTGACTATTATCAGACGGCTGCCACGTTTTCTTTGCAGCTTTCTGGCAGCATTCAAATCTGTTTGGCTGCGGCGGTACTTGCCGCTCTCTCCCACTCCTCCTCTGGGGTCATTCAAGAGGCTCGGAGAGCGCCGGTCGCTGTCTCGCCAACCTGAATTATGCATGATTCTGTGTGCATAATGCCTACTACTACTTTAGTAGCAGTAGCGGTTTAGTAAACCGTTTACCAATGGTACCCCAGGGTGCGCAACCAGGATGCCGAGCCCAGGGTGTAGCAACTAACCCGTATTCTGGCCCAAAACCCTGTCAAAATCGTCAGAAAACGTGTTTCAGATGCATTTTCTGGCCGAAAAAGTTAGTTCCACGCGGTTTTCCGTGATACCAAAATTTTGCATAATTAGCCACAAAGGTAGCCACAAGGTTTGTGGCTACTTTGTGGCTAAATGGGGCCACAATGTGGCAACCTTGTGGCTGACAGCAGTGTGAGACTTAGCTATAGCTAGCTGATAGCTAGCTATAGCTAGCTAGCTATAGCTGAAAATAGCTAAAATAGCTAAAATAGCTGACTGAGCATTTTCAACGGAAATGTCACTATTCCGACTGTTTTCTCGGATTTTGTGCCGTTTTCCACAGTTTACCGGGATTTTTCAGGCAGATGATCAGCATGAGGTTCACCGTGCTACCCCCCCCCCCTTCATCGGGCTTCCCCCCTGTAGACTACTGCACAGTAGGACTGGACCTGGGTCTGGCTTGCTGCACTCTGGCAGTCTCTGCTAACAATGCTGGTAGACTTGTATCGTAGTGCCTGGGGGGAAACCCGACGCACCACAAACAATCCTTTTCATTTCCGGGTCCATTTCTCGCATCGGAGCTGATCGCGAGCAGGAATTCGAAAAACGTCTGCCACGTGGAGTCACGGTGGACCAGCCAAGAAATGTCACCAGCCAGGGATCGATTCCTGTCCTTCCCACTGCAAACCTGTGGTTTCCAAGCCCGGTGCCTGCATCTTGTAAGGACCCCCGAACCACGCACATACTGGATGGTCCCTGGTCTCTTTTTCACGGATCTCTTCATCAGAGCTCATCGCGAGCAAAAAGTCGTCGAAAAAGGTCTGCTGCGTGAACCAGTAACATAATGCCACCACCAGGGGATCGATACCCGTCCTGCTCAATGCACACCGGGTGGTTTCCAAGCCCGGTGCTCTGCATCTTGTAAGAACCCACGGACCACGCACATACTGGATGGTCCCTGGTCTATTTTTCACGGATCTCTTCATCGAAGCTGATCGCGAGCAAAAAGTCGTCGAAAAAGGTCTGCTGCGTGAACCAGCAACATAATGCCACCACCAGGGGATCGATACCCGTCCTGCTCAATGCACACCGGGTGGTCTCCAAGCCCGGTGCTCTGCATCCTGTAAGAACCCACGGACCACGCACGCAGTGTTTGATTCCCGGGTCTATTTTTCACGGATCTCTTCATCGAAGCTGATCGCGAGCAAAACTTTGTCGACAAAGGTCTGCTACGCGGACCAGCAACAGAATGCCACCAGCCAGGGGATCGATACCGTCCGTGTTCAATGCACACCTGATCAGGCTGGTGGTTTCTACGCCCGGTGCCCTGCAAATTGTAAAAACTACTGACCACGCACATAGTTTTCTGTCTCCGGGTCTATTTTTCACGGATCTCTTCATCGGAGCTGTTCGCAAGCAAAAATTCGTCGGAAAAGGTCTGCTATGTGGACCAGCGGGAAAATGTCGCCAACCAGGGGATCGAAACCCGTTCTTCCCAGTGCACACCGGTGGTTTCCACGCCCGGTGCCCTGCATCTTGCACGGACCCACGAACAATGCACATACTTTTTCGTTTCCGGGTCTATTTTTCACAGTTCTTTTCATCGGAGCTGATTGCGAGCAAAAATTCGTCGAAAAAGGTCAGCTACATGGACCAGCGGGAAAAAGTTACCAACCACAGGGTTCGGGACGTGGATCCACGTGGAAATGGAAATCGTGGAAATGGAAATCGTGGAAATTTCCACGGATTTCCACGTTCCACTGCCGCGCCGGTGAATTTATCAATTCCGCCAGTTGGGGTTTTTTGACGACTTGCCCGACTGTGGAGACACATTCTCAACCACTATTTTGACCTTCTGGGGCTCAACCCAAGGTTCACCTTTTTCTCGGTATCTGCAGGTTAGCCCTCGGAGAAAAAAAAGAACGGAAGACAAAGAGTCCGGCCGCGGTACCGGGAACCCACAGGGTAGAATAACAGCGGAACATGGGTGATAGAAAAAGGTAGACTCGACATCATCAAAACGATGGTGGCCAACGGTGCCAAGCAGCACCCCCCAAGCAAGAAGAAGACGAGATGGGGTTGAGAGCGGAAATTGGAAAAGAAAATGGAATCATGATGGATTCGCTGAATTAGAATCAGAAAAGACTCCGGATACATTCGTCGTTCTCGCTGTCAGTGTCACTCTCCGGAATACCGGGAATATCCAACTGCAGCACCTCTGTGAGAGTTGTGCTTCTGGTTTCGGCAACGAGAGCCTCACTTGCTTCAAGGTCGACCTCGTTGAGGCCATCAAGTGTCTCATCCTGAGACTCAGTATCGAGGGAATCACAGGTAGGTCCCGGGCTCGGGATGGAAGGCTCATCAGTCGGGCCTGTTCGCAGCGCAGTTGCAAGCGTAGCCTGTGCTCGCTGTGTGCGCTTCTCGGCCCGCACCTCTTGGTTAGACTCTGGATAGAGCTCACTGTTCAGCAACCTATGGTTGATGGCAAGTGTGAGGGACGCGTTCACGTTCTCAACCGAGAGCTTTGCCCTCAGTTTTCCAATAACGGCAGACAGAGTTTTGAAGTGCCGCTCGACAGCGGCTTCGCTGGTCGTTGCTCTTCCCAGCGTTCTTGCAAACAGACTGAGAAACTCGCTCTCGTCACGCATGGCCAACTCATGATTGGTCCAGAAGTGTACATACCCGTGCTTGATCGGGTGTCCGTGCTGGTCTCGAGGCCTGTTCCGGAACTCACTGTACGCTGCCTTGGACTGCATTAGGAAAGATCCCAATGCCCGGCTGTCGGGTATTCTTCGGGCAATAAAAGGTGACAGATGCCGAGAGAGCAGCTTCCATCGCTTTGCTCTCACTGCACTTGTCACCTCGTCGGCCGTCTGATCGACGTTCGGATGCAGTAATTTTAGCACGTCGAGTGCTGGGAAAGAAAAGTTCCGTTTGACCCTGTAGGACCATTTCTCAATGGCTCTGTTGATTACGCTAAGTTCACTCGGGCACTGTGAGTAGCGAGCTTTGAGACGTGCCAGGTCCAACGCAATACCGTCGATAATCTCGTGGAGCTCGAGAAGACCGTTTCCGGAGTTCTTCTGTAGCTTGTCGGTTGCAATTGCGAAGGGGGCCAGGGCATGCAAAAAAAAGGAGAGCTGGCGGCGGAACGTTGCAGTAACGTCGGGAAGGTATGTGGAGTCCTTGTCATAGACACGCGCAATGCTCAGCGCAGTGTCGTAGACACTGTTCCAACGCACTGCAGTTGGATACCTGACGCCAACAGGGTTTCTTTCGCCGGCGTTGATCTGTTTTTGCCGCAAATCATACTTTTCCGAGGGCTTTCTGTACTTTGCTGCGAGCTGTATTACTGAGGTGCTAATTTCGTTCATGTATTCATGCTTAGCGATGTCGCCAATGCAGAGCTGCATGCTGTGGCATGCACATCGGAAAGCAAAAATTCCTTTTTTTTTGGCGGCATTCAATGCCACGCTCAGGAGCTCATCGACAGCTTTCTCGGCCTCCTCGGTAGCATCAACAGTTTCGCTGTCGTTGCTTTCAGCATCAGCGCCTCTTGCAGTCACATTGAACTTGCGGGCGACAGAACACAAGTCGGTCATGGCTTTTTGCATAGCCGAAGCGTTGTCCGCCACCATAGCAAACACGTTCAAGTTTGCTTTGGCGCGTAGGTGTTCGACCACCTCGTCGACTTCCCGTTCGATGCTGGCTGCTGTCATGCAACGCACCTCGGCGCTCTTCAGGAAGTAGGTCGCCTTCCCGTTGCTGACAGCAAACCCGAGGAAAAGTCGACCCCGGACTGTGGCACCGTCGAGTAACAGGAACACGTCGGCACCCGCGTTGTTCCGGTAGAACAGCTCTTCCGTGTCCTGTGCGAATTGCCCAATTTCATGGACCATCTCCTTCGTCCACAGCCGCTGCCGCGCCAACTCGACCGGGTTCAAGATGGAGCGGAAGAGGGCCGAGTCCATCACAGAGAACGGCAGGCACTGCTCGACGACAAAAAGGCCCACCCGTCTGACGAACGGGACAACACTCCAGCGAGAAGCCGAGCCAGACGGCGAATAGGCTGAGCCCGAGGCCGCAGTTGAGACTTTCGAGCGAGGAGAATCAGGCCCGTGTAAGGCCAGCCAATGCTTCTTGATGCTGGCTTTGGCAATCTCCTTTTGGCAAGCGTTGCACTTGACAACCTTGGCGCCGCTTGGCTTGCTGTACACCGGCCCGCATAAGTAGCCGATTCCGTCGCCACTGGCAATAGCGGGACTGTACTCAGTAGTGAACTCAACGACTGCCGGGAGCGGTTCTGGGCGGCGCAGGGCCGTTGACGGAGGAGGGGTCTGCGGGTCTGTCAGTGGGGGGGTTGGAGGAGGATGCGATGGTTCTGCAGTTCGGGTGCTCGTGTCGGTGTTTGCGGCTTGAGTCTCGGCCCTTGCCCCAGGCTCACTCCGAGCTGCAGCAGGCGGCTGTGGCTGGGCGAGCAGCTCGCGGATGCGCGAACGCAGTTTCGACGTCTTGTTTGCAAAGGATTCGGCAGTTTCGTTTACGAAGATGGCGAAGCTGTGGTTCTTCGCAAAGCACGCCCCGCACACGTCCATGCCACAGCTGTGTCCTCTGCCCTGAGGGCAGGAGAACCGTGGTCCTCTGGCTCTCCCACAGGCGTCGCACTCCCAGGAGGGCTCGTGCCCTCGCTGACTCAGCAGTTCCTCCTGTGTCAGCTGCTTCATCAGCTTACCGCATAGACACTTCATCGGGACTTCGTCGTCGGATTCCTCACTAGCCTCATCCACCGCCACTTTCCTCCTTTTCGTGCTCCGTTTGTTGTCGCTGTCGCGCTTGCGCGAGTTGCGGGCTCGCTCATGCTGGCTGGCACTCGTTTTCGTCATTTTATTACGGGTGCAACAGGAAATGTAGAAACCTTGTGTTGGAAATGCTCCGTGTGTAAAACTAACTCACAACCGAGAAAAAGGTGAACCATGGGTTTTGAGCCCCAGAAGGTCAAAATGGTGGTTGAAAATGTGTCTCCACAGTCGGGCAAGTCGTCAAAAAACCCCAACTGGCGGAATTGATAAATTCACCGGCGCGGCAGTGGAACGTGGAAATCCGTGGAAATTTCCACGATTTCCATTTCCACGATTTCCATTTCCACGTGGATCCACGTCCCGAACCCTGTGCATTATGGGGATTTTAAAATTTGCCGTGTGTATTAGAGGTAAAAGCCCAAAAAAGTTCCGCCTCCGGGGTTCGAACCCGGGTCGCCTGGGTGAAAGCCAGGTATACTAACCACTGTACTAAAGCGGACGCCAAGGCCCTTTTTTTTTTTTTTTTTTGCAAGAGGCACCACATTCTTTTGGCAGCTCCGGAGAGCCGCGTTCCAGTTTTCGGGCAGGCTTTACGGGCCTCTTCGGGCCGGAAGGCATGCCAGAGAGACACAAGACACATGCAAGAGTGGGAAGGGCTATGGTACAAGGGGGGGGGATAACTGTGTGTGGGTGTCCAGTATCTGAGCCTTTCACACAAACCAGCCAGGTGGCGGTTGAGTGAGGTCAGGTGGAAGACCCGGGAGACCTCTCTGGCTTCTTTCTTTCTCTGCCACTGGAACTTTGAGGGGGGGGAGTTGGAATGTGGGAATTGGTATGGTGTGGCGGAGCCCACGGTTGCTTGTTTGTTGCGGGCCTCTCCCCGTAGGGCCTTGACGGCCGGGTATCGAGGCACCGGCGGGAAACGTTGGGGACCGACTAAGAGTCAGACACTGAAGTCAG